>OU015495.1:162190893-162525893 GCA_907164885.2 Dolomedes plantarius | reverse complement strand
AAGTTTAGGCGCTTTGCCACTTTCGACGCACGCAGCGTTTTTTCGTGGCTTTTGCGTGTTTTGTCGCTGTCCAGCGCTGCGGTCTTTTGTCGTTTTTATGTATTGCTCCCGCCGGTTCCTGTCAGTTTAAGTGTGATATTTTATAATCGACGTGCCTGAGTCTATTAAAAGCTAGAATCATTTAAAAGTAGTCCAGCGGTAACTCCAAGAATAAAACAAATATTTCAATTGAATGGCTCGTTTTTCCCTCGGCCCGGACTCTTACACTGCTGGCCACTGTAAATGCAACATCCTGAAGGAAACATGCAAATAACATGAAATTTACAACATGCATTAGCGAAGGTGAGATATACAAATGATTAGAATTTCAGCGCAGACGCACATCACGCGGGCCTGTGACGCCACTTCAAAGCGCTATTTAAGGCTTAGAGATTTCGACGATTTCAAGTACGGCAATTGTGTTTTTCTTGTGGTTTTTTTAAAAAAACGATCAATTATGCCTCGTCGAAAACAGCGATCATCTTTTGATCAAGTATCCGAGTTCGACAGAGTTCGACAGTTATCTTTCAGGGAAATCGGTTGTCGTGTTGGACGAAACCAAACAACTGTAATGCGGATATGTGATCTTTGGATGCAGGAGGGTAAGACGGACAGGCGTGTTCGATCGCATCCACCTCAGCGCACCACTTCACGTGATGACAGGCAAATTGTGCGCATGGCAGTGACGGATCGCTCAGTCACATCACGAACCATAGCAGTGTATTATGTTTGCCGTCCACGACTACCAACTAGATTTTCGATTTCATTCTGCAAAGACTGATATTTGCATGAAACGTGATGTCTAATCACTCCGGCCTGATTTCTCATCACGTACGCTTTCTATGAATACCTGAAATTCATCGGTATTCTTTCTACTTCAAGACCATTATATATATGTATATATATATATATATATATATATATATATATATATATATATATATATATATATATATATATATACAGGGCTAGAGTTGAAGCGGAACGCGCCGAAACGGCGTTCCGGTACCTCTCTTTAGGTACCTCTCTTTATAAATAATTTGGAATACCCCCCCCCCCCCCCCCCCACGGTGAAACACTGTATGATTCTATAGCGGACAAACAAACAGACGAACTCTTTATATATATATATATATATATATATATATATATACACTGCTGGCCACGCAAATTGCAACACCAAGAAAGACAAGAGATATCACGACAAAATTTATTTTGTAGATAACATGTTGACCAAGTATCAAATGATTAAATTTATAGACTTCTGTGAAGTGTGGTTCCTGCCAAAATCAGTAGCCAGAGTAGCCGCCATTGTTGGAGATCACCGCTGCCATTCGCCTCGGCATTGATTCAAAGAGACTTTGGATGAGTTCTTGGGGTACAGCAGACCAAGCAGCTTCCACACTTTGCCAAAGTTGATCCGCTGTGGCAGCTGGAGATCGAATCTGGGTCAATCGTAGAGCAACCATGGACCATATGTTTTCTATCGGCGAAAGATCCGGAGAGTGAGGCGGCCAGGGAAGCATTTCAATCTGGCGATTGACGAAGAACCGTTGGACAATGCGTGCCACGTGTGGTCGCGCATTATCCTGTTGAAATATGGCTGTGGGCAAGCCCTGAAGGTAAGGGAGGACAACTGGCTCCAACACCTCGGAGATGTAGCGCTGGCTGTTTAAAGTACCGGCAATGCGTACTAGAGGTGTGCGAGAGTGATATCCAATACCGCCCCATACCATAATACCCGGTGCAGGACCAGTCTGGCGGTGCATAACGCAGCTGTTCAGCATCCTCTCTTCACGGTGTGTCCAGACTCGAATGCGACCATCGTGGTGTTGCAGACAGAAGCGTGACTCGTCAATAAAGACAATTTCATTCCATTCTGCCGTCCACATCCTTCTGTCATCGCACCATTGGCGGCGGAGACGTCTGTGGTTCTGCGTCAAGGGTAGACAAAGCAATGGACGTCTTGCGGACAGACCACTCTGCTGTAATCGGCGTCGAATGGTACGCGCAGACACTGGATGATGCGTTACAGACTGGATGTGCTGTTCTATGGTTCGTGATGTGACTGAGCGAGCCGTCACTGCCATGCGCACAATTTGCCTGTCATCACGTGAAGTGGTGCGCTGAGGTGGATGCTATCGAACACGCCGGTCCGTCGTACCCTCCTGCATCCAAAGATCACATATCCGCATTACAGTTGATTGGTTTCGTCCAACACGACTACCGATTTCCCTGAAAGATAATCCACAATCTCGGTAGGCCACTATCCTTCCTCTGTCGAACTCGGATACTTGATCAAAAGATGATCGCTGTTTTCGACGAGGCATAATTGATTGTTTTTTTGAAAAATCCACAAGAAAAACACAATTGCCGAACTTGAAATCGTCGAAATCTCCAAGTCTTAAATAGCGCTTTGAAGTGGCGCCACAGGCGCGCGTGATGTGCGTCTGCGCTGAAATTCTAATCATTTGCATATCTCACCTCCGCTAATGCATGTTGTAAATTTCATGTAATTTGCATGTTTCCTTCAGGGTGTTTATTTTACAGTGGCCAGCAGTGTATATATATATATATATATATATATATATATACAGGGTGTCCCAAAACGACCGCATAAACTCTGCACAGCTAGAGTCCTCGTTGGGAGTACATAAAAACTGCCCAAAGAAGCGTTCCTGTACGATCCATAGTTTACGAGAAAAATACGAAAAACAAAGTATGACGTCACTGCCGGTACAAAGAAAAAGCACTTTATTGGACATATCAACAACAATATTTGCATATCTTTCCAGACGATAATGTTTAAAACGTTCGCCGCGCATATCGCGTCATGCATACGCGCGCGCCATGGAATGACGTTAAGCCGCTGTTGAACTGGTATTTAAAAGGCTGCATCTTGCAGCTACCGGTAGTCTTCGTATGGTGGCCATGTACTCCGTTCGTGACAGCTGCGACATGTACTTGATGTACGGCCGATGTAATGGAAATGCCTTACGATTTGCTAGGGAGTATGCCCGTCGATATCCGTCCCGCCGTCCTCCCGATGTCAACGTCATCCGTAGGCTGGACGACAGACTGCGAAATACGGGAAGCGTCTTGCCAACAGCCAATCTTCACGAAACTCGAAGACCGCGGACCGGCCTGACGGTAGCACAGGCGGATGCAATACTGCAGCGGGTACAAGAGACGCCCGAGGTAAGCACACGCGCATTAGCCTGTGAGATGACTTCGAGTAAAAGTACTGTGCACAGGCTTTTACGATCTGAGAGGCTACAGCCATTTCGGTACACAACCGTGCAAGGTCTGAAACCAGATGACTTTCAGAAACGCGTGGCCTTCTGTGAATGGCTATTGCAGCAATAGAACACAGATAATGGTTTCATTGCACATATCCTGTGGACTGATGAATCATGTTTCACTCGTGATGGGGTATTCAACCATCACAACAGCCATATGTGGTCCCAGGTCAATCCGCATGCAATCCGGCCGCAGAAACATCAGAAACGTTGGTCTCTTAGCGTGTGGGCCGGTATACTCGAGGATCGCCTGCTTGGACCATATCTGTTGCCTGAACGGCTCTCGGGACAGTCGTACTTGGTGTTTCTCAATGAGATCTTAACCGTGTTCCTCGATGACATACCATTAGCGGCAATACAGGGACTTTGGTTCCAGCATGATGGGGCTCCGGCGCATTTCTGTGCTCCTGTACGTGGTTGGCAGGATATGGAATACCCCGGCCGCTGGATCGGACGTGGGGGTCCGGTTCTATGGCCGCCACGTTCGCCAGATCTTACACCGTTGGATTTTTTCCTATGGGGCCATCTAAAGGAACTGGTGTATCGAGACGTAGTGACAACACAAATGGACTTAGCTGCTCGTCTGCATGCTGCTTGTACTTCGGTGGACTCCGCGATGCTGCAACGTGTGATGACAGCCATTCTACGGCGCGCTCAAGTCTGCCTCGACATGCACGGCAGACACTTCGAACATCTGCTTTAAATTGTGCATGCTGTTGATATGTTCAATAAAGTGTTTTTTTCTTGCACCGGCAGTGACGTCATACTTTGTTTTTCGTATTTTTCTCGTAAACTATGGATCGTACAGGAACGCTTCTTTGGGCAGTTTTTATGTACTCCCAACGAGGAATCTAGCTGTGCAGAGTTTATGCGGTCGTTTTGGGACACCCTGTATATATATATATATATATATATATATATATATATATATTATATATATATATATATATATATATATATATATATATATATATATATATATATATACTATATATATATACAGTAAAACGTCACAAGTATTATTATTAGTAATAATTGCATCTGATTCATTAAATACTTTATAATTTTGCTAAAAAATAACATGATTCTTATAGACTTACGTAGTTATCATTTATTACCTAATTGAAAAGTTTTACCTTCAGATAATTTCTAAGCATATATTTTGATCTCATTTACGTACATATATTGGCAAAAATTTTTAAGCACGAAAATTTAAAATTAAAAAATTTTTTTATTGAAGAAATGAATTTGAGATTCACTTTTAATTGAATTTATCGAATATTTAAAAAGCTCGTCCTTAATGCTTACAGACTGAAACTCGGGTACTTCTAGTTTTAATGCAATTACTTTCGACCTTAAATAAATTAAAAACATGAAAGCAAAATCTTGATTAAGTTAAGTCATGTCAACAGAATTATGTTGGTTGTTACAGCAAAATTTAAGAAAACTATTAAATTAGATATCTAGGTTGCCGAATTTTATTTCTATCGTTTAGCATTTTGTGTAACATGTTGAGTTCTATGCATAGTAACAGTCATTTTCTGGAGTAGATTTTATATTTGAAAAAATCTACAAAAGGTTTTTTTTCTAACATATGACGGCCTCTAGGATTAAATAGTTGGAATGGATACGGCAGCCGCTGCCTTGAAGTCATATACGGCCCAGTCTTAACTGCTGATAACCCGCCGTCGCGACAGCAAGGCCGCTCGACGCCATCTCCACAGAGCCGAACACCGAGCATCGATCCCGGCCAAATGGCCAACAGTCCTTGATCCAAAAAGCTAGCGACAATAACAACAATACCATCCACTCTGCGCAAGCGTCAGGAATCAGAGCATCCAGCACCAGTCTAGGCGCCATGCGCAATGAAGACAAATTAAACTTTTACAAATTTACTGTGTTAGTACCCTTATCAATTAAGTGGCAACTAGCCATAACGTAGAAAATTAACCCTCTACGTTAAGAAAAGAAAAGGTACAACCTTTGTGCTCGAGGAATAAACAGGAAAACCAACGTAAATAAAGCACAAATAGCAATAAGATGCAATTATTTTGCATACGGCCGTTTCGAAGCTATAAAGAAGCTTCTTCATCAGTGCAACGAACTTAGTGGCAGCTCAAAAAGCCGAAGACTAAGCGACCAGACCAGTGCACACGCACTTAAAGAACCCGCACGTGCAAAGACACGAAGCAGCGGATAGAACGAAATAGGGCAAGCAGAGCCATCTAGTGGCAAAGAGAGGGGGAAATTTTGAAAAATTGAAGAAACAAGCCAACACAGCTAAATAAACCCTTTCCACGATTGAGGAAAAACATGGGTGCTTGACAAATCATTAACCAAAGAACCCGGATTTTTAAAAGTATGCATCTTATTGCTATTTGTGCTTTATTTACGTTGGTTTTCCTGTTTATTCCTCAACGATAAGGTTTAATATAAACTCATAACTATCCCTGTTCCACTGAAACTTGTCCTTTTTTTATTTAATTTGTGTGGTAATACTGTTTATACACTTGTTTATATTAATGTAAATTGTTACATAAACATATACAATTATAGTATTATGCCATATCCATATACATTGGTATTAAAATGGCTTACAAAAAATTAATTTCATTGCATATTTCCTTGGCACTATGTCAATGCCTATATTTTTTTCCCGCCGAATAATATTTCATACATCCTTCTGGGCCCGAACCAGAAGGATGTATGAAATATTATTCGGCGGGACTACCTTCTTACTACCGAAATACTTCTTACTTACGAAATATTATTACTACCTTCAACTCCGGAGCACTATTCGAACGCCTTGAGACAAGCTTCTGCACAAATACGTTTGCTATTGATCACCTATTCTATTTATCAGACAATTTACTCTACTATATACTTGTAATTCATAAATTAATACATGCATTTATTATTTTCATTCATGTATTAGTAATTATTTCATTTGTATTCACTAAATTAATTTCTTTGATATTAACCCATTTAAGACTGGCGTTGCGAAAACGCAACATTAATTTCTGTATTTTTTAAAGGCATGTTAAAAATTTTATACGTCGGAAGTAACATTTTTATTTTATTCTCTATACGTCAATTGATCATAATAATTTTTTTGTTTCCTCATTTCCCTGCTTTTAGAACTTGCAAAAAAAATGTTTTTTTCTGGTGTTTTGAAAGGGAAAAAAAATGACTATTTTGAAATGATAACCTTAGATAGCAGCACATGTTAAATTTCCGATTTGATACTTGTTCCGAGTTTACTAGAGACTAAAGAACAAAATGGCTTCAACAGATAAATTATAATTTTTGTTTTTATGTTTCTAAATTTATATTTTTAAAAATGTTGCGAAAACGCAACATCAGTCCAAAGTGTATTACTTATTTCCAATGTGTTTTATTAGTGCTGCCTAGTTTTTCATGTAGTAAATTGGTATTGTTTGCATTTCGGATAAGTTTGTCTCTAGAAAAAAGCGATTTTTGACATTGGAGTATTTTCATGGGCTAGATGATGATATTTCAGAATCGTCCTCAACAGACGCTAATGAGGAACCATAATTCGTCATTATCCCTCCAGACCCGGATGATTTAACGGATGAAGAAGCTATTGATGATAATATTTTATGTGAAAATGTCGAATCACCTAAAGACATTGCAGGTGAAATCGACATTTTTTTCCCTAATAAATGTAAAAGTAAGCAATATAGTAAGAAAAAGGAGCATATTGTATGGGAAAAATGGAGAATCTACATGGATGTAATGAATTCAAAAATAAGTTTATTAGAGTTTCAGAGATCTACATCTTTGAGAGAGCCATATCTTTGATAAAAAGGCTTGAAGAAATGCAGATGAATTATGTTTTACCTAAAACTTCACATATTGGAAGACCATCTTCAATTCAAAATCTAATTCTCAACAAAATTCGGAAAAACCATATGGGCCATATCATTACTAAAAATAGTGAAAATAAACAAAAAAATGTAAACACTGCAAAAGTCAAACAATTTCTGTATGAAATAAGTGTAATGTACCTCTTCATGCTAAATGTTTCAAAGATGTTTAAAGAATTTTATAATTTTAAATTTTTATATTTTTTAAGTTTTTATACCGCTTTGGACTGATGTTGCGAAAACGCAACATTTTGTAACTCTCGTAAAAATAAATTTAATTTCATGGAAACAACTTATTTGTGTAATTAATGTTCTAAGAAGTGTTAAAAAACTGTTTGGTGCATTTCCAATAAAAGAAACATGGAGCCGTCCTAAATGGGTTAATTTAAATTGTTTTTATCAAATCTCAATCACTGCAAGCAAATCAATCCCGAATTATTCTCTTTAATACCGTGTCCTCCAATTGGTCGTAAAAGTAGGCCGCAACAAATACGCCTCCTTAAATGTATCGCCTAATCATGTTTACGTCAAGATTCACCATACACCAATTCCTGCTAGCCTGGCCTGCTGGACTCTAAACACGATAAGCATATCGCACCTCTACTAGAGGAGTGTTACATCTCAAAATAGCCATAATTTCAGGAAGAGCTAAAAATATACATGTCGAAATTTCTTTTCTAGTTTTATGAATGCCTATGTAAATTTTGAAAAAATAAATGTTTTTATTTGTTAAATGTTAGAATAATTGTTAAATGTTAGAATAATCTTATTGTTCGAATCACTTCAGAAGGCAAAACTATATACTATTAAAGTTGTTTTCAATTTTTATAGCATGATTTTTAATTTTAATTACAAGATATAACCCTCTTCTAGTAACCTCATTTTGTCAAGAATTGTCAAGTTTTGTCAAGAATCCTTTTGTCTTCTAGTAACCTCCTTTTGAACAGAAAAGCTTGAGGGAATACTGTCATATCTCGATGCTAATGCACAATCTATCCAAATTTTTCACAATACAAAGGAAAAACCTCGATAACATGAACAGCAGGTTAGGAAAAAATACAAATTTATTTTCCAAATAAAAACATTTATTTTCCAAATAAAATTTAATGAATAGTTTAATACAACATTAGGCACTGACAAAAATCTTATTTTCATTCTTCGCGCATGAGCAAGTCCGCCCTCCTAGTTGTGGAAAAGGATAATAAGCGCCATCTAGGAGATTCTGTTGGTACTAGACTTATAAGATTTTTCGAGAACGAGAAGCACTTCTTATAGAGCATTGTGGTGCAATTATCTCAAAATCAAAAATTTCAAAAATGTAACAGTCATCGATATCGCACCTCTACTAGAGGAGCAATATCTTGACTCTTGCTCTTATTATTTATACAGTATCTATTTATCACTTATATTAATATACCAATCTCTATGTTTCTTTCACTTTCTACGACTGTTCATTATGTTTATTTACTAGTTTAAGCCCCTGGTGTTACGTATTGTATATACATTGGTATTAAAATAGGTTACAAACAATGTCTAGGATTGAATAGCGTAAGCTTATCGTCGTCCCACCTTGAAGGCATCCAACTCAGATTTTATGAAGACCGGCCGCCGCGAGGGAGCACATCCCAAGCTCCGACACTCAGCAACATATGCAACTTTACCGTTACAACAGCAAAAAACATACATCGAAATAGTCTATGGCAATTGGACATGTTCGTCCATGAGCCTTTTAACGATTTTGTTTACTACTTTACAAAAGTAGTAATCGTTATATAGTTTATTCTTGGTCCATTGTCTTGCATTCCCAGGCAGGTCGGCCCGCAGGTCAGCAAAGTTTATGCAGTCGAATAGACTGTGCTCGACTGTCTGAATCTCGCCACAACTGCAGCTGTCCGACTTCCCGAAGAATTTGGCCTGATACTGGTTAAAGCTGCCGTGCCCAGTAATCACCTGGTTCCTCAGGAAGTCACATTGGACTCTATCCAAGCTGACATTCTGGAATATCTCCTGCGTCCGCCTGCCTTTGGTGGACTCATTCCACCTTTCTTGCCACATATTTAAGGCATCTTTCATGAGAATGCCTTTAAGCTGGTTCTTGGTCAGCTTATAGTCATTAGTAATGGTGGGAAGCTGAGTCGCTCTTTTGGCGATCTCATTCACCTCTTCCTTATTGCTATTACCGGCATGGGCTTTCACCCAGTGCCAAGTAATATATAAGCCGTTGTTATTGATACTCTTTTTCAGGTTCTCCACCAGCCGACATTTAAAGCTCTTTGCTTTGAGCGCCTGTAGTGCGCTCATGGAGTCCTTGAAGACATCGAACTCTTCGGTTCGCGACCTTATTGCGTCCTCGATTACCATCTCTATCGCCCTTAACTCAGCCTGATAAGAGGAACTGTGATCTGAGTTCCTCTCCATTAGGTCATAGAGCCTTACGTTGTTATCGTACTTGATAACACCTGATCCCACTTTGCCTTCCATCTTCGAGCCGTCTGTGTAGTACTGGGTACTACACCTTGGCTCAAGATTGGTCGACCAGTCTATGCTGCTGATATCCTTGATCGAGTGGATATCGAAGTTTCTCACTTCGCAGCTTTCCCCATCGAGCATAAGACCATTAAGGTCATAAGCTCCATTCTCCTTATGGATCAGGTGTAGTGTCCTATCCATTTTGGCTCTAATGTCCAAAGTCAAACACCCCGCCAGTACGGCGAGTGTGTCCGTAGCTACTGTTTTGTAGCACTTTGTCAAGAGCAATAGAAACGGTCTTTGGATCTGCAAAAGCTTGTCGTTAAGCCTCCTTGTGGTGTTGTACCACGACGGCACTCCATAAAGCAGTATCTTTTCAACGACCAACTGGTAGATCTCCTTTGCGAAGAGTGGTTTTATGCCCCAAGTCTTCCTGGAGTATCTCAGGAGCTTGTGCATTACAGCCAGAGCCCTTTCCTTGGCGTTATCCAGGTGGGCGTTGAAGTTGAGTTGGTTATCAATGATAACCCCCAAATACTTCACTTCCTTCTCATACTTGATACTTTATCCACAAAGCTTTAGGGTTGGTCTCCTTAGATTTCTGGTGCTCGGCCCCACTACTGTGAAGTTGCACTTACCAATATTGAACTTAAGTTCATTGTGGTTTGCCCAGCTCTCGCACTTGGCTAGAGCAGTGCTGGCTAGGTCGGTAAAACTATACACGGCCTTACTACTGATCTAGGATTGAATAATGCCTATGCATTGAATAATATTTTTTGAATTTTGAAAATGTGTATTACATGTCATAAAGGCATTATAACTAAAATAATCATTTCGCAAATTCATTGAACTGTGTGATGTGGAAATTTAACTGTATAGGAATGGGAAAACGGTTAGATGTCTTTACATTTCAGCTAACTGTTCGTGGCTATAGCACCTTATAATTATTTTTAAAAAAAATTAAAGAAAGCTTAGAAAAAAAATTGAGTTTTATTATTCCATTCATTTGCTAATAATAAACTTGAAAGCATAGATGGAAGAATTTTGCTTGAATTGCAATTTAAAGTAACTACAATTAATTTAAAGTATCTTGAAAGTAAATTTAAAAAATCATACCTTGATTCATCTATTCACAATTTATTAGTACATAGTGAGCTTCAAAGCGCAGGCAATCAAATGCATACATGCGGCACATAGAGGCAATCAAAGCCCAGAGAGACGTATATATTGCAGTTTTTTCCAAAATATATTTTAGTTCCTCTCGAAAGTGTATAATGTAGTCATGTCTGTCTTTTATTTATGTTGATAGTACATTCGACGAAAGAGAAAGGGGCTATTCTAATTGAATTTTTGATCGATAGCAGATTAAAAATCTTTTTTTTTAATATCAGACTTTAGAAATTATTGATTTGAACCTTTTAAGGTATTTGTAGTTTATTTAAGGTTTTCTTTGCCATTTCTAGCTCATTTTATTTGATTTCGCTTTACTTTTAAAACACACGAATGTTCGCACTTTTTATAACTCTCTCTCTCGAAGAGGGAAATTGTGGTTATTAGGAACCTATAGTTGAGAGGAGGATCAAATAGCCGTCAGGGGATAAAAGAATAAAGATATGGATACACTGATACACAGACTGCCCGCCGCTGAAGTTGGCAGAGAGTGGATGGGCGAAGAAGCTCTCCTAACTTGCTGCACCACAGCGTATTGGTTTGCTTTGGTTTGGAGCGATAGGTCTTTTTTTTGCTACAGGAAGGCTAATTAGACCGGTATCTACCTCTTAAAGCCAATTCCGGATGGCTACAAACGTCCATGCTAAGATAGGGACTCAAATCCAGAGACTCTGGTACCGAAAGCCAGCACCCTAGTCATTCGGACATCCACAGCGTAATGATACAGTAATAAACCAAAACAGTAATAACTCATGGACAGAAATAACCCCAAACAGTAACGTTACAGTAATAACCCGAATGGGTTATTACTGTAGACATTTGAATTGAATATAATGTAAGGATGTACTGAAATATATACTTATATTTTATCCGCCCACATGGTACAGTGGTTAGCTTCTTGAGCTTCCAGAGTGGGCTTGGGTTCAAATCCCGAAGAAGGCTTGGTCGCCAATGTGTTGTCCATTTATAGAGAGCAATGCTGGCACACCTAAAAAGGTGCTCCTTATTAAATTGTCCAGCAAAATTTCGAGATGCAAAATAAAAAGGCGAATATCTCACGACAAGTGCCTCCGCATTGCCCCCCCCTCCCACACACACAAAAAAAGTTCCACAAACACTTATAAATAAAAAAATATTGATATAGAAGAACAGATAAAATTTAAAAAATACTTGTTCTGTAAATAAGCATGTTGGCAGATTTTTTTTTAATGTTTTGAATCTCATATATTGTCCTTAATAGGCAAGGACTCACGTATTGTCCTTAACAGTTCATTTATTTCCCTAATTGGGAGTGTACTCTCTAACCACTTTAATCTTGGAAACGACTAGTTATTTATGGGCATTTCATGTCCTCAAAAATTTAATAATTCTATTTTTACCCGAACACAACTACTATTTCGCTATATCCGATCGAATACGTGACTGGAATGTAGAATTTTCAGTTTATGATTCTTACGTTATAAAAGTACTTGACTTCAGACACAATTACCTTTGTTAAAACGAAAGAGAAATTGTGGGGAGATCACGTCTGAAAATCATGATACGTATGAGCGTTGTCTATTTTTATGGGAATCAGACAACTGTTCCACGGTTATATGATTTTCCTTATGGTCATGCACTAACGTAAACGTTTTATTTATAGAAACAAATTCTGCGTGTCCGTTTACACACAAGAAATTTGGAAAGCAGCGCAATAAAATACGTCATTATTTTTTTCCATATTAAGGCTGTGTTTGTTAAAGTTATTTATAAGATAATGTTAAACATCCCGTTAAATGCATGATTTTGTATGCGAACCACATTTTTTATGAGGTTGCTTCTATCCATTTTTAAAATTCTTTATTTTTTACTTTGACTTGGAAGTGTTCATTCAAACAAAAGCATTAATTGAAACCATGATTTTCATACAGTGTTTGTTTTGGATATGTGGTATATTTTAGACGCTGTCACATATATTCTTGATACGTATAAATAAATACATTTTGATGTGTATGAATAAACGTATGAATAAACGCTGACACGTATGATACGTATGAATGAATACATTTATAAAACAAATGCTGTTTGTCCATTAATACATAAGAAATTTGGAAAGCAACGCAATGATATACAAAATTTTTTTCTAGTTTGAGACCGTGTTTGTTAAAGTTATATATAAGATTTTAATAAAACTCACTTTAAATGTTTCTTTATGATTTTGTATGCAAACTACATTTTGTATGAGGCTGTTTCCATCCATTTTTTTCATTCTTTATTTTTTATCTGACTGGGAAGTGTTCATTCAACCAAAAACATTAACTGAAACCTTGCATTTCATACAATGATTTTTCGAGGTTGTTTTTGATATGTGATATATTTTAGACGCTGTCACGCAATTCGTCTAAAATATATCGAATTAAATATATATTACGTGCATTGCACGAAATAAATATATATTACGTGCATTCTATGCACGTAAAAATAAATACATAAAGGTGAGGAATTTTTTTTTAAAATTTCAGATCATCTATTCGTATAAGCATTCGTAAAAGTATACATCTAGAAATATACTTTTTTTACACTGCTAGATCAACAAAAATCTCAAATAATATAGCTGCATGTGTTTGACTCTAATGAGGTACATCATATGATTCAATATTTAACAATATATTTATGGGGATAAGAGACCTTCAACCTCGATTATTTTCTATCTTTCAGACTTAACTTTATATACAGAATGAGAACAATTACTGTTTGTTTTGACAACACTGAAGACTCTTAGAATTTAACGTAATGATTTTTAGGCAGAAACATGCCTGTTTTCCAAATTATGTTTAAAAAACGCTGGCATATTGAAAATGTTCCACGCACATTCCATACAATGTAAAACCTTAATTTTTTTAACTTAAGTTTACCATATATGTAAACTGTGCATTAAATAACTTTTGTATGAATCAAAAGCAACATATATACCTGTATATATATATATATATATATATATATATATATATATATATATATATATATGTAAAGAATATATTTAGAGAAAGGGGAATAGCTAAGATAATTAAAGGGGGCTTCAGGGTAAATTAACTTCGTGGCTTTAAACGTCACCTTTTTTTTTCATATTTCGAGACGCGCGACGGATCAAAAAGGGGAAATTCCCGCATGGAGAAAACGCGGGGAGCAAGAATGGACAGCCTTGACGGAATTAGCAGGAGGAATGTTCTCGAACAGTCGAAATGCAGATCTAAGCAAAATTCTGGCGCGTTATGGAGTGAGCGGGAAGAAAATAAGATTAGACCGGGATGAGAATTCGATGATATCGGACACGCGAACGGGCTCCATGTTTTTCAGATGGTGAGTGCTAGACACTGTGTTAACAGTGGTTCTACATTGAATAGAAATAATAAAAGTATCGAAAAGGATTATTGTGTGTATTCTGAGTCTTGAACTGCCTTCCACTACGCTGTAAATCAACTAAAGGATTATGTGACTACAATATCTTCAGTTATAGCGGGTGTAATACTACGCCCGTCATATATATATATATATATATATATATATATATATATATATATATATATATATATATATATATATATATATATATATATATATGAATCAACCGGTTATTTTTTATGATTTTGGTTATTTTTATGTTTTTTCATGGTTTACAAATTTGGAAAATATTTGTGATTTCAAAGAACGTTGCATACTTTTGTGACAAACACTTAAATTAACAATTCTGAGAAATTTGTAAGAAATCGGAAGAAAATTAATGCGCAAGGAGCATTTAGGTATATAGAGTTCGAAATTTAAAAAAAGAGGTTGAAGGTACCTTGTTTCCTTAAAGTTTGAAGTTTTTTAATGCTAAAAACTAGAAATGAGTCTATTTACGGATTATTTAAAAAAAACATAAGGTAAATGAAATTTGTCTAATAGAAAAAGAATGGGTTTGAAATTAAGCAATTTTATTTGGACTCAATTTAAAAAAAAAAAAAAAAAATTGTAACCCAGTGATGCAGTAACTGTGATGGTGTGGTGCTAGTAATAAACGGTTGTTTTACTAAATTTATTCAACGATGCGAGGTAAATATTTGCTTACGTTAACCGTACGATAAGGAGAAACGTTTTCCTATTTTATCAAGAACTGAGATCGGTTTAAACTAAATTGAGGTCAGTTTAATACCAAAACTAATGATACTTTGAACAGATTAAGAGTAAATTCACTGTAAAGTAGCTTTTAACTTTTCCCGTAAAGAACATTTATTTACGCATTCATTCTATGAACTTCAAAGCACTCTCGAAAGTAAAAAATTAATGAGTCGGAAATTGGAGATCACAAATTGTTCAGTTCCTATAAACGTGACCCATTTTGCCATAATAGATTAGCATTTGATTGACTTTACATTAGCATATGTTTGTTTTGTGCAACCGCGAGCAGTTTGAATTTTGACTCAAGCGGTGATCGCACGATCCGTAAATGCTTTTTGCCAGCAGGGTGTGATCACACACTTTGGCTGTTAGTCACACTCTTAGTGATACTAGAACATAGCTACTTTTCTAATAGCTAACTTATGTTTTGTTACTCTGGGTAATGCACATAGCTTGTAATGTGAAACTTTATCATTAATTAAACTCGAACGATTATGTTTCTGTGTTTTTTCATGTCTATATAATTTGATACAGTCCACTGAAGTAAGATCGTTAGATCACAACCATCACAAATGAAATTACGTTTACCTTTGATCCATCCCATGATGATAATTTTTTGTGGTTTCGACAATAATGTAAAGAATGTACAGAAAATGTATCTCAAGAGTAGGAAGAATTCTTAACGATTTAAAAAAAATATATAATGAAAGTTTCCAATCTCGTGCTTTTCAGGTAGGATCACGTTCCTCCATAACGGTCCTCCAGAAAGCAAAATTTCAGACGCTAAAACCATCCGTCCGTACCTCGCGAGTTATAATTTTATAAAAAAACTAGCGATCGGGCAAACTGCAAAGGACAATTAGCCTTGACAGTGCGTGGTGAGAGACGGCTCAGGCATATTGTACGTAGCCAGCGAAGCCAAACATTAGCTTAAATTACCACCCAGTTTAATGACGGTGCCAGTCGTACAGTCAGTAAACGGACTGTGCAACGCTCGCTTCACCGTATGGGTTTCAGGAGCCGTCGACCTACGAGAGTACCATTGCTCTATACTCGCCATCGGGCTGCACGTCTTGCCTGGGCAAGAGAGCATAAAGACTGGAGTGTAGAGGACTGGAAACGAGTAGCATGGAGTGATGAATCTCGATTCCGACTACTTAACGCCGACGGGAGGCTGAGAATATGGCGTCAGGATCATGAAGCCATGGATCCTGCATGCCTGGCTGGAACTGTATAAGGGCATGGTGGCTCAATCATGGTCTGGGGTGTTTTTTCGTGGCACAGTTTGGGATCTTTGGTGCGTGTACCAACCTCCCTCAATGCAATTCGGTACGTAGAGTTGCTGGGTGATCACCTCCATCCGTTTATGCTGTTCTGTTATCCGCACGGTAATGGAGTTTTCCAGCAAGACAACTGTACCTCTCACAAGTCCCGGTTGGCTACTGGCTGGTTGGATGAGCATTCCTCTGACTTCTCTGTCATGAATTGGCCACCTAGAAGCCCAGACTTAAATCGCATTGAGCATCTTTGGGATGTTTTGGAAAAAGGAGTGAAAGGCCATCACACAGCACCAAAGAACCTTACTGAATTATGGACAGCTTTAGCCAATATTTGGCAAGCCATTCCCGTGAAACCTTTCCAGAAACTTGTTGAATCTATGCCTCGTCGTGTGGCAGCCGTTATCTAGGCCAGAGGAGGCCCAACTCGTTACTAGGTAGGTATCCCTAATTCAGTGGCACTTCAGTGTATATATACACATACGTACATATATATATATATATATATATATATATATATATATATATATATAGATACATATGTACATAACACCTACATACATATATGCATACAAAAGAGGTAAGCAACGATAAATAATCGCACGTTAACAACCCGCGGTAGTTTCGTTAGAAGAGACTACCTGAAGCTTTTTAAAATGCTACACAATCTCTAGATACTGCTTAGTTTATTCCATGAACTATCTTGGACTTGCTTTCTGACCAAATTAAAAAGCATGCTACTTAACCACAGAATGTAAGACATCCTTTTTTAACAAAAAGAATAAAAAATTAATGATGCGTTAAAATTACATTAAAATTACATTACTTGAAATTAAAATAATATGTCTTTGGGTTATTGGATAAAAATGAATGAAATATTTCCTCATGAAAGAAGTATAATAGACATAATGCTTTCAGCCATTATTTATATATACCTAGATCAAAGAAATTAGCCAATCCCGAACTGCGTGGGATAAAACTAAAATGCAAAACATCTTAAAAGTTTTCTTAATAACATTTAATTAAATTTCTTGTTAATGATGTATTTAACAAGGCCTAGAAAGTAAATAATCTTTTTTAAAATTTCCTACTAAAAACTGCGAATCAATTAGATTATACGATGCTTTCGCATGTTCTCTTAATTCCCATTTTTGAACGATAATGGAAAATCTAATAGTAAAGCTTTGCATTCAGTGTTTAAAAAACAGATAAATTTTTTATGGAAGTGGATATGAAAGTGTAATATGAACTGTAAACAAGTGATATGTAAGCTTGAAAATAAAATTGTTTGGTTCGGTGATAACTGTAGGAGATTATTGTACTTGGGGGGGGGGGATATTTCAAACTCTGAGTTTTTTGATGAGTTGTATAATTTATTTTCTGCAGATGTTGGGTAATTCAATAAATATAAACCGTCCTGACCTGTTTAATATGCTGTGTGTTTTAACCTTCAGACCAGCAGCTATGCAATTATCCTGTACACGCAGCCGAGTGTTCACCTATTTGCTCTAATAATTTAGAATTCAGGAACCATGTCAAGTAATACATATTACCGACTATTGGTCCTATTTTCCCCGCCAATTTTGGGTAAGATAGAATAAATGAAAGGTTTATTATTTGTGTTTTAATTAGTTGTCAAGAATTTGGTAATCTAAAAAAAGGATAATACGTTAAAAGGAAAAAAGAAAGCTATTTTACGATCTCTTAAATTCGTCAATACATGTATGAGGAATTAATTATGAGGAATTAATTATGATGTCATTTATGCTCATTTCTTTTTCATTTGAAAATAAGTTTGAGATACATATAAATAGACCGATGAAGTCATAACTAGTATCTTTACACAAACTAGCTATGCCGCATGCATAAAGACTGAGAAAAAGGGGAAAAGCCAAGACATTAAAAAACTAAAAAATCATCAAATTTTCCTGTAAAAATTCTTAGAGGCCCTTTCTCAAACTTTGTAGGCATGTTTTCTTCCTTGTAGTACTTGGTTGTCAGGAAATCATAAGATATTACAATAGCTTTGTATGAAATTTAATATAAAGAACTATCATTAGCCGATAAATTATCAGAAAGTATGAGTTCTATCGGATTTTCATTATGGAACCATAAGTAGTAACCAGGAGAGTAGGCAAAATGTTTAGTATAACGAGGATTTTGGTTATAGTCTATGTGTTAATATTTTAACGCTAAGTGATGGTGATTATGAAATGAGAAATAATTTAATCGCTATAATTCCTAAATGTTAACTTTGTTAGCTTTAGCTATAAACAGGTTAGCTTGTGAAATAGAATAGCTTAATTTTTAGATGTTCCCCACGTGGGAGGTCTATGAAGTTTAGCCCTGCACCATTTTGGGTATTCTTGGAATAACACTTATAAATCGCCACCTGTTTGTTTTGCCTGGTAATCCTCTTAAAATTAGTTACGTTTCTTAAACGCAAACCCCGTTTTCAATATAATTGGATTTTTTTTGTATTACCGCCCTTTTTTAAAAAAGGACCGGATATTTGTCCCTTCTTTGGGGGTAGGATAATTGCTCCTTAAATTGCTGTTTTAACAATGGTATAGACTCGCCGTCACCGTTTTTCCCTATAAGATATTTCGGCGTGTTGTGTGTGTTTCGCCGCGTGGGGAAATGTCATTCTTTCTATCTGGTAAGGGAGCTGCGTCCAATTAAAATTCGGCGCCTTTTTACGTCAGCTTTGGCTAGGCCAATCAGCTGTCTTCGCTCCTGCTTGGCGTAAGTTTAAGTACTTTTTTGGCGGTGAATCACTTTATCATCTACCAGGTATTTGCCCGACGCGCCCTTTCGTCTCCGAGGCGTTCTCGTCCAAGACGAAGGGGTCCAAGGGTCGTTCGCGGTTTCTTTCTCTGCGGTGTTTCTCTTGGCGAGAATTTAAGTTTATTGCAACCCTTGCTTCTCCTGTGCACTTCTGTCCAGTGGTAAAAATAAGATAGTGAACCCTTTCTTCGAGAAAGAAGTTTCTCTTATATTTTTGCGCTTAAGCACCCCATCAGTTTTTGGCTCTGCCAATACTGTATCGGGAGGCTACCTTTTTTATCGTGCCATGTTAGCTACATAATTTTCTGACTTTAGACCTGAACGGTCATTTTTGTTTGTTAAACTCAAGTTGAACCGAGCTCATCTTTTACTTTGTATATACTTCACCTGTAATCAAGACTGGCTCAATGTTTGCTAACACAGATTAATTTTTTTTTATTTAAAAAAAAAAGAAGCCTTGGCAGATTATTTAGTTCACCAGCTAATCTACACATTCATTCCGATGTTGACGGTGATGTTCCTGTGGATATTGTTGGCCAACGCACTCCTTTACGATCCGGTTTGAATTAGACCGAAATCTGTTTTATTTTACGAGCGTCTAAAGAACGGTTTCCAGTATTTGAATTCTTCATATTCTTCTGAATTTTTTTGGTTATCAACGCCTCAAGATATCTTCGGGACACTTCTTGAATTCTACAATTTAGATTAGATGCCTCGGCTTATATAAGACTGATTGGTTTCCTCTTCATCAACTTTCGACAACAGACTATTATTCCATAATATAGACTGATGGTTCTTCAATATCTTCAAAATTCTTCGTAATAGACTAGTCCCTTTTCTTCAATAAGACTGATTCGTGACTCCATCAATTTATACTGTGTTACAGAAGGTCCCTATTCCCCACTCACCAATATTCATCGTAACAGATGGTGCCATATTACACTTAAATTATTCATCGTAACAGATGGTGCCGTTTATATTCATCGTAACATTTAGTTTCAAGAGAAGGATCGTCAGATTACAGTCTCGAAATCAGGGACAAAGTGTGTTACTTTATTACCGCCAAATGCCCCTGACTTGGCGTGTAATAGGTTACCAAATCAGACTTGAATCAATCTCTCTCTCTCTCTCTCTCTATATATATATATATATATATATATATATATATATATATATACACTACAAACAGTGTTTAATGCCTCCGGTCTGCTGAGTAATTCAACAATTAGGACATCAATGAATACCAAAGTGTATATATATATATATATATATATATATATATATATATATATATATATATATATATTTATTTCTCTATCGAAATGAGCAATTTGTATTCCAAAGATGCGAGCACATTTATTTTTTGGTAAAAAGTACCAGAATATAAAGCAAGCCATACAACAATGATTCTTAACATTGCAAAATGATGAGACAGTACAAATATATTAAACTCTCCTCTAATGAGCCGCTACGAATAAACAAATACAGCATATTATTATCAGTAATAGGTTGAAATTGGGAAACCCCTGGTGCTATTATGGAATTTTCAAGAATTTCAACGATGAAAATATTAAGGACTTATTGTCATTTATTAAACAGTTAACGTCGAGGGAAACAATGTTCATACATATTGATAAATGCGTATTCCTCTGTTTCTTTTGTGCGGATAAAAATTCTTGAAGGATTCGAAAAGAGTTTAAGGAGAAATAAAGGAATTGAAATTGTTTATGTAATAACATAGATATCATTATCATTTTTTTACGAAAAATTTATCTTCTAATCTGATTGTATACGCATTATGCAATAATTCTATTAAACAAAATGTGAGGTTAGAAGAAATCTTTTCAACGAAAAAACAATGGGTGATAAATTGCTTTTCCTGTAAGGGATTAATCCTTCTGTAGAGAGGGATTTTCGTATTAAGCTCCAGGGGGAATTAATCATACGGACTCTGAATCCCCAAAGAGAAAATCCCACTTCGTAATGTCAGTATAGGAGTTGAGGTTGTTTAGAAAGTGCCATTAGTGGGCTAGAAGTTGGTATTGTTGGTAGCAGAACCTTTTTAAATTCTAAGAACATATTTTGCGAATCTAGAACTCGTAATTGGAGGAGGAGATTCTTACATCGCATGCAAATCACTTTTGGAAAAATTGTATGCATGGATTACATAAAACTTTATAATTAAAATCTCATCTCCCTGTTTTAATTACCAACTGACACTTCATATATTTAGAAATTTCTTGTTCCTAAAACAGTTTTAATATGCCTACTTAAAACTGACAAACGCAGAAATTATTAATATAATTATAAAGAAAAAATTCCATAATTAGATGTCCCTTTTCAGCTGAAATTAATATCCCGGCAACGATAAAAAAATAATGGAGAAATTTATCCGTTATCAAGGCTGATTACACTACACTTTACAATTTGATAATCTGTTACTTAAAACTACAAATTAGGGAAACTCAAGGTTTAAACATACTTTGCAGAAAATAATATTTGAAAAAAGTATTGCAAACCTTAATGCCAGAAATGTTTTAATTAACTTATGACATTTTTTGGCTCAAATAATTAAATTCATTAAATAAAACAGACGTTAACGAAAGTTCATAATGTGTTGCAAAAGTTTTTATTTTTTTATTTTCTCGTAATTTGCATATGCAGATAAATATTACTTTAAGTATAATAATGAAAGGATCCGTATACATTAACGAATATAAATGCTTTTGATAGAATATTTGAAAAAAAAATTCTGAACGCATGCCGGATAATATGCGTGATATGTTTATGTATTCATGGTCACACACGTTAATTTAAACAGCAAAGATTAGATTGATATGGGGATTGAAAAAAATCCTACTAACAAAATTCTGTTAACCACAAGTATCGTGTTTACTCAGATAGATAATTAAAGCTTTATATCAACATGCAGTAGATTATTTATTTTAATTAGTTTGCAACCGTAAATTTACTCACCATACTTTCGTGTTCCTTAGTAAATACGTATAAGATACTGTAGGAAGACATACTTTATGATGCTATAGATTCAAGAATTTTCATTCTAAAGACTCTTTCTCTCTCTCTAAATATACATACATACATACATACATACATACATACATACATACATACATATATATATATATAGATATATATATATATACATATATAGATATATATATATATATATATATATATATATACATATATACATATATACATACATATATACATATATATATATATATACATACATATATATATATATATATATATATATATATATATATATATATATATATATATATATATATATATATATATATATATATATATATATATATATATATATATATATATATATATATATATATATATATATATATATATAAAATAATAAGTGGAGTAAGCTCAGGGTGTAGTCGTTGAGTTCAGTAGGTAGAGGAATTCAAAGAGTCTAAGCAGGGTAGTAGTCGTGATTTTGTAGAACGAGTGGCTGGCATATGGGTGCAGGCACGCTGGGGAGAAATGAACACTTCCAGATTGACGGAGGACTCAGCTATATTCCTAAAGGTTTTTATTTGCAGGATAGTCTCTCGCTGGACGTCCATACATCAGACATTTTTACAGATAACCTTTTTCGGGAAAATTCTCGACAGTGCAACGCTGTGACATAGAGCAGGACGCAAAAGGCACATTGCGTGGCGCTAGCGGGGACGGGGACGGGGGGGGGGGTGCCCGCCGGCGCAAATTTGACAGGAACGAAAACTTTACATCCTTCCTGGTTGAGAGCAGGCACACACAAGATACGGAATTATTGAGAAAAGCTCTGATTTTCAGGCGCGCGGAACTCCTCACCTATGAGGCGTCATATGGTGTGATGTTTCTCGAACGTTCAACGCCATTCGCGTTATATAAGATTTGGCCGCACGTGGCGTTTGGGAAAAACTAATAGATTACTTTGGTTGGATTTGAGGGGGTAATGATTTATTGCAATAGGATGTAAGAATTTTGGATTAACGTTTTTAATGATAACGGAAAGGTTTGAAATTTATATCATATATATATATATATATACATATATATATATATATATATATATATATATATATATATATATATATATATATATATATATATATATATGTCGGCTGTGAATTCAGTCAGTTGGAAATTCCTATCGCCCGGTATATTGCTGCCTATTTTGACTTTCGATAGTTTATGATTTTAACTGAAATTTAAATAATGGATTCAAGAGTGTAGAGAGCATTCGTACTTGTTATTGAACTAATCTTGGTGTCCTTTTGCAACAGAGGGAATTGATAAGCCACCTGACATACGAACGTACGCGCTTTGAATGAATATCTCCAGTTCTCGACTTTTGAAACAATCAGAATACCGTTCCTTGCTTTGAACTGGATTGTAGATATAATAGAGAACTGCAACCCACAATTACACGTATACTACATATTTTAAGTTTGCATGCTTCTTATTTAACCAGTTGCGCCATGAAAAAGCCTCTGTTTGTGTCATCCCTTCATAGGGGGTAATGCTGTCCGCCTATATGGTTCCCCCCATAATGAAATGGACAGTAAACTGCGGCATAGAAGAGGCGAATGTTTGGCGACAAGTGCCTACACTTAAAAAAAAGTGTTTATTCCTGTTGAGCTTTGATTCTTATTTATACATTGTATTTGGTAAAGGGACTAATTCGTATGCGTCTCTATAAGAGATGCATATTATGAGCTACCTGATAATTTCATTCACGCGAGATGAAGGAATACAAGGGAAATTAAAAAAAACCCTAACTTTTGCTATAAGGGACTTTACTGCTTATTTTAGAAAATTTGAGCATTTCTCCCTTCAAAGTAATACCTCCTACTGTTGATACCGTTTCCAATATTTAATTCCATTCTTGGAATGCACTTTCTGAGATGCCACTCCGTTCTCTTATCGCATTTTCCTGAATACCACTTGTGGTGTGAAAATGACGTCTTTCAATTTATTTTTAAGTTTGAGGAGCAGGAAAAGTTACATAGCCATAATTCCACGTCTCATCTCCATTTATTATGATGCTAGAAAATTCTTTGTTGCCAATTTCAATGGCAAGCAGTTGCTGACTGATTTCAACAAGGTTTTCTTTCTAATCACAATTCAACAAACGCGGCATGAATTTTGCACTGGTGCGTCTAATCTGAAGTTTTCTAGTCAAAATTGGATGGTAAGATCTTATGCTGATTCCCAATTTTTAGAAACTTTTCGGACAGTTAAACAAGTAATTCCACGAATTGCAAAACAATTTTTGTCGACGCTTTGGTTGTCTGTTGACGTGGGAGAATGCCCAGGCCTGGAATATTTAGCATTCTACCCTCTTTAAAACGTTTAAACCATCCACAGTACTGCGTTCAGCTAATACAGGCATACCCGTATACTGAGTAAAGGAGTCGAAATGTCTCTGTAAAATATATACCAAGTGTACAACAAAATTTCAACACACATTGTTTTACAAGATCTTTCATTCTCACTTTTTCCACGCATCCGACGAACAGATTGTGCATGAATCAGTTTAACGGGTGTAGCTCGACAACTAATGATCAAAAGCGTAACAGAGGAAAGGACAATTTATTGTCAAAACCTACCGCTAGGCATAACCGGCGGTCGTAGCAAGCTCTCTGTCCCGGTTGGCCTGTGATTCAAAAAGTTCGGTTTTTTATGAACATGCCTTGTATAACTTCTTTTTCTCCAGTTCCTCCCCAAAGTGGTTTTCCCTTTAGTGGAAAATGTATGGTGGATACGGTGTAACGGAAAATAGATTTTAGGTGACAGTATGTCTACGGCTTTATATTAGATCTTTTCAGATATCCCGCTATATCGAGCAATAGAGGGAAAACATAAGACCTCCCGGATTGGTTAATTTGGGACCAGCAGAATGGCGTCTGTGAAGACCCAACCAAGGAAGAATCCCTTCTAAGCATGAACAGAACGCTAGATGCGATGTTGCCCGTCTGATTAGAGGAACTGGGGAACCCCGGACAGTTTTCACGGAACGTCTACGAACGGGTGCCTTCCACGGAGCTTCAGCGATGAGCATGAGAAGCCGTGAGCAGAGTAGGTGAATAAAAAGACCGGATGCGGGAACCTGAGGGAAGAGCCGACCGACAGATGATCGTTAGCCCATAACCGAGAGCAGGGGTCGGCAACACGGAAACAATTTTAGGTTGCTCGCCGTTCAAATTTCGAAATTTTTTAGATATTTGAACAACAGATGCTCATACTTGTAAAGAATTATTGTAGAAAAAAAATGAAAATTCGCAATACCGTAAAAATAAAAAAACTGAGCAGCCGGATCTCTCGACAGCGTCGTTCTTCTCTTGCTTCTATGATAAGTACGATAAATGCATTAAAAAGTAAAAAGACACTAGAAATCGCATATTGAGAAAGATAATTTATCACATTTCCCAAGTTTAAAATTAGAAAATTATTGCGATAGAAATGCTACTACCTATTATTTTGTCAAACATTTTGATTCCTTATTGGAAGAATTTTATTCCAAGAATTTATGCTTGTGAATCATTGTTTTTCTGATATGAAATACTTAAAATCAAGCCCCTCTGACACTTACTTGGACCAATGCCTGAGAACTGGGAATTCAACTTATGTGCCACATTACAACGAGTTGGCCGCCGATTTGCAATGTCAAATATTGCATTATCGATTTTAAGATTATTTTGTTTAAATTAAAATTTGAATTTATGTATTAAAAATTTATGTCGCATTAATATTTTCAATATTTTCATGTTTAAATATTAACCCCCCCCTTCCTCCTCTTCACTCAGTGGTGCCCACCGAACTCCCGCATTTCTGAAATATGTCCTCCTAGTTAAAAAGGTTGCTGACCCCTGACCTAGAGAGCCTATGAGGAGAGCCTTGAAAGGAGTTGACTAGAGATGACCAACAATGTGGGAGCTTGCTTGATACTGCTCTGTGATATGGCTTTATGTATATAGTTCTTGCAAATATACTTCGAATAAACAAGATGGTTGTAAATTTAAAGATGAAGTTATTTCAGCTTTTATAATGAGAGGAACAGTGAGGCACCCCTCGGCTCATTTTACACTATACATTTTAGTGATAATAGTGTGCATTTCGACTACTTATTTCATAATTACAAAGTAGCGTCTAAATCTTTTTGTGTTATGTTAATTATACCTAAAGAAAGTGTGGAAAGTTCCAGCCTAGTAATGAGTGCAGATGCGGGGAAGTAGTGGCGGGAGACAATACTTCCGAGACAGAAATAAGATCATCTTCTAGCGTGAAGCAATTGAAGTTCGAAGCCATCAAAGAACCAACGCCAAGCTTTAGAAGCAAGTTCAGACTCTTCTTAACTTGCTTCTAAAGCTTGTTAAGAAGAGTCTGAACTTGTTTCTGGTTTTGCAAAGATCATCTTCTAGCCTGAAGCAACTGAAGTTCGAATCCATCAAAGAACTAACGCCAAGCTTTAGAAGCGAGTTCAGACTCTTCTTAACTTGCTTCTAATGCTTGTTAAGAAGAGTCTGAACTTGTTTCTTGTTTTGCAAAGATCATCTTCTAGCCTGAAGCAACTGAAGTTCGAAGCCATCAAAGAACCAACGCCAAGCTTTAGAAGCAAGTTCAGACTCTTCTTAACTTGCTTCTAAAGCTTTTTAAGAAGAGTCTGAACTTGTTTCTGGTTTTGCAAAGATAATCTTCTAGCCTGAAGCAATTGAAGTTCGAACCCATCAAAGAACCAACGCCAAGCTTTAGAAGCGAGTTCAGACTCTTCTTAACTTGCTTCTAATGCTTGTTAAGAAGAGTCTGAACTTGTTTCTTGTTTAGCAAAGATCATCTTCTAGCCTGAAGCAACTGAAGTTCGAAGCCATCAAAGAACCAACGCCAAGCTTTAGAAGCAAGTTCAGACTCTTCTTAACTTGCTTCTAAAGCTTGTTAAGAAGAGTCTGAACTTGTTTCTGGTTTTACAAAGATCATCTTCTAGCCTGAAGCAATTGAAGTTCGAAGCCATCAAAGAACCAACGCCAAGCTTTAGAAGCAAGTTCAGACTCTTCTTAACTTGCTTCTAAAGCTTGTTAAGAAGAGTCTGAACTTGTTTCTGGTTTTACAAAGATCATCTTCTAGCCTGAAGCAATTGAAGTTCGAAGCCATCAAAGAACCAACGCCAAGCTTTAGAAGCAAGTTCAGACTCTTCTTAACTTGCTTCTAAAGCTTGTTAAGAAGAGTCTGAACTTGTGTCTGGTTTTGCAAAGATCATCTTCTAGCCTGAAGCAACTGAAGTTCGAATCCATCAAAGAACTAACGCCAAGCTTTAGAAGCGAGTTCAGACTCTTCTTAACTTGCTTCTAATGCTTGTTAAGAAGAGTCTGAACTTGTTTCTGGTTTTGCAAAGATCATCTTCTAGCCTGAAGAAACTGAAGTTCGAAGCCATCAAATAACCAACGCCAAGCTTTAGAAGTAAGTTCAGACTCTTCTTAACTTGTTTCTAAAGCTTGTTTAAGTTGAACCAAAGGAATCATTTAAAGAACATTTCTTTTCTGAAGAATTTTTATTTTAAGTTCTATTTATAGAGCATTTATGCTCACTTCTACCCAGACTTGGGTGTATATAATTTGAAGTGACACTCTATTTGAATTTGAAACAAACGCAGTTTATACATGAAACAATGTTTATTGAATTCGTTGCACATATAATTGGCTTCTACAGCAATAAGCATACGTACTACTTGTACGGAATATATATATTATCATTCAATAGAAATACACATTTCGAATACTCACAAACAGTAAGTCAAACCAGCAATTCTGCCACTTAAACTTCGGGCCTGCTAAGCACTAGCGCAGGATAACACCTTTTCAACCTTAACCACCTTTTTTCTTAATGACGCTGCATGGTATTTATACTAAGCGCGTATGCCGAAATTAGCATATCTAAAGCAGCTTCTTTAATTCATTCACTCAAAAGTTCGATTCTTGTGAATCGAATCTTGTGTATACCTTACATATTTCTTTTAAAATGAGGGTTTCTTTTGTCCTTATTTGACATTTTCCAATAAAGTATTTTTATTTGTAAAAAAATAAATGGTGTCAACAGTTATAATAAGATATTATTTGTTTTACAATTAATTACTTATATTTTTTTATTCATTTTTAGATCACTTGGGTAATAATTTTAGGTAATTAGCTTAGTAATTTATATTATGATGACAACTTTTCATTGCCTCTAAGGGGATTTGTTTCCACTTATCATTGACACTTAATGTGTATCTATTTTTTTTCTATTCTTAAGTCCCGTTTTAATGGTATGGGAGAGGAAACGAGGTGCACGTTAAGCGCCTTTGATATTTAGCCACGTGAGACAAAACTTGTGTCTTTTACTTCATTTTGAAATTTTTCAGTCTAGGAGTTCTTTATAGGTTTATAATGTCTTTTTTTGTATAAAGTCGCATTAATAAAATTCCTTTATTTAAAGCTTCTTTTATTATTGTTGAACTATCTTTATTTTTTTCTGATGATTTTTTTTACGAATATATTTTTATTCAAATGTTACCGATTATGCACTGTTTTAACCTATAATAATACAATCGTATTTATTTACGTACTGACGGATATTATTAGATTGTGCAGCGGCTAGGCGGACTTTATAGAAATTTGACTTTACAGGCTTTCTATGAAAATAAAGAAAAAAATATGTATCTGAGGTAAGGAAGTGTTGTTGTTGTTGCTTATGCTTTCTGGCCGGAAATAGTATTCCCATACCATGTCCATATAGACTTATGTGCTGAGGGGTGTGGCTTCGGTTTATGATGGCACCACAAGGGTCGGAGTCCAAAATAAGCCAGTTTCCACCTCAATTTTGACCGAGCAACCCCAGGGTTGACATCTGGGGAGAATCGTACCTTTCTCACCCACTGTCCTCAAAGAAGGACTTTCCGGTCTACAAATTTAACCTGCCCATATCCGGCCTAGACACGAAGGTATTTAACGGCGTTTGCCGGGATTCGATCCGAGCACCATCAGTACGGAAAGACAACACGCTACCGCTAGGCTACTTCTTGCCGTGAGGGAATTAAGTAATTGTAGTAACCATATAATGGTTAATTGGTGGAGGAGTGAGAAGATAAGACCCGTAATATTCTGGTCATGAGACCAAAATATTACGGGGTTTGGGGTTATCGATTATGATAACCGATGCTATGGTTGACACATAGATTTATGCACTGTGTTTTGTTCTTAATAAATAATTACAGACTATCTGATTGACATAATAATGGATACATTTATTAATTAGAATCATGCAAAGCATATTTATACATTAGGGTATTACAAATAATCACTTCATTAACAATTTCATTCAATATTATTGTAATCACTTTCATTTCCTTACTTCCTACATACAATTATCACGCTAGTAATTTATTATCAATTATTAAACTTTTGCTACTATTTAAGCGGAAAAAAACATGAAAGATTCATTATAAATATGCAATAACAATTTTAACACAGGAAGGGATCGAATACTGAGAGGTCAATATTCGGAGGAGAGTCGTTGGATCCGAATCCCGCTGTTAACAAAGGTGTTTGTAGCCCCCGTGTACAGCCCCCAAGACAGGGAAGATGCAAGAATTGCAGCGAGCATTTCCAGCAAATAGGGAGTTGGAAAAATGACATCACCGTTAGAAGAGCCAATGAGAGACGAGTTCTCTGGATGGAGAGTCAAAGTTGGAAGGTGAGACGAAAGATCTTGGAAGTTAGTTGGCTATCTCCTAAGCTGAAACTGCACCGATCATCCTGGGTCGAGAAAGGCTATACGTGGATTTGTGAAGTCAGCGGTTTATTTCTCCAGAAGAGAATTTTTAGCTTCAGTTAGGAAGCTTGTCTTTATTTGGAAGAGATATCAAGACGAGATCATCCGTCCCGATAATCCTGATCTTATAAATTACCACCGCAGTCATCCGCTTTGCAGGAAGCGTAAATCGAGGGTCCTGTCGGACTCGATATTATTTAATTAGACGGACTTTATCTAGTAACTCATCCTAATAGACTTCGTGACCATCTTAGAGGAATCATCATTAATAGGAGTCATCATTAATCCTGTAACCGATTACTGAGCATCAATCTCCATTTTTTGTCATCTGAATTGTTAGTAAATTCATCTATTTTAAGGGAACAAGGGACCTTCAATCTCGATCTTCTTTAATGTTCAATATTTTACTCTATATACCGCATGAACATAATTAATATTCTTTTCTATTGCATTGAAGATACTTAAAATTCACAAATTAGTATTTTGTGGAGGAATAGGACCTGCTTATCAAAAAGTTCTTCAAAAATAATAGAATTTTTCAAAAGCCTCCATACGTATTCATTTTCCTCTGATATCTTTCAATTTTCTCAGAATTGTTATGTGGAGTGTTTGTCACAAAACTGTGCATAATTCTTTGAAATCTCAAATATTTTTCAAATTTATAGATAAAAATATAAAGTAAAAACATAAAAAAATAACAGACAGAATAGAAAAAAAAATAGTTAAGACGTTAGATTCATATAAAAAAAATTAAATGCACATTTATATTTATATACATATGGTAAACTTATAATACAAAATTTAAGAATTTTATTTGATATATAATGCGCATACAGCATTTTGAAAAAGTTAGCATTTTTGAAAATTTTTTTTTTGAAAAACAGGCATGATTCTTCCAAAAATTCCTTAATTTGAATTCTAAGGGTTTTCAATGTAGTAAAATAGAAAATTAATTATTTTTATTTTGTATATGGAGTTAAAAATTGAAAATTAAAAAAATTCGAATTTCAAGGTCCCTTGTCCCCTTAAATTTACTTGGCCGTGGCTTTTGTTGATTCAAACGCTACCTTGATCAATACCCCACAGATGCAAGGAACATATAATTGATTTTTTAATTTTTTTAAAACCTACGAAGGTCTTTTAGCGTCCTGTAGTTGAAGTTCTTTCTCTTTTTGAATTCCATGGTAATGAATCATCCGATTTCGGGCTTTAATAGCCTAAGCCTTTATGAATATGAGAAGTCCGAACACATTTATAATTGTGCATCTAGAAATATGAGTTGTGGCGGAAAGCTAATAGGGCATTAAATAAACTGGTAGAAGATAATTCTCAAACTTACTCGAATTACGTACATTTTGTTTACAGTGGACACCGAGCATTTTAATGATTTTGCAACTGTCCTTTGACTAGGGGGATTTTCTTTTAACATTAAACAACGTACCTTTGCAATAGTCGAAGATGTCCGTTTTTACCTTGGATACTTGTTTGGAATTTTTGTCCCACTTCAGGCTCCAATTTGACGTTCTTTTTTCCTTTCTTGTTGACGATATTACCTATCGACGCTTTAGATATAACAAAACCATGACTTTCACATCGTTTTTGGATAACGGAGTATGCATATTTCTCTTCGGAAAGAGTATAAATGTAGCCTTCGAACCACTGCTTTGTTAAAAACGCCATTTTGAATAAAAACAAAACTTCGAAGCCGGAGACGATAATTTTGACTTTTAAAAACATAGTACAATTGCAATTATTTCTTTTGCAGCAAACGATTTTTTATTACCGCTTACCAAAATCGTCTAAAAAATGTGCGAACAGCCTCTGTACATTCAGTTGTTTATGTAAGACTGTTACTTCTCTGAGCAGTAGGAAAAACAAATTTTGTACATGTACATAAATGAGACGTGGAAATGTTTAACAATGGTAATATAAATTAAAAATGGAATTTAATTCTTTCTTTCCCATAAAGATAATTTTAACTCTTTTCATGAATGTAGACAGAATTATGAAAAAATTAGCTTTACATTAAAATTTTCAAAAACTGCAAAGAAATTTTTGTTACAAGAATATAATGTTGAATCAAACACCCTATAGTCATCAAACGTATACATTCAAGCGTTACCTCCTGCAACTTCAGTAGCATGTTAATTAAATAAAAAATTTCATCTTCTGAAATTAGTCATTTTGATCTCGTAACCTTTACATAAAAGGTATATATGTATTAACATCAATGTAAGATATATTAAATATGAAAGAAGTATATTGTAAATACGAATAATGTTTTTATATTAAACTAATTAGACTAGTTAATGAAGCAAAGAAGACAAATTTATTTACATTAAAATTTATTTAGAAAAACTTAACTTTATACTTTAAAAAGATTCTAACCTGATACGCAGAAGGATAAATCTTTATTCCAGTATGTTTACTAAAAGTTATTCAGAAGGTTTTCAAGCATGTTCTAATGAGAATACATTTTTACTCAGATTAATTAAAAATGGATAGTTATAATCTTTACAGGCTGGGGAATGAAACTGACTCTTTTTCTATTACCGTAAAGTTTTAAAAGCAATTGTGTATAAAATCAAATAAGTTAGTGAATAACCCACTTTTAAGACCAATGCAAATGTACGGATTTTACAAAATGGTGTTTGCGTTTCTATTTTTCTTTGTTTGTGTACAAAATGGGAATATTAAATAAATCCCGTGATAAACGTCCCGTGATATTTAGGACAGATTATTATAATACAGGGTCATCGAAAAAGGTTGCACACATTTCGAAAGCTCATAATTCTAAAATAAATTGATCAAACGCAATAACATTATTTTCAAACAACTTGGCAAGTGTGAAAGATTTCTAAATGTAACTGGTACGCAACTGTGACGTTGAACGTTGCGCAGAAGCGATGCGAGGTGGAAGAGGTCTTCGTTCGGCTTTCCTTCAGTGCAATGGTGATTCGTTCAGGAGAAAGCAGGAGGGCTAAGTGGTGGTCGTTTGCGATAAACTAGACGGCAATTTCTCTGAACTGTTTTAACAGGTTTGTACTCCACTAACCACAACACATATTGAACTTTCTCCTGAACGGTCGCCATTGCACTGACGGAAAGCCGAACGAAGACCTCTTCCACCTCGCATCTTTTCTACGCAACGTTCAACGTGACGGTTGCGTACCACTTACATTTAGAAATCTTGGACACTTGCCAAGTTGTTTGAAAAGAATATTATTGCGTTTGCTCAAATTATTTTAGAATTATGAGGTTTCGAAATGTGTCCAACCTTTTTCGATGACCCTGTATTTGACGAAAACAAAATGGAAGAGACATTTGGATTTAAAATTTAATGCTGTCCGCTTTAATTCTATAATAATTAGTTTACTTAAATGTATCTGACTTATTTAAGAGCAGATAGTTTTTTTTCCTTCTGTTCATATCCCATCTTATATTACATCAGCAAAATGATATATTTTCTCCGATTTGACAGGAAAGACAATTGCCGTAGACAGGTATAACTATAATTCCGCAGGAAATTTCCGCTTGATGATGACGATTGCAAAAACGGAAGAGGAAATAGTTGAAATTTGTCTGCCATCCTTCCTCTATCTCTCTCTCTCGCTCTGATAGAAGAACCAAGTGAACACCACTTGAACGAATACTTATAATATTTTATTTTGGCAATCTCAAACTAACATAATACTTATACATTTACTTTAACTATTTACTTAGCTATCTGATTCTGACTGAGAGCAAAATCCAGTGTGTCTTCGGGATCACGCACTATCTCACCAATTTTCAACCGCAGTTGCTATTCCCACCACCTTTTGCCAACATCTAATATGTAATGCGTAATATCTATGATGCTGCCATCTATATCCAGAAATTTGAATGATTTGTATAATGTAATATATACGTACATAAATATATTATATATATAAATATACATATATATACATATATGTATATATGTATGTATATATATGTATATATATATATATATACATACATATATATACATACATATATATATATATATATATATATATATATATATATATATATATATATATATATATATATATATATATATACATACATATATATATATATATATATATATATATATGTATGTATATATGTATATATATATATATGTATATATATATATATGCATATATGTATATGTATACATATATATATGTATATATATGTATATTTATATATATAATATATATATACAAATATATTATACAAATCATTCAAATTTCTGGATATAGATGGCTGCATCATAGATCTTACATAGGTTGTGGGGTTAGCCACTGCGCTATTCCCACAATAAGTGGGAATAGAAACGGCCATTTTCAACACCAAGGTCTCTTTCCTAATAGGACCCCCACCGAGTCGTCCCATTCCCTGTTAGGGAGCACCAGGCCCGACAGTGTCATAATTTGTAACACGAAAAAGCCGTTTTGAAGACACTGTGGGGAATATGATTAGGCTCTATATTTCTTTAAATGGACAGTGACGACCTTGTTGTACAGCGCGCTGGTTTACGGTGCTGAGGGTGCTCGGATCGAATCCTGGCGAAGCGCCACTAAAATGCCACCGTTTGTGTCGCCAATTCATAGGGGGAAATGCTGGTCCGCCTATATGGCGTCCCCATTGTAAAATGGCCAGCAAAACTGCGGTGAATTATGGGGGAATGTCTTCGTCACAAGTGCCCCCGCATTGAAAAAAAAATTCTTTAAATGAAAATTTCCCTGTCCTGCAAAAAGTCAATTATTCTCAAGTTAAATAGCGAACTGTCGAGTTTGTGAAAAAGTCGTGAGCCATTAATAATTATACGTACTTTAAAGTAATTTGCTGTTAGCATAATTAAGGCTTTCTTAATAGTAAAATATTTATAAAAATATTTAAGGGTCTCTGTGTGGATATCCTTCCTTAATACTAGTTTGTATAGGTGATCCAGTGTAACAAAGTGTATCCAGTGCAGAAAATTATGAATTATACAGGCTGATAGATTAATAGGTAAATGCTGATGTTCAATCTTCTGAACTATATCCAATATAACCGGGCTTGTGGCGGCCCTATGATACAGCGCGTTGCTTTTCGGTGCTGAGGGTGCTCGGATCGAATCTGAGCGTCGCGCCACGAAAAATGCCTCCGTTTGTGTCGTCCCTTCATACTAGGTGGTAATGCTGTCCTCCTATATGGTGCCCCTGTAATAAAATGGACAGTAAACTGCAGCGTAGTATAGACGAATGTTTGACGTCAAGTGCCTCCGCTTTAAAAAAATATCCAATAAAACCCAGTTTTCTTTAAACAGGTAATTGTGCACATTTACTTTTGATTTTAGAGGAAATTAGGGGACTAGGTGACGGGGGAAAAATGTCGGCAAGTCTGTTACCAATGTCAGAACCGCTAACAATATAAGCAAACAAACCAGTTTTTGAGATATTAATGCACTTTACTACTGTTAGATCCATTGATGTGAAAGAGAAACCTTTGGAACAAACTGGCAACACCTTCCAGGTAAAACATAAATGAATAGATATGTCTATTCTTAGAATAGATATACCCCTTTCTCTGAAAAAAAAAATGAATTGAAATGTAACATTCCTTACGTATGTATACGTAAGGAATGTTACATTTCAATTAATATTTTTTTTCGAGGGAGAGGGATGGAGAATATATCCTTCATGAAAAACTTCTGCATTTGTTACCGTAACAATATTTTAAAAGACGATCTTTGAGGCATTACTGTCAGAGAATACGTGACTTGATTTCAAATCCCGACTTTATGTATTCAGTAACTTAAACATATTTGGCTTCATTCAGAAAAGATGGTGTCTAAAAAAAATAAATAAAAAAATAAATAAATAAGTTGACAAATCGTGTTACTTAGATAGCTATTCTTTTTAAGCTATTTTTAAAATCTCTTCTGTAGTTTTTAAAATGATATTTCAGTCATATTTGTAAAGGTATGTTTTCCTACTTCAGAAAATTTAGTTTAATACAGTTGACGTTTGATCATTGTAAGATAGGATTTTATGAATGAAGCTTTCACTGCAGGTGACTATTTAATTTCTGTTCTTTTGAAAATGAGTAAGTTCTAAGTTTACTTTTTTTTATTTTGTGTAATCTTTTAGATAAGAAAGTAGTTAGTATTTATGATGTCAAAGCACGTTTTGAACATTCCAGCTGAATTATCAAGAAGATTCCTAATCATATTTATGAAAACTTTGGATCAAAATATGGACCCTCATATTTTATCTTATAGTTTAGAGTATAGTTACGTATCAGTACCTTCTCAGAGCTTTTCAAATAGCACAATTTACTTTAAAAGGAGAAGTCCATTATATTTCTTACATAGTATAGTCACAATGCGATGCCATTAAAAGATGACAGCACAGAAAGGGGATTAAAATAGACATTTCTACGTAAATATAACATCTCTGAATCCTGACAGTGTAGTATCCTAGAGGTCTTTACAACATACTAGTAAATGTGAAGCACTCTGTTAGCCCAAATAAATGTTTATCGGAATTTTGAAGTATAGTAAGTTATTGTAATAAAATTTTTTATCACAAATGTCTCCACTATTTATCTAAACACATACGTATTTAATATTTTTAATCCATTATAAGTAAAAAAATGATTCTTGTATAAAATCTTGCAATAACAATTTAGAATCACTTTAAAAGGAAAATAAAAATTCATATTAAACAAGTGAGATTCGAAGCCTCGTCCAAAACCCTAAACCATACCGGAGATGTTTTAATATCTCATGCCATTGCTAACACACTGTTTATGAATTCATTGCATTCTTATTATATTATATAATATACATAGTCATATAGAGTTGATTTTCTACCATTATGTGAGGATAGTTAGCTAATACCTTCCTACTAAAAAACTGCATAGCATTATATTTTGCTTAAAGATTAACAGCACGAAAGCATATTACATAATGATATAATTTTTTAAACATGATTGAGAATGAAAAGGAGCGTTCGCGGTTAGCATTAATAACGGACGGGGTCAGAGGGTCATCCCTTTTTCAGTATTAGTTGGATTTTATACATTTACTATAGGTGCGCTTTTACATGAAAGAATAGTTTTATCTTTTAAGTTTTGCCCTTCCATGTGTTCTCCACATTTAGACGTTAATCTTTTCCTACATTCTGTTGGTGTCCTTATTACTTGTTTTTTCTTTAAAATTAGAATAAAATATATTGTCGAAAGGATAGCTTCAGCGAGATAATCTAAACTATATGGCTTACAATATAATAAATATGCATCGATAATAATCTTTTTTCACTGATATTTATATTATTCGGATGACTTCCTTAAATTTCCCTTACCGTAAAATGGGGTTATTTTGTGACAGATTTTAAGTTTTTTCTTGTGCCAGCCGATCAGTTTTAAAAGCAGCCCAAAACGAACAATTGAAAAACATTGGTACATCCTTTCCTTACGTAGTTATGTATTGCGCTAACTCGGATCTTTAATTACCATTGAGAAATTAAAGTTAAAATGTGTCACAAAGTTGCTCGTGGAGTGGGGCTATTTTGTGACATCCGTGTTTTCACCTGGAAATCCAATATGAAAAGTTACTTGACACTAAGTTAGACAGTTAAACGATTATAAAAAGTTTGATACTCAATTATATATACCTATTTTAAATATTGGAGAGCTTTATCTACATCTTTGACATCAAACAGACCTCGGGTGCCCAGGGAAGCCATCAGTTCTTTGAGAAGATGAGGAAATTCGTCTTTCGGCACATTCTGTTCATTCGGGTAGTTTTTTTCCAGATAGTCAATACTTCTTTCTCTCAAAAATATCACTACACAAAAGTTATGTTTCTCCACAATCTAACCAACATATTGACAATAAAAAATTATTGCCTGTGGTTGTTGGTTGTATAAGGTGTTAGCCTTCAGCACACAAAGTTTCCGAAGTTTGAGTAAATACCTTGACAACGGGTTTGAACAATATACTGGCCAGCGAAGACCAATGGCGCGCAGAAGCTTCGGACACTGGCCACTAGGTGTCTTTGTATGTGTGACAAGCTGTTGGCGTTGTTCTTGGCCTACCCAGTATCACGGGTGCGGCGCAAAATCCGAAATACGAAATAACTACTATGTGTCACAAAGTTACCCCTGCAGTCACAAAGTCGTCTTACGGTACGTTATCTGTAAATAAAATGCCTTCCTTTAATTTTTCAAATTTTTTCTTTATTCATTATGAATGAAGTAAGAAAATTAAATAAATATCTTACATGGAGTACATTAAATTAATTGCATAACTTGAAAGATATATATTCTTTTCTGGTGCTTTCATATGAGGGAATTTCAAATGTGCCTTATAAAACTACCAATAATGTTGTTTCCTATCGTTGAAAAGTTACCTGATATTTTCTTTGACTTTACCGTATAGATTGGTTTCTCATTTACATTTTAATGGATAATTTCCGATCCATTTATATGCAATATGGATCTCTGAAATGATCCATTAGAACGTAAATGAGAAACCAATCAATACGGGAAAATCCAAGATAACGTAATATAATTTTTCACACTATGCCACATCATTATGAACAGGAAAGCAAATTTTTTTTGTTATAATTGCATCCTAAAGCTAAAACGGTGTCGTCTCTAGTTTCTCACCTTTTTTCATATTTAAATTTTGATACTAGTAGATACCCGTATTGGATTAGGGGCTCGAAAATTCAACCACAATCAAATGCAATTCAATTTTTATTCGATCAAAATTTTGCCTACATTCCGTTGGTGTCCTCCTCACTTGTTTTGTTGTTCTGAAAAAAAAATTCTGTTGTCGTATTTGAGTTCAGAAAAAACAAATAAATTCTTTAGACATTTAGAAAGCATAATACCCTTGAAGATATTTCCGTACCAAATAAGTTTCCATATAATTAGAGTATGTTTTTAAGTCATAGAAACTCTACACCTGTTATGGTTCTTTAATAATGATTGTAGTCCATCGTGAAATAAGTTTGATACGATATCGCATGGCTTTCTTGTGCAATTGTTGTATTTCATATGTAAATTCTCTTAGTGACTACATTCATTTGGTAATATATCACCTCCAAACCTCCTGCACTGTATTTCTGAAGTAGAAAAATGATAAATTCTGTTATTTACTTATAATCATAAAATTATTGTTAAGTGCCAAAAGTTTAGAAGTAAGCAAATAAACTACCTTCCACTAAATTGACCATTAAGGATTTATCTTGTCTTGTTTCACTTAAATGAATATTTGTGGCTAATAACTTCCTAAAATTTAAAATTTTTCAAGGCATTTTGAAACTTTATCCTTTAATGATTGAAATTTAGAACCTCTGACAGGCTGCGAAAGGCTTTATCCAGATAAGCTAATAAATTCCCAGTTAAACGATTAACTTAAATATTTATCGCCAATATTCCTCTTCAACGTTAATTTGGTAATACATTTCTGTATTAATAGTCCATGTTTTTAAAGGTAAGATAATAAATTAATCAATTGACATCAAATGAATCAAATTATGTTATTATTTCTTAAACTGTCAATAATGAGGATCTTAATTTCTTTGGGCCCTTAATTTTTGGAGACCCTGAAATTTCCTTATTTCATCAATAAGAAAATCACCACGTGGGGCAAAAGTACGGTCACACAGTGACTTAACGTACTCTTATAGCATTTTACGATAGTAGGTATAACAATATTGAGAGTTTCATATCATTAAGAAATTTCCGAAGACTATTTGATCTGACACAGTATCAGTTATTTGCCATATAAAAGAGAGTTAAATTTTATGAAAAAAATATTTTATAACATATATATTGACCCAATATAGATATTATTAAATCTTTTGAACTTAATACTAATGACAAAGTAGTAAATTTCAAAGATTAAATATTACTTATGTTGGTAGATTTGTTATTCATAACATATAAAGTTTAAATGTTTTAAATATTCTTTGAAACGAAATTTGAAAATCCTCATATAGAAGGGTTAATAATAAGTTGGGATGTGTTAAATGTAACGGAATGCTTGGGTTTCAAACTATTTAAAAGCAACTGTCGATGAAAATCCAAAACATTCTGTCAAGTAGCCATTTCGTAATTATATATAATTACATACTTAACCACATTTCCGCTAATTATAACCACCGAATAACGGTGACTTTAAGTCTAAACAAAACCTTCATTTGATGGTTACTGATTAGCACAGAAACAATTTCAAACTCTGAGTTCGCATGACCTACAATTCATTCTCTTATCAAATACGAAACTTTCTGAGGGTGAAATGTTGGGTCACATTAATAAATCACAAACTTATATTAATCGCTATGAAATAGAGGAAACTAAACAAGTTACCGAGACTTAACAAATGACTAAATATACTTCTCTTCGTTTATCATGAATATCTGACATTTTATTCGACAATAAAAGATGATTAGGATAATTAAAGTTCTGAGCATAATCATGAGAGCCAATCTATTGTAACTGTTCATTAATATTTATTAAATGTAACATAATAATTTTACCTCACCGTATCTTTTAGGGAATAGTTTTATTGGAAAATAATTTTTTTTCTAAAGAATATTGTTTAACATTTCCAGTAGTCTCTTATGTTTTAAGTTTTTTCTTATCTTTTATTTGTTTTGGGGTTATCTATAAACATTTTAGTTAGTTTGTTTATAAACGTCTTTCTATAAAAGCCTATCCTTCGCAAAGCTCGGATTTATGGTTTGAGCAATTATAACAGTCTTATAATTGATAATTTAATTGATAATTTAATATTTCTTTTTATATATTCGTAAGTGGGCTATCCACATCGTAAAGTGGTTAGCTTATTAGGCTTGAATTTGAATCCTTTGTAAGGCACTGACTCTCTGTGCTATCGCTTCGTAGGGAGCAGGGTTGGCTTACCTATATGGTTTTACCATAATACTGAGGCAACTGATACGAGGTATAGATGGACGAAAGTCATCAGGGCAAAGTGCCTGCAGCGTTGGGAAAATATAATATTTAATTTGTTACTTTAACATATTGCTAATTTTCATTGTTTAGTGACTTATTTACATTTTGCAATTTATGCTTGGGAATTAGTAGTAAAGAATTAGAGCGTAAATTAATTACGTTGTTGCTAATGCCCCCTGGCCGGAAGTTCCAAACTAGGTCCATATAGGCTTTGCGGCTCTGGTTTACAATAGTACTACACAAGGTTCAGAATCCAACTTGGGCAGGTGACACCTCAATTTTGACCTAGCACTCCCAGAGTTGACATCTGGGGGATCGTATCTTCTCCCACCCTCATATGGACTTTATGGATATATATGGACTTTCCGGTCTACGGATTTAACTTGCCCATATACGGCTTAGGCACGTAGGTATTTAATGGGCTTGTCGGGATTTGAACTGAGCACCCTCAGTGCAAAAAGCCGATGATCTACCACTTGGTTACTTAGGGCCCGTTAATTAATTATTAATATACTGAATACTGAAGCAAGTTCCTAGTCACGGTATTCTGGTCACGGCACCAATGTAAATGATTTCTTGTTGTGGCCGTGATTATAAAATATCAGCACATTGCAAAAAATAAAAGAATAAAACTGGAATTCACTTACCACACTTTATTTAAGACTTAAGTTAGGAGAGCAAAAAAAATATTTGCACGTGGTACATCACAATTCTTAGCACGAAAATTATTGGCACTTATACATCACAATTCTTAGCACGAAAACCAAGAAACATAGGTCAATTCCGCATTTGTACAAATCCGTCGTAGACCAGTTGTATCTCCCTTGTGCAACTCGCGCAACCACGTGCTTCAGAAAACCCTCTCTTAAAGAACACCGGCGGACACTCTCGCCGAAAAAATTCGAAGACTGACTTCACATAATATGTTCTTCAGCCGGAAAATCAAAAATTTTCACACCTTTCCTGTTGCCAACTTTTTTTAAAAAACTTAGTAAGAAGTTCTGGAGGATGTCCGATTTGGCGAGCAGGAGCGAAGTAAAACCGTTCCGTCTACAAATCGGATGCTCCGGAACCAGTTTTAAGTTGATGTTTTCATAACAATCTGGCAGTGTTATATAACGTTTGAAACTGGATAGCGTGTGTATCATTGACAAGAGAAAAATGAGTCAGTAGAGCAGGGGTCGGCAACGTGGTGCCCGCGAAACAGTTTTAAAGTGCCCGCCTTTCAAATATCTAAATTTTATATATTTGAACAACAAACGCTCGTACTTGTAATGAATGATTTTAGTTTAAAAATTAAGAATCATAAAACCGTCAAAATCAAAAACTGAACAGCTTGGTCTCGCGACAGCTCCGCTCTCCAATCGCTGTGTTTCATCTTCTTTTTCCTGCTGTGAAATTGAACTCACTTTGCACGTCGACATGCTTGTGAAAATTTGGATTTCCAATATGAAATACTTAAAATCAAAGTACCGATCAAGCCTCATTGACACCCATTTGGACAAATGCCCGAGAATTGGGAATTCAGCTTATGTGCCACATCACAACGAATTGGCCGCAAATTTGCAATGTCAAATATCGCATTAATTATATCTATTTTAAGACTGTTTTGGTTCATTAAAATTTATCTGTTGAAAATTTATGTCGCATTAATATTTTGATTTTTAAAAATAACCCCTCCCCCTCTCCTCCTCTTCACCCAGTGGTGCCTGCCGAACTCCTGCATTTCTGAAATATGCCCTCTATGTAAAAAAAGGTTGCCGACCCCTGTAGTAGAGTTTCACACCTTGCCTTTACCCATTGAGTTTTGTGTATTTTTTCAAATGATATGTAAACAGAATAATGAGTTATTTTTTCTGATTTCATTAGTCATCCAGCTCACCCTTATGACAATAAGCTGAAGTTAATAGCCTACTAAATCTATATAAATTTATATGAGCGACTACTGATTTTCAGCAAATAAACCGTCAGGTAATAATATCAGCCTTCTTGTAACTTTTGGAGAGTTAGAGACGATTGCTTCTTATGACATATGACAAATGCAAATGCTTCTTTTATATGTGGATTACTAATGAAAAGGATTGGAAGGGAATCCCTTGAAAACAAAACAAAAAAAAAAACGGAAATAAAAACACTATTGGTCAACTGAACATGAAAGTGGGAGGGAAAATCTCTAGATCATCTGGTGGAAAACGGCGAGAATTACAGAATATGACTATCCGAAAAAATATTCTGGATATGGAATTGAAAGAAAAAAGTATCAAGTACGAAATAAGGAGAAAAGTTGAATGAAAGGAAATTTTGTCAAATTCGAAAATAATTTTTTAATGTAAAAGTTATTCCTAGCAAGCAACCACGGTGAGATTTATTGACCAGTTTTCAACCACATCCGAAGCATTCGTATAAAGCAATATTTCTTACAAAGCTAATTCATATACAGAATTGACATGATACTGAATAGAACTGACAGTAATATGTGTGATAATTCAAACTTAACTCGGAATCCAACGAGTGCCTAGAAATCACAGACAGAGAGTCTAGATTTTTTTTATACCTTCAGTTATCTTATAGATACGAGATAAAAAAATTGGTAGACAGAATTGTCAGTGATAGACTGAATTTCTTTGGCAATTGAAATTACTAATCGGAAAAAAAGTATATTCATTTGATGAGAGTATTAACCTTCAGCTTACGGGGTCCATTTTTATGATTACCTCTTTAGAACGGGAAATGTCATACCCTCTATGTAAGAACGGTCATTAAGGGGTTATTGCTAATATTTCTAATAATTAAATTATAATTTATAAGAGTATTTTTTATTAATAATCACATATATCCTATGTTGTTAGTGATTTACTTGTATTTGTTTGTTATGCACTGTGGCTGTGGTTATATTAATATATTAAGGGAAATAGCTTAAGTACCTATATAATACTTATCTTTTCATGTTTTTAGTTCCTGGCTGCAAGTAGTTTTAGAGCTCATACTGGTTTTTCACTTTCAAATTCGTCTTATATATATATATATATATATATATATATATATATATATATATATATGTGGGGGGGAGGGACAGAATAGACGTGCGGTGATTTAAAATAACTACTATTATAATCTACACTAACATTTAATGAACACTTATTTACAAAAATATTTACAAAGTGCGTCATTAATTAATAACATAATAGGTTAATGAACATTATATGGAAGCCGTCTACTGCTATCAGACAAACGCGTCATAGTTTGTCTCCGTCCATCCGCTGACTGGCTGGGATTGTCAGATCTCTTTTTCTTTAGTTGAGCTCGAGCGGCTCAAACGGATAATAGTGCCCTCTACTGGTAAATTCAGGTACCAAACTCCAATGAAGGCTCAGGTACCACATATACACACACACACATATATACATATATACATATACACACACACACATATATACATATATACATATACACACACACACACACTCATATATATATATATATATATTCAATCTTGGGCCCGTATTCTTGGGATACATGCTATCCCATCCCGTAAGGAAAAGGTTAAACTTTTGACAGCTGTATAAACGACTGATGGATCAAAATCTCTGTTACTAGAGAAAGATCTAACAACGTTAATTTTATCATTGCAGTTTGAATTAATTGTAAAAGGTGAGTACCTAAGATACCGTTCTCCAGAAGCCCATTGAGAGTACGATTTAGATATCCGTTTCGAACAAAATCCTTTTTTTCCTTCTTTGTATAATCATTGAATTTTTTAAACTTTTTATTATTTTTTCTTTATAATGGTTTCAAATTCCATTCATACTTTCAACTTTATGTGACAAAAGCAAAATTGACCTACGAACATAATTGGAACTGAAGGTTATTATTGTTCAGAAAAAAACATTCTTTCAGAATGATATCCTTTTCCCATTATAGAGAATCGATTATTCACTTACCAAATTTATTCTCTTACATATTAATAAACTGCTATGATGGTGGGAATCACATTTTGCTGAAAATTAAGCACATAAGCCTTACAAGCTTCAAAAATAATCTTTTATCATATAAAACGCATTTTAGTTTTCTGCTACTTAATTTGAATTCTCTTTAATTATCTTCTGGTTTAGACGTTCAAAGGAAAGAAAGATATTCAGCAAACTAAAAAAATTGATCCTTCTCTCCTGAATTAAGATAGCTAAACATAAACTAAAAAGGGAAATCACGTACTTGAATTCTCCTAATTCTATGTAAATTGCAACAAAGCACACAAATTTCTCCTGAAAAAACTTTTATGAGGTGCAATGTACAGTTTACACACCATTTGTTGAATTTTTAGGCTTTTGAAAATCGTAAATACAGAAAAGTGATTACCAAAACGTGTTTTCCATTTTCGGATGCTCATACACGATGATCCATTTAAGTCTCAAGAGATATGACTGTTGTAGTTTAGTAAAAATTACGATGCATGTTGAATATATCTGTATTCTTTCTATTGAATTTTATGAACTTTAAACATTTAACTTGCCTAATTAGGTTAGAATTTTAACTTTTAATCCCCTACGTGTGAGAAGCCTTTTGAGTTTGCCTACTAGTCGATTGAGAATTTTTTTCTATAGAAACGTTATTATGTGTTCAGGGTTTTTATATCAGGTGAAAAAGAAACGTTATTTTAATGTGCAGTGTTATCATTTCAGAATAATGTCATAACAAAATCGCCATTTGGGTGATAGAAATGATAAATATGTTGTTGTTGTTGTTACTTATGGCAACTTTAGAACTTAATCCATTACACTAACTGCTAGCCATTTATTTTAGGTGGAACCGTATAGGTGACCAGCATTGCCTCCAACAAGCCGGTCTCGTAACTTAGAACCGAGTCAAGTGCCGAGACCGGAACACTAATGATAAATATATTTTTTGGCAGTATATGCTACATTCGAACTAATAAACTCATGTATTATGTCACATATATTGTGGCATTCATTCGCAGATAATTTAAGATTTAAACCAAACGTTAGATAAACAGGAAGGTTATTTTATTAGTTAAATGCTGATATACATATTTAAGATGTTACATTTTTAGTACAAAATGAAACTTTTTTAATATGCGTGATCGAAGAATCACTAGGAATGTTTATCGACTATCAATATTTATCGGCTACACTCTGTTGGAAAGCCTATTATAAGCTAGGTCCAAGGCTGCTTGTATTTGGTTTGGTTTTGAGCACTACGGTGATGTTTTGCTACACGAGGGTTAATTAGACCGGGACCTGTTGCTTAAAGCCGAATCCGAAAGGCTACAAACGTCCACGCCAATAGTGGGATTCGAACCCACAGAATCTGGTACCTTAAGCCAGCGCCCTAGCCATTCGACCATCGTCCGGCAAGATTCCTTGGAACGATGGAGTTGTGTGTACAGTAAAACCTTGTTTATCCGGACTAACTGTTACCATAAGCAATCCGGACAGTTGAAAATCCAGATAATCCGAGTTAAATGGGTAATAAGCGGAACAAAATCCTTAACTAAGCAAACCTACCGTTTATAACGATGAAAAACTATGTTTTGTAACAAAATTACATAGTACTGTTTACAAGACATTAAGGTAGGGATCAAGGTCAACGCTCTCTCCCGGCGCTATTTATAGCTGGTTAGTCAATCCACGTCAAAGCCCTGTGACACTCTACTGAAAATTTCTAAATATCAACAAAAAGCAGTTTATCACGATAATTTATTGTACAATTATGCTTGAACTGTACATTGAATCAAACTAAAAAGCTAATATTTAGCATACATACAGTTATGCTCTTACAATCATAGTTAAAAATTATCTAATGTACACATTAAAAAAAAAGTCTACAAATCTGGTCCAGATAACCGGAGATCCGGATCTACGAGGGCTGGATAAACGAGGTTTTACTGTATTTGCATTTGTTGCTTCTCCTAAGAGGGCGTTTCCCCCAAATTTAGTCATTCCTAGGAATATTTAATCTTGGCATATTTGTATCTATCGAGATAATATATATATATATATATATATATATACAGTTGGCTCTCTGTTTAACGACTTTCAAGGGACCGTGAAAAATCGTCCTTAAGTAGAAATCGTCCTTAAACAGAATTTGTGAAAAAGTAACATTTCCCATAACGTCGGAGGGGCCGGTGCTGGGGAATATCGTCTTTAAATAGAGATCGTCGTTAAGTAGAGCGTCGTTAAACAGAGAGCCAACTGTATATGTAATAAATTAAATATTGTGCCCTCCATCTATCATTTAAATTCCCTTTCCCAAATCCAATCCCCAGTAACATTACTTTATCACTTTAAAGCCCTTAGTAACAGAACTTCCCATAAAATAGCAAACGTTGCATTTCTACACGTGTATACTCCTGTAGAAAGGCGTGGATTCACATCGCGAGCCCTAGATTTTGCTGACACTTCAAAATAACAGGCACATGCACCTCGCTTCTAGCGCGTAAGGTTGAAAGGTCGTATCTTCGCTCCGAGTTGTCGTCTGCAATGGACGTACTTTTTATCGCTGAAATAAAACGATTCGACCCGACTGCTTCAAAATTTTAATTCCTTTCAGGCTGAGTCTAGCTCCAGCCATGTAAATATGAGCTAGTTTTCCTTTACAGGTTGCATTTTAAGAACGAGATATAATGGATATATTACATAGTGTGCGAAAAACGGACTGTTGGTTCTGCAGACTATGGTTCTGCAGACATTTCCTGGTAAATAAATAAATTAAAAAATCCCTGGTTTGGTGTTTTAACACGAAACCATTGTTTGCCATAACACCAGTAACATGCACTTAAATTCCCATAAAAGAGCCTCGAACTTCTAGTCATGACATGAGATCTGGAACAGTTTCTGTATCCCCATTTGATACAGGAATGGTTGCGCGCGTATGGTTTCCGGTTAGCACTGGCGCAGTAATCGGCATCCTCTTGCTGGGTTCCATGGTGGGTGGTGCCGCCGGGAACCGAATTTAATTTCTATTTTTATTATGGAGAACGATAATCGTTCATCTTCTCTCCCGTCGAGGGAGCAACAAACGTCACATTTCATCATTATCAAACGAAAAGAAGTCACATTCGGTGTGGTGTCACTTTTCCTAATACAAAAATGTCTAAGCGCATTCGTAGGTAATGTAAAATCTGTAAAGTAACTCCGCTCAGGCGATCTCTTAGTAGAGGTGTTGACTGAAATACAGGCTGCGCAGTTCTTAAAAATCAAAATGCTTGGGAGCATGGCCGTGTCTGTAGCCCCACACGGATATTTAAACTTTCGAATGGCGCTATATCTCGAGCTGATTTCCTTCATGCATCCGGAGAGGAGATATTGGAGTATTTACGCAACCAACTTGTGTCTGCTGTCCGTCGTATCACTACTCGTCGGGCTGGGAATACAGTTCCTACATAGCTTCTCATCCTGACATTTGAGACGCCAAAATTACCATCTTTCGTCTTGGCTGGATACCTCCGATGCCCCATAGGACCATATTCGCAAAACCCTATCCATTGCTTTCAGTGCCAACTCTTTGGATACTAGAAAGTATCGTGTCGTTATTCCATGATATATGCCCGTCGTACCCAGCCAGATCATCCCTCAGATACTTGCGATTTACAAGTAAAATGTGTGAATCACCAAGGCGACCACTCCTCATACTCACGTTCATGTTCCGAAGTGGATAGTGAAATAAAGAGATTAAAACTCTCATGTTTCACAAAAATGTCTCATATATGAGGGGCCAAAACAGGTTGAGGCTAGGTGTCCCAGAGTGGGAGTTTCGTATGCTTCTGTTGCCGCTTCTAAGAAAGTAATGATCACAGACATTACAAAAACATAATCAAACCGTACCACTAATAAACGACAGAACACTAAACGCTCTAAAAAACACCATCCGATTCTCAGAAGACTAAGATTAGTCGTCCCCAAGTACCTACAAGCTTAAAAAAATCCTTAATTATAATTTAAAACGGCTGTCAAGCCATTGAGTCTTTCTCGTAAGATAAAATACCCTCCCAATGTGGCACGAAGAGAGAAGAATCTCTACAAATATGTGCGTCTACGTCGAACCTTTCTGATTCCGAAGCTGGGGTGCCAATGGACACCTGAACATTTCGACATCGTGTCTAGTCTTCCTCTTCGACATAATGGTGACTCTATTCTCTTGGAACTGTCCCAGTTTCCGAAATAAAGTATCTGTTCTGAAATCTTTGATCCCAGATTACCATTCATCCTGTGTGGCACTTCGGGAAAGTTGCCTGAAACCAGCGAACACAGCTAAACTGCGTCGTTACAGTTTTACTCGGAAGGACAATGTTTCGGGAGTGCGTTCGTATGGATAAACCATGTATTGGCTCTTGGCTATCTGTTCCACTGCGCCATGCAGACTTAATACTTACATGTTTTAGAGTTGGGCATTCTCTTTTGACACATCAGTATTTGTTAATGGGCCAGGATTCCCCTCTATGCGAACACTGTCAGTCTTCACTTTCAGTGTCACTATCTTGACGTCTTTCTCCTCTCTGCAATCCCAATACACTAAGTTTTTTGGTTGCAGTTCACCCAATCTATCTGATCTACAGGGGAAACCCCACCTTTATCTATTTGCCTTTATGTTTTCGACTGTTTTTTTACACAGTCTTTTCTTTTGCTACTGATTTAACTGCTAAACCTTTAGTGCTTTTTAGTTATTCATATATCACCGTTCATATGATTGAATATTTTTGTTAGTTATATATATATCATCAATTTATCATCTTTATATATCATTACTTTTATGTAACATATTTTGATCATGTTTACACATTATTTTTATCACCTTTTTACATTATTTTTTGCAAGATTGCATGTCTTTTTATTATTGAAAGTGTTGGTTTTAAATCTGAAATTTCCGCTGTTGGTTCGAGCTGGTGATTTTATATAAATCAGCTCTAGTCTTGTGCTTGGAGCTTTACGAGTATGTCCTGTTACGGACCTTGCGCTATTCCATTAAAAACCAACTAACCTGAATCCTCATTTGATCTATAAGAAGATTTTACATCTAAAAAGTGTTACAGGGTTTTTACTTCTACATAAATCATGAAATTGATAAACTACTTCCAATTTATTGAGTTCTACCACTTCTAAGAAACTGCATCAGTAGCTCAAAATCCTCCTTAAAATATTAATATCTGCAACACATTTTAGCTGTCATATCCCCCATATATTTTGTTAGAGGATAAGTGGTCGGGGGTCATGATTCCCAACATAAACCAATAACTCAATTCATATTCTTTTATATGAATTACTTAAATACACCGAATAGCCATTACATTATGACCACCTGCTTAATACGACGTAGGACCACCTTTCGCCCTCAAAACCACCAACACCAGGCTAGGCATTGCCTCGACAAGGTTCTGATAGGTAGTCTGTGGTATCTGGTACCAAGCGCTCACCAACTGGTCCTGCAATTACCGCACAGTGCGAGGTCGTAGTGTAGCAGCAGGATTTTCCAGGTGGAACCACAAATGTTCAATTGGATTAATATCAGGTGAATTTGGAGGCCAAGACATGACTTGAAAGTCACTAGAATGTTCCTCGAACCACTCCCTGACGATTCGACCCTTATGAATGGTGCATTATCCTGTTCATAAACGCCCTCACCCGCCGGAAACACTGTTGCCCTGAATGGGGGCACTTGGTCTCGTAGCGCACAGACATCAGAGATTGTTCTACGGAGATAATGTGTCCTAATGTCCTCCATGAAAACATCGACCACGCCTTAATACCGCCGCCACCAGCTTGTGTCCGTCCAACTATGCATCCGGGAGCCAGGATTTCCGTTGGAAATCGGCGTATTCGCATGCGCCCGTCGATGTGATGGACCCGTAAACGTGATTCGTCGGACCATGCAACTTTCTTCCATTTCTTCTATGGTCCATTCCCAATGTTCCTTGGCCCATAGCAGACGGTGCTGGCGATGACGTGCCGTCAGAGCAGGGACGTTCCTCGGCCGCCGGTTTCGTAGGCCCATACGCAGCAGAGCACGCTGCACTGTGTGTTGAGAAACACTTTCTGGGTCACCACTGTTGTATCTTCTGCTAATTTCGGCTGTTGTAGATCTTCGGACACGGCGAATAATGCGTAACAGTCTCATCTGGAATCAATGCGCGACACACCGCTGGGCGGTGACTTTTCGTTTCACCATCCATACACTACTTTCGATACGTGCTCACAACGACTGCACGTGAACAGCCCACCAAACGCGCTGTTTCTGATATCGACATTCCCAGGCTCCTAGCCATAACAATTTGACCTTTATCGAAGTCTGATAAATCAGCTGCTTTTCCCATTATGTTGCTAATCGCTCTATGTTTGGAAAAAGAATGCATGGGCCCTTTATATACTCCAACTTCCGCCGATCACGTGCCGTGGTTTTGTTTCTGGGCGAGCTCATTGTTACAGAAGGAGGGTAGTCATAATGTAATGGTTCTGCGATGTATATTGACAATGGTAAAGAAAAAAAATTATAAAGTGATATTCTTTTGAAAAAAAATTACAAAAAAGTTCCTATGGTATGAAACATTTTACTCAAAAGGTTCATTTTAAATTAGTTTTTTGACAATTAAAGTTTTAAGAATTTTATGGTTTTTAACGAGAAATATAAACTTTTCACTGTTATAAATTTATTTACTAATGAAAGAAAAGTTTAACAAAATATTATTATTTTTGTCACAACATTTTCTATTATTGATGTTGTTTCTTTTGTAAATCTGAGAAGAATGACATTTGTGAAGACAAAATTTCAGAGACTGTGGGAGAAATAAAATCATAATCACGATTAAGAACATAAATTTGGGTTGGTATTTACTAGAGCGTTTTTATAAGTTCATGGAAAATTAATGAAAGCGATGTTTCGGGAATTTCAATTTTTGTTATTTTTCTGTGTAATATCCTTAAAGGTCGATACATTGGTTCAAAAATTCCCAAGCTTTTTTTTTCCTTCTAAAAAATAAGACTTGGTCAAGCCTACAAAATAATTTTTATTTCACTAATCACTTCGGAATTATCTGAAAATTTTTGCCCGACAAGAATTTTTCTTCATGTTCGAGAGTTAGTAGTAAATCTGGATAATATGGAGTTTGGGGAGCAATTTCATAGAGTACTTCTAATAATTTTTTGCCGCCCTCGCAAAACATTCTCACGAAGGAAAATAACCTCCTTTTTTTGCAGATGTTTCCATTTTTTTTTGCTGCAGGTTAACGTGGATGGTAGTTGTAATAGATGGCGAGTTGAAAGTCCCCTTTTTTATCAATTTAGAAGCAGTTCTTATTTTTCCCATATAGTTTGTTATAGAGCTCAACACGGACAAGTACAGGAGACGATACATATTACAGGTAGACGAATACTATTTACAGGAACAAATAGAATGCAATTATCTTAAAGTTCCGAAGAGCACACCAGACACGTTCAGAGTCTGCAATCACCTCCGAAATTTTACTCTTAAGAATATATCAAACACGACCGGAGTCTACATTCACCTCCGTCTTATTCCGTAACAGCGTGTTAGAGACGTCTAGAGTCTACAATCACCCCCAGCGTTCTGTATAGTACCCCTTTCCTTGCGATAGGGGGCGTCATTGCTTGTTATGGTGACTTGCCTGTCTGCAGTAGTGATGTATCCATGTTTCATCAACTGTCACGAAACGCCGAAAAATTCATCTGGATTTCTTTGAAACATCTCTAAATAGTGGTATAAAGTGATTTGTTCAAGTTTATGATAGATCATTAGAAAACGCTGCAACTACCATGCCGACAGGTCTCATATCCAAATATTCATGCAAAATATTATGTACACACTCTGAGTAGATGTCAACAGCCTCAGTAATTTTAATCTTCTACCCTTTATAAACATATCATGGATTGTTTGTATAGTTTTTGGCGGGATGACCTCGACAAGGTGACCAGAACTTTCAGCGTCACTTGTAATAATTCAGCCTCGACGATCACCAACCAAGTACTTGAAAATATAACTAAAAGTAAATAATTCAACAAAGCAAGATAATTATTAGCAGGAAGAATGTAGACAAAAATAAACAGCAATCACGCACTTAGGGCTCAACGCACCATAATGCAATATTCCATAGCAGTAAAAAAACTAAACCATATATCGAGGTAACCGACTCGTCTCGTCATCAGCAGGCCTAACTAAATCAGTTATCTCAAAGGGGAACTTTCTGAATAGGATGCAGGTCTAACTAAAAGACATCCCAAGGCCCCGAGATACCCATTGAAACAGCTAGTCTATCTGTTTCAGTGGGGATCTTGAGGTCTTGGGAAGACATCCAAAGACCCCGAGATTTACTTTTCCCAATATTTACTTTTAGTTATATTTGTCTGTTTTAAGTATGAGGATTTGTTGCAAATGCACAATCTTTTATTGAAAAACTACGCTAGGGTAGCAACACTAGGGTAGATTTTCTGTTAATTTGTATTTTTCTATGCCATCTTTTACGTTTTATTTCGTGTTGAATTTTTTACATTATTTGTATTATCAAGCACCTGTAAATAATTCTAAGCAAAAATTCTGAATTTATTTATTTTCTAACCCCCTTTTACTACTTAAATGCAATGTTTTACTTACACGTGGAACTTGTTTTTCTCCATTATGTGTGCAGTAACAAGAGTTAGCGAACGAAAATGGCTGTGAATTTTAGACTAAGGGTAGAATTTGTCTATAATACTTTACGACAGATGACAGTGTATGACTTGCGCACCTTTGAAGTATGATAAATGCGAGAGCGCTAGCAATTTAGTGTAGCGGTGCTATCTCTAGGATTTTGTATTATCATGCGAGCCTCGTATTTTAATACCATTAAGCTAAAGTTAATTAATGAGGAATACAAAAATATTTTTAAACGGTAACTCGTTTAAATTTTTTGTAATAAACAAGTTTTTAAAAAAATTCTTTAAAAGTATTTAAAACAAAACTATTTTAAGCTGAAAAACATTTATTTTGACTCAAATAGTTGCATCAATTGACTGAAACTACAAGGTTCTTTCAACAAAAAGTTCTGGCTACTGATAAAAGAACTTCATTTATGCTATTTGGTATTTAATATTGTGGAATCTACAAAGTAAATAAACACAGATTTCATGAAAGCAATATTTATTTATAAATACTGCCGCAAATAATTTGTGATAATAGCATGCATTTTTTGTCACTTACAGAACATATTTAAAAAGTAAGTAAATTTTTAAAATTTTTTATTTGCGTAATTAAAAAAAATCTCAGTAGTAGCATTTGTAAAACGAGAGGAATTTATTCTCTCTGTAGGAATGAAGGAAAATCCTAAATAGAAAGTTCTTTCAAAACATTTTAATTGTCATGAAACCCCCTAGGCAATAAGAATGGGCTCATTTATATGAAATGAAAATTATCGAAAAATAAATATTTGACTTTCGGAGCTAGTTTCTGCAAATAAATATTTTGAGATTAACTATTGACAATAATTTTAAAGTAGAAAAATTACTGCTTGTGCAGCAAAATTTATGATATTTCAGAACTCTAATTCTAGAATTTCCTAATAGCGTGATTAAAATTATAACCCTTATCAGTTTTTCTTTTGTTCGTATACCTTCAAAATAAATATTTGTTAATTAACTTTGCCTATTAGTGTTAGCGGCTCCTCTTCGCTCGTAATTTGGGAATAAAAGAAGCATAATTAATTTACAGTTCGTTTTCCAGACAGTACAAAACCATGCATATAAAATCACATGAGATATGTAGGGTTATTAGGAAATAATTCGACGTGTGTAAGAATACGATCAAGATGACATTTGGATCAAGGGAGGACATGACGTGACAGCTAAAAAAGATATAATTAAACCTATTCCAAATTGGCAGTTAACTTTCTATGGCACAGTGGCCTGTTTTATCACATTTAATAAATTATATATATATATATATATATATATATATATATATATAATTAGTTTTAATAAATTTTATAAGTCTTAGTTGTTGATTTTGACTCCAGATGAAGTCTAACTCATCGGGTATCCTCTTTTTTATTACTTTTTGTACTTAAATGTTTACCCACCTTTTATACATGACCTTTTATCACTTTTTAAAAATCACTGGCTTTACATCACTTTTTTCTTCATCTTGATTTTTTTTTTGCCATGTTAAGCATACTACCGTTCTTGTCACCCTTTTATATAATTGTTTTTACCATTATTGTTATCATTTTTTATACCGTTCTTGTTTATTATGTTTAAATACATTTATATGTGTGGAGGTCTGATATTGACATGTGTTTGGCGCAGCTTGTCCTTCCTGGACCTTGCGCCATTAAACGTAAACAAACCAACCAACCAAATCGGCAGTTATTAGATTCGTTTGTCATGAGAGACGAAATGTAGTAGATGTCATCAAGGAACTCGAATACAGTGTTGTACTGCAGAGGTTTTAGAAGTGTGCTGCAGGGATTTTTTTGCAGAGAATGTTATGACAATTAAATAAAAACTGTTGGCTGGTTGATGTTGCCCAGCAATGCTCGGCACCATAAAATGATAGAAGAACACAGGGTTTTTGAAGAAATTAGGCAAAATTTATAAATGGGACTAGCTACAATTTAGGTGTTTATAAATAGTCGCATATATCATGTGTATTGTATGTTGATAACGCTATTGAATTTAAAATTTTATCTCAAAAGCACAGATAAAACTAATAACTATACCTGAGAATTTTATCCAATAAAAGAAAATTTAGGTGTTATATACGTATGAATAGTTTTAAGGGAGACTGATTAGCTTAACTGCCTTCTAAGCAATTTACGTTGGGGTGAGGTTCAATATTCGTTGCTTCAGTTTGTGGATTTTAGCCTAACGAATCTGTTTTAGCTTTGATTATATATATATATATATATATATATATATATATATATATATATATATATATATATATAAGCGTGTGCAAAGGCAGGCTTGGACCTAGGTTTCTTCCTTGTTATGGGCTCCTCAGTGAGGCATAACCAATGAGTACTCTGGATGGAGAGAATTCCTAATGCAGAATTTCTGCGAAATATCGATTTATAGATTGATACAGAGTTATACTACTATTTTCTCTCCAAGATACAATGCATCATAGAGTTGCGAAAAATCCATAGACTCGATCATCTTTAGTTAATGGATATCACTGTTAAGGCAGATATTAGAGTAAAAATCCCTTTTAGCCTAATAGAAAGATAAAAAAGAAAGTTTCAGATTCATTACACACACACACACACACACACACACACACACACACACACATATATATATATATAGAAAGTAAAGTTTTCTTAAGGATGCATAACAGCAAAGTCTACGAGTTTAAAATTATTTTATAGCACATATGAAATTGTGTATATGGAAAAACTACCATCTTCCATGCTTCAATGACGTTCTCATACGTTATTGAAGCTTACATATTTCCATTGATGAAATACATCATGTCTTTAGCAAATTGAGTCATCTTTTAACCTGTTATAAATGACATTATTTTCACCTTTGAATTCTTTGGAAAACATATTTTTTTCAATTTTTGAAAATTCTTTTCGTTATTGTTTTCATGTTGGTAGAAATGGGAAAGATGAAATAAACAAATTTAAAAAAAATGATATTGAAACTGAAAGAAAAATTATTTAAAGAGTGATAACCAACTACACTGAAGTGCCACTGAATTAGGGATACCTACCTAGTAACGAGTTGGGCCTCCTCTGGCCTTGATAAAGGCCGCCACACGACAAGACATAGATTAAACCAGTTTCTGGAAACGTTCCACAGGAATGGCTTGCCAAATATTGGCTAAAGCTGTCCATAATTCTGTAAGGTTCTTTGGTGCTATGTGATGGCCTTTCACGCCTTGTTCCAAAACATCCGAAAGATGCTCAATAGGATTTAAGTCTGTTCTTCTAGGTGGCAAATTCATGACAGAGAAGTCAGAGGAATGCTCATCCATCCAGCCAGTAGCCAACCGGGACTTGTGAGAGGTAAAGTTGTCTTGCTGGAAAACTCCATTACCGTGCGGATAACAGAACAGCATAAACGGATGGAGGTGATCACCCAGCAACTCTACGTACCAAATTGCATTGAAGGAGGTTGGTACACGCACCAAAGATCCCAAACTGTGCCACGAAAAAACACCCCAGACCATGATTGAGTCACCATGCCCTTGTACAGTTCCAACCAGGCATGCAGGATCCATGGCTTCATGAGCCTGACGCCATATTCTCAGCCTCCCGTAGGCGTTAAGTAGTCGGAATCGAGAATCATCACTCCATGCTACTAGTTTCCAGTCCTCTACACTTCAGTCTCTGTGCTCTCTTGCCCAGGCAAGACGTGCAGCCGATAGCGAGTATAGAGAAATGGTACTATCGTAGGTCGACGGCTCCCGAAACCCATACGGTGAAGCGAGCGTTGCACATTACGTTTACTGACTGTACGACTGGCACCGTCATTAATCTGGGTGGTAATTTGAGCTAATGTTTGGCTTCGCTGGCTACGTACAATACGCCTGAGCCGTCTCTCACCACGCACTGTCCAGGCTAATTGTCCTTTGCAGTTTGCCTGATCGCTAGTTTTTTTTCCACAATCCATGTATACTTGGTATACTCTTGACACTGTCGATCTTGAAAATCCTAGCTGTCTGACGATTTCAGAAATTGAATGGCCCATGCGTCGCGCACCTACGATTTGTCTGCGATCGAAGGCATCTAAATCAGACAGTTTACCCATACTGACAATTCCAACAACTAATTCAGAACAACCACAGTACGCGCTATATATGCAGTTACCACAGCGCCCTCACTTGCGCATACACAAGTCACTTGCGCATCACAATTTGCATAGGTTTTGCTATCCCTAATTCAGTGGCACTTCAGTGTATAAAAGTAAAATTAATATTCATATTTTATTCTAAAATTACACTTCTGAGATTGAAAGGATACATAATTTTTGTAGTACCTTTAAAGCTAAATAGTACTTGATAATTCGTGTATAGAGAACTAATAGGAAAAAGAATGCAGGAAAAAAATTAAAAGTTCAAAAGGATTTTATAATCGTTTTAATAAAACATGCTTAATTTTGATTTAAAATATTAGAAAATGAATATTAGGGCTTTGTAATCGTAATCATCTGCTTAATAAATTAAATTAATTAATATATTTTTATTTACATAGCATCTCAATAGTAGCACTCTCAATGCAGCTTTCTCCCAAATATTACAGTGCACATGATAAATATTTTTGAAGAGATTAAAAAATAATATTGGATTTTCCTCCGATATGTAAAGTCCATTATCAAAAATAATTTGAAAATAATTTTTTTAATATTATTTTAATCAGAGCTTGTGTTTTAAAATCATAATTTCAAACTCATACTGGTGTTTCAATTCAGCAAGTGTGATACAATCTTCTTGTTTATTAATTCGAAGCGATATTTTATTCAGCTATTTATTCACTAAAATTTTTCGCAAATTTCAAAACCCCTTTTGATACGAGAGTAAAATGAATACCCCAATAAGAATTAAACTCCAAAAACTAAAAAATTCTGGAGATAAATTTTAAAATTCGAGTTACATGATGGATCTTCTTTCATACTGAAATAAATTAAGCCTCAGTTGTGGGATTCAATTTCAGTTGAATAAATGTTTATGTTAAAAATATTTCTATTCAGGACTGAAAAAAATGTTAAATGTTTCGTAGTTGTCATTAAATGTTTGCCTTCTGTTTCAACAAATTATCAGATGGATTAGGATAATTGTTTCCTTCACATCAACAAAATTTAAAAAAAATTCCCTATTTCACTAACTTTCTTTAACTTTTAATGAACGATATTAAAATCTACAGATAGCGTTTTCACATTATTTGTCGAGACTGAAATATATTTTTAATAACTCGTATCATTTATGATATTTCTAACATATTATACCCGATAAAAATACGTGTTATAAAACTTTCAAAAACTTTTATTACATTTATTAAAAGCAAACCTTTATGCGATTAGATTTTGACCAAGGGAAGTAATAATTTTTTTGAAATATTAAAATAAATGTAACCCTCTTAAGAAGTACATGCAAGAAGAAGGTATCCTAATTATTTGACAAGAGATTTTTATACTAAAAATCTCTTGTCGTTTTCTGGCGTTACATTTTAGTAGATAAAAAAGAACAGAGTTCAAAAGTTCAAATAACTTTGTAAAATTTGTGTAAGTGCATCTATCAACGTTTATAATTTTATTTTTAAATATATTTCCAACTACTTCATTTATTTTTCTAAAGCACTGTAAGTTGTTACATATCCGATCACATATTTGAGCCAATAAAAAAAAGGGTTTTGATTTACTTATATCGTATAACAGTGAGCATTCTTATATAGATAACTGTTAACGAATATTTACAAATTAAATATTAACCTCCTTTTAACTTTGACGTCTTTATTGTCATTCTGGAATTCTTTGTTTTGTTTGAAATGCCCTAAATGGAAAAAAAAAATATTTTCAGTTGCGGGTTACAAGGCTATATATATATATATATATATATATATATATATATATATATATATATATATATATATATAAACAAGAAAAAATAAACAAAAACGAACTAAAACGTCCGTGAACCCAAAAGTGTCTTAGCTATCCAATATATCTCCCACTCTGGAGCTTGAAGTAGACCGGGACAAGGCAGTATATGGGTAAAGTCCATCTCCTCTCGCCGACTACATAGCTTGCAAAAGGGTTCTGAAACGATATTTATAGGACAGAGATCAATAGGCAATCATAGCCTGTCACTAGTCGAAATAAGGCGACTGCTTTCCGCTTTGGCCATACTGGGACTTGAGCAATTTTGCTCCACCATATCTTATTTGAACTCCTCGACAATAGTTTTTGTGACAGGGATTTCCTAAAAGTCTATCTTACAAGAAACTTTAGCAAGTTGTAAGAGGCCTCATTACTGGAAGTTTGTAGTAGAGATGCACCATTTTTTGCCACGGCGTCGGCCAGATTGTTGGCCCGGATGCCGCAGTGGCCTGGTATCTACTGCAGAGCAAACTCCCTACCGTTACTGGGGAGTTTTTCCAAAAGTAATTGGGACCTATATACTTCAGAGGACTTGGGGACACCACAGGAGCCGATAGCTTGAAGAGCTGCCGTAGAGTTGCTAAGGATGACCACTTTAGAGAAATTATTCATCCGGCATAAAAGTTGGTCCAAAGCAATACGAATTGCTACAATCTCTCCATCAAAGGCTGTTTTAAGTAAACCTTCAGGTGCATAATATCAAAACTATATCACAGTGGACCCCTCCACCTACATTGATATTGTCTTCATATGTTGAGCCGTCAGTAAATACTCGAAGCCATTCCTCCTCGGGGTATCATGAATCAACTGTTTCGGAGAACAAAGAACTTAATACGTCTTCGCTAGTATCACCCTTCATTTCCCTTTTGACAAGATCAATAGAGACACAATTATCAGTTAAATCTAATTGATTCCGAGGGGGGTGGATAATTCAGCAAAGAAATTTAAATTTGGCTTCTTTAAACTAAGTACTTTCTGCACTAGTCCTTGCTCATATTTAAGTTTCCGCTCTGTAGTCTGAGAAACACTGTCCTAATGTGATGAAGCAATCCGGAAGTCTAACTTATTTTTTCCGAAAGAAGTATGGACTTTTCCTCGATAACAGACCTAATAGGTCTTTTATTTGAGTACACCGCCATAGCATCTATTGGTGTAGATTTAACTGCACCAAAAATCAAGCGTAAAGCTTGATTCTGGAATTTCACTAGGTAATTGGTAATGTGATCCGACGCTTCTACCAAGAGCTCGCAGTAGTAGGTGATAATTTCAAAATTAAACTTTTATAAGTAGTGTTTAAAGTTTTCCTAGAACATCCCTACTTGGAACCAGCGATACGTTTAAGTAGTATCAATATCCTTGAAGTCCTTTTAAGAATGTTGTCAGTATGCAGGCTCCACGTTAATTTTTGATCGAAAGAGACGGCAAGGTACGTAAAACCATCCGTTTCTGGGATAGGGCGATCCTCGAAGAGCAGAGATGGGGTTAAAGGTTGGTGAGTCAAGTAAAAAGTTTGAAAGAACGTCTTGTTTAGATTTAATTTCAGAGTTTGATTTAAGGTAAGTTCGGTTAGTTGTTTTGCTTTTTGTTTAGGAGTCTCTGCCGATATAACCAAATCGTCATATTACAGACATTTAACATTTTTAATGGTTTTCAACATAACAACAAGGTCATTAATATAGATGTTAAATAGCATGCAACTGGTAACTGCTCCTTGGGTCAAACCTGTCTTAAGTGTTTTGCATCTTGAAAGGCAGTTTCATATCGAACTCTACAGGAACGCTGTCCAAGGAAGCTTCTAATCCATTTAAACGTATTGCGATGAAATCTGGCTTCTAACGTACAGAGAGATTTAGAAACAGGATTTCTCTCCGAACGACATCGTATGCCGACTTCAGGTCCACAAAAACCGTCATCATTATTTGTCTCTTGTTGAGAGCATTCTTGATTGCCTGACTTAAAAGTGGCACATGATTTTCAGTAGAACTGAACAGTCTAATACCAGCCTGTTCATTACTCAGTAGTCTGTTATTTTTCAAATGGCAGTTAAGTCTCCTGGAAACCATTCTCTCCATAGTCTTACCAAGGAAACTAGTAAGTGAGACTGACATGTAACTTTGGACATTACAGGGTTTTTTAAATCTTTTTTATGAATACGGATGATGACGGATTTTTTCCACTGAGAAGAAACAGCTCCAGTTTTCCAAATCAAGTTGAAGTTTTTCAAAACTGTTTCTCTAGCTCGAGGTCTTAAGTGGATGAGAAATTCGGGGTGGATAGGGTGAATACCATCTTTTAACGGGGATTTGCCATTTTTAAGGCACCTCAAAGCTATGTCCAATCCCAAGGGAGAAAATTTGGTAATGAAATTCGATATTGAATTTGGAGAAGGGTTTCTTTCTCTCTGGACTCGATTATAAAGTTTTCTTACAGCTTTTGATCTTGTTTTGGCAAAGCCAGATCTATGCTGTAAACTCGAGAAATATTGTACAAATGCGTTGGCTGCACCTAAATCAGATGTTAAAAATTTCCATCTTTAGAAATTGGTCCTTTGATAGGTTGGTTACTCTAATTTTTCAGCTTTTCAAGGAATCTTCAAATTCTTTTACCATCTTTCTGATAATCTATTTTTGCAATAAAGGTGTCAAAGGATTTACGCTTTTCAGCTAAGACAGCTTTTTTTAAAAACAACTATCTGTATTCTCCATAGTTGAACATCTTCTACCCTGCCGGTTAATCAGCGCTCATCCTGAACCTATCACGCTTCTGTTTTAATTCCCCAAGTTCTCTCGACCAAAATAATTTGTAGCTCTTCACTCTTCCTCTCGGAATAAATTTCTTTGCACCGCAAATTATTATACCTCTAAAAGATTTATGCAAATGGTCTACATGAGAATTGAAATGAAATTTCGTTTTATCAAGTTTATGATCCAATAACGTAGAAAAATGGTTCCATTCAGATCTTTTAAAATTCCACGAGACCCTGGAGACGAAATTTGGCTTCCATTCGTTAGGGAAATTAAGGTCCACAATAACCTGGCGATGCCCTCAGCCAGGACTCTTCGTACGGTGAGCCGTCGAAGGTCAGAAGTGACTAGCACTAAATCATGTGTAGTTTTTCTGCCATTATAATGTAGATAAGTTGGGGGGGGGCATGACAATCATATACCAGTTCGAAGGTACTTGCGTTGAAGAGGTCTTCTACTGCAACAGTGGCATCATTTTTATCCTCATATCTCCACTTTGGGAAATGCGCATTGAAATTCCGAATAAAAATTGCTCTAGAAGTAGCATCAATAAATGAAAAATCTGGTTTGTTCTTAGGTTGTGAGTAGGTAGCATATAATTTCAGATGTTTGTTACATATCTAAATAGCAAGAGATATAATCTCACTGTTATCACAACCACTATCCATTACTTTCAAAACTTTAAAATCTGCTGTTCTGGAATGTGCTGTTCTGCTCATTCTGGAATTCTTTGCTTCGTTTGAAATGCCCTAACTGAAAAAAAATGAAGAAAACTAATAATATGGGTGCTTGAAAATACAATAATTTATTCTAATGAACTTTTTAGGAAAACTAAATAATTCTATCCAACCTTGAACCGTCAATACTGTTTAATTAGAATTTTCTTCTTTTTATTGAAAAACAGTTAACAACTAATATGCTACGAGTCCATTAATAAAGTTCCCATTTCTGAAGGTCATAAAACAGTAAATATAGATTGGAAAAAATTCAAACTTTATGTATAGGGGATAAAGTATTTCATTTTTAAAGTTTAGGGTGATATTTGCTATTTTTGCTGTAATGTCAGAAAAACAAAAATATAGACTGAATGGCGTGAGCACTTTTACATTTTATTGACATAGGAAAATGATTTTTTCTACTATTATTTCATTAACTTTATATCATTGTATCTGTTTAGTATCTGAATGACTAGGGCTGCCGTCTTTCGGTAGCAGATTCTGTGCGTTCGAGTCCTACTGTTGACATGGACTTTTTTCGCACTTCGGAATCAGCATTAAGCAGTAGGTCCCGGTCTAATCAGCCCTCGTGCAGCAAAAGATGACCGTAGAGCTCTCAACGGTTTCTTGGTCGACTGGGTTCTTATAATATCTGAAACTCTATAATTTATAGATATTGATATCCAATGGAAAATCTGGTTAAATGAAGAAAAATTTTTGCTATTAATTCTACGAGTTGGGAAGTATATATTTTTAATTGTTCGAAAGCGTTACCACATATGATATTCCTTAATATAATTTAGAAAAAGTTTTGAAGAAGCACTAAAGGACGTCCATCACTCGTTTTCTAAAATAGAAACGTGTACCAGCATCCATTTACAGAACTTAAGAGGAATTTACACTGTTTGCTATGCATAAAAACATTTATTCAACTTATTTGAAGATAAATACACCCTCGAACTTAAACATAGTAAAAAAGGCCTAAGTAATGTAAATATTTGCAAAGATAAGATTTGAAACAAAACATGCTCGATCAAGGCAGATGTGAGTCCTGCAGATGTGAACTTGCGAGCATTGCACGAAGAAGGTCAGCCAGATTGAGATTTGTTGGTTAAGCGTTTTTATCCATTCTTATACTTTTTATTATGAGCTTCTTTCATGCTGAGATCAAATACTTCAACGATTTCCAGCAAGTATCATTACATGTGCCCTGATTTAATGCACTTTTAGCTGTTTAACAAAAATTCTGTTCCACGTTGCAATGTTTATATTAATTTGACAATCTTTTGAAGCAAACTAGAATTTTCCAAAGTGGGATGTGTGGAACTCAAACGTTCTACAAAAATACTATTGGCTTCTTAAAGATAAAGTATTTTTCCTTTATAATTATTTAAAATACATGAATAGGTTGTTCCATACTGCGGGTAAGGGTTTGATGATTTTTGGGAATGGTACAAAAGCTCGAAATCAAATAAGTATGAAAACCACTCAACATCACTAACCGCTTCTTTGAATTGCAGTAACCAGATATTTAAAATGAGTTTTTATTTATTTTTATTTAACCCTGCATTTCAAGGAAGTAGTACGACTAAAAGTTTTAAGACCAAAATTTGTTGAAACTACTGAATTATGGTAATGGCTTCAGACAGTTTTTTGTCAAAAGAAGTTCTATTGCATTAGGATCTATCCGTTTTGATTACCGGGTTAAAAATTGGTTTTATTTTTATTTATTCATTTATTTGTTCATTTTAACTTAATCATACATCACGGTACGTAGTGATAGTATTTATTAGTTTTCAAATGATATTAAGCACACAAAAAGATAAAGATGTCTTAACTAAATTAATTTGATAGACGGATTGTAATATTACTCAAACAATTTTATTAAACACCACAGTAAGAAACAATAAGTTATTTTCTGAATAGAGAATTCTATGTGAATTGTGAAAACAAATAATTACTTTAAATAAATCACATTTCTATGTCTTTTACTAATTATATATAATAAAGAAGCTGTAGTAGTTTCGTTTAGTATTTTTCCTACACATCGTTATTTCCTCGTTAATAAATACTTAAAGCTAAATCAAACATTCTAGGACTCCTGAAAGTAAAAAATTATTTCAACTCGTTATTTTACTATCTTATATGCTACGGATAAAACAGAAGTGCGAATATGTTTGGATTGTTAAGCAAGATTCCTTGCAATTTGAAAATTATCTGAATTACTATGCATAAAGTTTGCATTGCTCATGTTGGAAAAAAAGTTATTTATGAAGAATCATTATAAAAATATTGTCTCAGAATTAATGAAATATTTAATTTCCGCTTAAGCAAAATTATAATGTTTCATCATCAGTGATGGATCCTTTGAAGGTTTTATAGGAATCTCTTGATTTGCTAAAGTATTAATGTGAAATAAAAATTATATGTGATTGAAATAAAAGTAGTTTTATATATTTATTGCTTAAAGTGTTATTTCCTTAGTTTTATCCACGAAATTAATACTTTAATGTTCAAATACTGTTAGTTTTTACTTTATGATTTGCTAATTATGTTATTTCAACGAAAGAAAATGTCATACTTTTTATAAAAAAAGTTACTTAAAGTTTTATTATTTTATGTTGATAAAAAAGTAAATTAATAGTACCTTCTGTTGCATTCTGTTGCATTATACTGTTAAATTTATTTGATTTTTATATTTTTCTTATTACAGAATTATACACAGAAATCTGTCACAAATTCGTCGTAATCTGTAGTTTACGCTACGTGGGAACATTTATATTTGTTCCAATATACACTGAAGAACCAGAAAAACTGGTACACCTGCCTAATATCGTGTAGAGCCCCCACGAGTAAGCAGGAGTGCTGCAACACGACGTGGCATGGACTCGATTAATATTTGAAGGTATCCTGGAGGCAATTCACACCATGAATCCTGCAAGGCAGTCCACAAATCCATAGGAGTGCGAGGGGATGGAGATCCCTTCTAAACAGCACTTTGCAGGCATTCCAGATATGCTCAATAATGGTCATGTCTGGGGATTTAGGTGACAAGTGGAAGTGTAAAGTCAAAACAGTGATCTTGGAGCCCCTCGGTAGAAACTCCCGACGTGTGGGGTATCGCATTGTACTGCTGGAACTGTCCAAGTCCGTCGGAATGTCTCAGGGACCCCATATCACACCAACTGCGCACGCCCCATAACCTCATAAAGGCTCCACCAGCTTGAACAGTGCTCTATTGACACGTACGTTCCATGGACTCATGAAGTTGTCTCCATACTCGTAAACGTCCATCCTCCCAATTCAATTGGAAACGAGACTCGTCAGACTTGGCAACGTGTTTCTAGTCAAAACAGTCCAATGGAGGTGTTGGGGGGCCCAGGCGAGGCGTAATGTTTTGTGCCATGAAGTCAACAACGGTACACGCGTGGGCTTGCGGCTCCGGAAGCCAATATCAATGATGGTCCTTTGAACAGTTTGCACAGGGCGACCCCTGTTGATGCCTCAGCATTGAAATCCGTAGCAATTTGAGCAAGTATCCGTAGCAAGTGTTGAACTTCTATATCGTTTAAGGATTTTCGTCAGTCGTCGACCGTCCTGTTCATTTAATGTCTTTTTCCGGCCACATCGCTGTCGGAGATTTGATGTTTCACCTGATACCTGATATTCGCGGTGCACTCTGGAAATGGTCGTGCGTGAAAATCCAAAAAGCATCTCAACCTCAGAGATGCTATGTTCCATTTCTCGTGCAACTGACTATAACGCCATGTTCAAAGTCACATAAATCGTGATAACCAGCAATTGTCGCTGCAGGAACCAATTTAATAGCTTCGCCAGACGTCTGTTGTGTCATATAGACTTATACCGTTTTTTTGGCTCTTCAGTGTACATAACTTAACAGATAAGAATTGATGTCCCAAATATTTAAGAACAATTATTTTATAAGAGAATAATATTCAGTAATTTTTTTAATTAATAGCAAAATAAAATTGAAAACCTTTGGCATTTTTTTACCAGTAACGGTTTCGCTCATCCCTATGTGCAACCGTATTGGATAGCCTGTTATAAAAGAACATATAATAATATTTAGTTTGTTCTACATTTCGGAAGAAGCATCTTTGATCTGATAAGAATAATGTTAAGTGATAACAACTGATATCAGTATTACTACTCGGTAAACAATTTGAATGCAAGAAAATTGGAGGAAAAGACTTTTGAAGAAGAATTGAAGAAAAAAACTTTTGCACATGTAAATTAATAACGGAAATGTCCCTCATTCGATACAGCCGTCTAGTACAGCCTATGTTGTTCGTAAGGCGATACATTGCTTATTCTCGAACTCAGCTGGAGGAACCTCACATCGTTTGTCTAACATACACCACGCCAACAGAATTCTGAATATTTGAGATTACATTGCGTTAAATCGAATTTTTATGCCTCCTGTTTATCTGATTACTTATATATATATATATATATATATATATATATATATATATATATATATATATATATATATAAATCTATAGTTTTTTACACCAAATGGAAAAAGAATCTTTGTGCTAATAAATATAATTGAAATGATATCAACTGATACCGTCAATATTATAAAAAATTGTTTTACAATATATTGCTGTTGAGTCAAATGTTTGATTGAATTTAGAAAATAAAAAATAAAACCTTGCACATTTAGATGTATAACGGCTAATTTCATATAGATCCATCAGTTATGTATAAATCCTTTAAAATTTTAACAGTGGTATTCACATGTATCTGCAACTAAAAATACAACCGCATATCTCACCCTGAATTTATTTTTTCGGAGCTACTCAATCATCGCTTGGAACTCTGTTCGTTAACGATAAACTATCCCAATTAGCCTTTCCCTCGAAGTGGGAACACTGTGTGATGGCCGTTTTCCATTATCCCTTCCTAAAATTCATAAAGAGTCCCATCAATAGAATATCTGTTTCATAATTGTGCGGCATGACTACGTCAGATAGTACAATTCAGCGTCATTTTTCAATTACAACTGGAATAAAATATTTTCACAACGATGAGAGAATTACCTTGCAGCGGTGTTACAGGCCGTAAGGAGAAATAAGTGTTAAAGAGATATATCGATGATCACTAGGATGCAAAGATAACGAGCAACCCTTAGAATGCAAATACATCCAAAATAATTCCATGCCAATACACCTCAGACAACCGAACAATTTTCATGAACTTGCGCCAGGGGGAACTACCAGTCAGATTAGTTAACTTCGGCTGACGCCACAGACGTTTCCGTCTGTTCGCAACAAAAAAGCGCCAAGGACACGAATTTCGCATGGGAGACAAAAATTAAATAAATAAATAATAAAAGATAACTCTTACATCTATCTGTAGACACTTTTTCTCATTCGGCAATGCTTTTGGAATATATTTATAGGAATCGTTTAAAATATACATCGTGTAACTCCAGACACATCGTTTCCTATTTTTATTTGAATCAAATATTGAATTCCGAATTAACTAATTTTTTACATTTTCCTAAAAGTGGGGAATGTAGTATCCATATTTTCTGTTCTCTTTGTGCTTAGTAAAAAAAGTTATAAAATGATTTTAATCAATTTCATCAATGATTTTAATTAGTTTAATTAATGTTTCTAATTAATTTCAGGTTGTGAGTCAGATTTCAAAATATTAAAGCCCGCATATTTAATAGAAACTGAAATTCAAAAGATTGAAACACGTTAAGTTGTATAAATTTTAATATAGATTTTACATTAAATCGATTAACCAGTGGAATACCTTTCTTACTACGATTTATAATTAAAAGCTATTCCAACAGAGTTAAATAAAATGTATTAGGTTTTTGCTGATTATATCATCACTAATGAAATAATTTTTCGCTTTAAATTAGATAGAGAAGCAGGTGTTAAGTAGATTAGAACATTAATATCTGTTTTTTTTCCCCAGAAATTAAGTGCATTGGAAATGATTAATCTGTTTCCATCTCAAATAAAATATTTTAATTGAGTACTTTGAAAACATTTTCCGAGTTAATCCTTAGATACAATTCAAAAATTACTTTATTGCAATTATGTGTCATGTCCTGCATGTCAAAATTATTTATTTGATTGGATAATATTAAATATTCTTGAGCTAATGTTACTGTTTTCAAAATTTGAAACCATATTTCCCAAATTTGTGTTTTTCCAAGTAAAAATCTGTTCACATGCATAAAGCTAATTTGTACAGATGTATATATATTCTGAAAAGATGCTCTGTTGAAAAGAAAATGACCCAAGAATTTTCTCTATATTTGAAATTTTTTTATGTTTTTCGAAAATATCTGTATTTACTATCAAAACTAGTTTACTGAAACAAGCCGCCCACATAGTAGTGTGGTTAGCGTTCTCAGCTGCCACGCTGTAGGCTTGGATTCAAATCCCTTGTAAGTCTTCGTCGTTTCCATGTTGTCCTCCTCATAGGAAGCAATGCTGGCTCACCTATGTGATGCTCCCATAATAAAGTAGCCAGGAGAGCTTCCCGGATCTTCATGGGACTATCTCAAGAAGTACTTACTGTCAGATACAAGTGCCTGCCGCATTGAAAAAGAAAGTCCCTTCAAATACTTCCCTTTATAGTAATTTATGAGTAGAATTAATACTGGTTATAATTAGGGATACGTAATTTTCGCATTTACGAAATATATGCGAATAAATGTGAAATTCGCCGATATGAGCGAATAAATGCGAAAATTATTTCTTTACTACTTTTCGGTGAAAACTCGGTGATAAACTGCTTTTTAAGCGAAATTAGGTAATAATAGTAATAATTTATTAACATAGTTGCTTATCTAAGACCATCCACGGTCTTTAACTGAGAGATCTCTCGAAATTTACATACACTGCTGGCCACTGTAAATGCAACACCCTGAAGGAAACATGCAAATAGCATGACATTTACAACATGCATTAGCGGAGGTGAGATATGCAAATGATTAGAATTTCAGCGCAGACGCACATCACACGCGCCTGTGGCGCCACTTCAAAGCGCTATTTAAGGGTTGGAGATTTCGACGATTTCAAGTTCGGCAATTGTGTTTTTCTTGTGGTTTTTTCAAAAAAACGATCAATTATACCTCGTCGAAAACAGCGATCATCTTTTGATCAAGTATCCGAGTTCGACAGAGGAAGGATATTGGCCTACCGAGATTGTGGATTATCTTTCAGGGAAATCGGTAGTCGTGTTGGACGAAACCAAACAACTGTAATGCGGATATGTGATCGTTGGATGCAGGAGGGTACGACGGACCGGCGTGTTCGATCTCATCCACCTCAGCGCACCACTTCACGTGATGACAGGCAAATTGTGCGCATGGCAGTGACGGATCGTTCAGTCACATCACGAAAAATAGCACAGCACATGCAGTCTGCAACGCATCATCCAGTGTCTGCGAGAACCATTCGACGCCGTTTACAGGAGAGTGGTTTGTCCGCAAGACGTCCATTGCTTTGTCTACCCTTGACGCTGAACCACAGACGTCTCCGCCGCCAATGGTGCGATGACAGAAGAATGTGGACGGAAGAATGGAATGAAATTGTCTTTACTGACGAGTCACGCTTCTGTCTGCAACACCACGATGGTCGCATTCGAGTCTGGAGACACCGTGAAGAGAGGATGCCGAACAGCTGCGTTATTCACCGCCACACTGGTCCTGCACCGGGTATTATGGTATGGGGCGGTATTGGATATCACACTCGCACACCTCTAGTACGCATTGCCGGTACTTTAAACAGCCAACGCTACATCTCCGAGGTGTTGGAGCCAGTTGTCCTTCCTTACCTTCAGGGCTTGCCGACAGCCATATTTCAACAGTATAATGCGCGACCACACGTGGCACGCATTGTCCAACGGTTCTTCGTCAATCGCCAGATTGAATTTCTTCCCTGGCCGCCTCGCTCTCCAGATCTTTCGCCGATAGAAAACATGTGGTCCATGGTTGCTCTACGATTGACCCAGATTCCATCCCCAGCTGCCACAGCCGATCAACTTTGGCAACGTGTGGAAGCTGCTTGGTCTGCTGTACCCCAAGAACTCATCCAAAGTCTCTTTGAATCAATGCCGAGGCGTGTGGCAGCGGTGATCTCCAACAATGGCGGCTACTCTGGCTACTGATTTTGGCAGGAACCACACTTCACAGAAGTCTATAAATTTAATCCTTTGATACTTGGTCAACATGTTATCTACAAAATAAATTTTGTCGTGATATCTCTTGTCTTTCTTGGTGTTGCAATTTGGGTGGCCAGCAGTGTATATATATATATATATATATATATATATATATATATATATTTCGCATTTATTAAAAAAAGTCACAAATTTACTTACTTGGTTAGATAAGTACCAAAATTCTTAGTTAAAACTTAACATTGTAGTAATCTCCACATTATATTCCTTAAGTCTTTAGCAATAAGTAATACACTGCTGGCCACCCAAATTGCAACACCAAGAAAGACAAGAGATATCACAACAAAATTTATTTTGTAGATAACATGTTGACCAAGCATCAAATGATTAAATTTATAGACTTCTGTGAAGTGTGGTTCCTGCCAAAATCAGTAGCCAGAGTAGCCACCATTGATGGAGATCACCGCTGCCACACGCATCGGCATTGATTCAAAGAGACTTTGGATGTACTAGACGTACTAGAGGTGTGCGAGAGTGATATCCAATACCGCCCCATACCATAATACCCGGTGCAGGACCAGTGTGGCGGTGCATAACGCAGCTCTTCAGCATCCTCTCTTCACGGTGTCTCCAGACTCGAATGCGACCATCGTGGTGTTGCATTTACAGAAGGGTTTGCAAATGCAACACCTTCAGGGTGTTGCATTTACAGTGGCCAGCAGTGTATATATATATATATATATATATATATATATATATATATATATATATATATATATATATATACACTCATGGACAAAAAAATTAGCGCACCAAGAAGGAGTCGTCAAAATGAAACGAAATTTTACATACGTAATGACTACTTTGATTTAAGTAAATGATAAGAAAATCAAAGAAAAAGGATAATTTATTTCAGAGAAAAGGGCAAAAGAACGGAGGAGTTAATACTCCGTTGGACCCCCTCTAGCGCGAATGCACGATGCGATACGATCGGGCATTGAGTTATACAAGTTCTGTATGATGTCTTGAGACATTTCGTTCCATATTTGCTGTAACCTTGCCTCTAGTTCGTTCAAACTCGTGGGATGCCCAACTCGTTGTCCCAAATGATCCCAGATATGCTCGATTGGAGACAAATCTGGGGATCGGGCAGGCCAAGGAAGGGTAGTAACAGTGCGGAGACAGTCTTGTGACACCCTTGCCGTATGAGGCCGAGCATTGTCTTGTTTAAAAATGACTCCTGGGAGCCGTTGCATGAGTGGCAACACATGTGGTTGAAGGATTTCATGAACATACCGCTGGGCTGTGATGGTGCCACGGAACAATACTAGGGGTGACCGTGTATTGTAGGCAATGTCACCCCATACCATCACACCAGCTGTGGGAGCGATGTGTCGCTGTACAGCAAAGGCAGGATTGAAGCGTTCACCACGGGCTCTCCCCACACGAACACGATTGTCATCACTGCCGAGATTGAATCTGGATTCGTCGCTAAAGACGACCTGGTTCCATTCCGCTGCAGTCCAGTTTCCTCGTGCGCGGCAAAACTCCAAACGGAGGCGTCGATGGGTGGGCGTCAAGGGCAGCACACGTAATGGGCGCCGCGATACCAACTGCCCTTCAGCCAGGCGCCTTCGTATGGTTCGAGAAGACACAGAGACCCCTAGTGAACGTGCTACCTGTCCCTGGATGGCGGCCGATAAAGCAGTTGGCTGTACGCGTGCATTTCTTAGGATGTGGCGGTCTTCTCGACGACTGGTCTGTGGAGGGCGTCCTGAGCCTGGTCTTCGTGTACATGACATCTCTCGGATCCACTAGTCCCAACACCTCCTCACAACACAATCCGAGCGGCCTAATTGACGATCTACTCGCCTAGCTGACCACCCAGCTTCCATCATCCCGACGATTCTCCCCCTCCCAAACTGCGACAACTGCTTATATTGTCTTCGAACACGGCGTAATGGCGTGTCTATCTCAGCTGTTCCTTTGTAAAGGATTCAGCACACTCAAACAAGCTTTGGTTACCTGTTTTATACTCCGCAGAGTACGATGTTCAACGCCCTCTACCGGCTATACGTAATGCGCAATCACACTGCATTTCTAGTCATTTGCATATCTCCCCGACATGTACCTTCATTGCAAGTTTCGTTACAATCCCGCAATTATTTCTTGGTGCACTAATTTTTTTGTCCATGAGTGTATATATATATATATATATGTGTGTGTGTGTGTGTATGCATGTATGCATATATGTATGTATGTATGTATTTATGTATATATGTGTATATGTATGTATATATGTATGTATATATGTATATATGTATGTATATATATATATATATATATATATATATATATATATATATATATATATATATATATATATATATATATATATATATATATATATATATATATATATATATATTTTATATTGAAATTTTTTTTTTTTGCGAAATTTCGATATCTTTTAATACGAAATTTATGTACCCCTAGTTAGAATACTTCCTAGAATTCTAACGTCATAACTTGAGGGGTTATGACGTTGTCTTGACGTCATAACCCCTCAAGTTGTGTTTTATTACTCGTGTATTATACTGAATTATCTGTTAAATGCAAATAAATCTCTAGTGTTCTACTACTCTAGGTAGCGTGTGGACACATGTAAAAACTTCTACAAAACAGCGTAAATATGATGAATAATGAAGAGTGTAATTGGCAGATCCCGTAAGCGTAACATCGGTTGCTTCTTGGTGTTGACAGTTCATTGAAGGTAATTTTACATTCAGCATGACAGTGAAGGAGAAAGAATCGGAGATGATTTTTGGAGGCTTGTAATACTAGTTTCGAGGAAAACCTATGCAAAAATAATTTCCCTAAAAATTTTTCTAATCTAAAATTATTAAAAAAAAATGGTATTTAGACTCGGGTGTATTTTAAGGACAATTAAGGTGTGGTTTTATGGTTTCACGATTTATTTCAATACTTGTTGCTTTACATTTCAATTGGGTGTGGCGCTGTAGTTATGCTGTGCTGGTACAATTCTTAAAGTTAAATTGCTGACATTTAGTTACAACTGTCCCTTCATAATTTATCGGGATAGGGTGAGCATGCTTTTGTATTTATGTTCTTTTCGTTTGTGGCCATTTTAGAATTGTATGTTCTATTACTGCTACAGAATCTTGCATTTATGATACGTTTAGCTCTAATTGCAGGATTTCTGTTTATTTTCTATTGATTTGACTATCTGTTTCCATGTGGTGATCTTGGGGCCTTGGGATGTCTTTTCGCTAGACCTGCATCCTATTCAGAAAGTTTCCTCCTTGAGATAACTGATTCGGCTAGGCCTCCTGATGAAGAGACCACTCGGTTACCTCGTTATATGGTTAAGTTCATTTAATGCTACAGGATCTTACATTTATGGTGCGTTTAGCTCTAAGTGCAGTATTTTGTTTATTTCGTTTGACTGTCATTGCCTTCTTCTTGTTATATAATATATTTTTCTCTTGAATTATTTATAATTTACTAGTTATAGTTAGATAAAATGAAGTAGCATTAAATTTACATTATTTACATTAGACATAGGAAGAAATTTATAGGAGAAACGCACTTAAAATACGCTTTTAAAATGCTTTAAAACGTCCTTGGTGCATTTATCCATATGAAATGAAGACGAAAAATATTCTCTGAAAAATCTTCTGTAGTTATATATTTATTTTAATTTAAAGTTAAGAAACAAGTTTTGAACGTTAGATGAGTATTATGTAGAAATGAACAAAACTAAAATAAACCACTTCAAAAATAGGCAGAACTACATTTGACTTAAAAATCGATGCCGTAGCTAGAGATGTGTCGTGAATTGTCCTTCCAAATTATCCAATAGCGGGGCATTTTCCATTCAGGCGGACTAATTTGGATTGATTAGCTGTCATGACTCCCACGATGATGGATGAAATGACTTCATGCAATCTCTCAAACTTTTGAGGCTCAAATTTTATAATTCAAAAATATGCGTTTTTGACGAAACCTTATTTATATTTTTTTGTCACGAAAATAAAAGTTACCCATAAGGCAGCAAAATTACTTCAGGAAAATATTAAGAACAAAACTTAATTTTATGATAAAGTATGAAATATAATTAAAGAAAATTTCATAAATGTCGTTCACCAAGAAAAAAAAAATTCGTTGACAGTTTAAGGATTCGAAAAGAGTGACGGCTACCCACGCCTTCAGCCATATAAGCCCCTCTGTAACAACTGATGACGGTCGCCACTTCGGCAACCCGTTCCACTCTGTTTCCGCAGGCCAAGCACTGATTCAGTTCCCCGCCCCGCGTCAGCGGGGCACTTCGTCCTCCTATGTCCTGTAAATGCCACATGATACCATCCTCCAGTGGTCTTACGACCAGAGACATCCAAGAGCCAGAGCCGATTCATTTCAACTTAATACTATCACAATTTAGCTCGCAGCCACCACTCTGCGAAAGACATCACTCATCGCTTTATTGAGCCTGTTACAAAAATTTGACAGACGTGCTGCACCACCCGTGCAGGCAGCCAACAAGGAAAGTTCAATTAAATATAATTACATCAATCCTGCACAACTTGTGCAGTTAAACCATAAATAAATGATGACAAGCGCATAAAACTATTACAATAAACCGCCACAGCTCGAGACGAAAAGATACTAATAGTCCAATTCCTCAGAATCGGACCCATGTTCAATCGGATAGGATAGAGGAGCACAAGCCTCTGAAAGGCCATTGTCCGTCAGCTCTTCTATTCTTTTTACTTCAGCTTTATAACTGCAGCACTCCTGGTCTGTCAGAAGATGTTTCGTGTCCATTTTCCTTCCTGTCTTAGTCTGAAACTTAGCCCAATTTGCGCAAGTAGGGTCCTTTTTGTATGACTCTCCTTCATGCCACTCTTCTGCACAGACTTTACAAATCTTACTATTCCTACAATGTTTGTCCATATGGTCAAACCCCCAGAATTTATAGCAAACTAACTGGTTTCTTATAGTCCTTCCAAGCTCAAATTCTCCAACTACCTTTTAGTCTCTTTTTATGCTCAATTTCTCTGTAAGTTGCATCTTTCAATGTTACTATCCAATTACTTGATCCTCTCTTGTTCTTGAAGTTCGCTAGTATCTCTCATTCACTATTCTCCAACTCTGCGTTCTGTTTATTCAAGCTGTCCTTCATTTCTTCCTTCTTAAATTGTTCTTCAACGTCATAGATCATGATACTTGAATCTGTCAGCTTTGGCTTGCAAGTAAGATATAATCTACTCACTTTTCTCTCCAACTCTTTGAATAGTATGTCTAGTACTTTCTTCGTCTCAGTTCCAATAAGGATACCACCTTCCCTCTTTTAAGGATACCACCCAATCCTCTTACACGTCTTAATGCCAATTCCCAATTTTTCTGGCTTCATAGCCTCTTTTACAACTTTCCTCGTTTCACCGGACTCTTGTGTATTTAGTGGGATTATCTGAATTTCATTCTTTATTTCTTTTCTTTCGTCCCCGTCTTTCTCTTCTCTTTTGTTGCTTTCTTAACAACATCTGCTTAGCTCTTAACGTCCCTTTTCTCTAGGATGCTGATCTGTCGTTTCAGATATTGAATCAATTTCTGTTGCTCGGTGATAGAATCAACTATCTTCGACAAGTCATCATTTATACGAGACTTAAGCTCAACCGTCAGTTTTGCCCCACCTATCCTATTGATCAGGCGTTGGTGATTTAATTTCACAAGATCCTCTGTGAGGATCCTCATCTCCTCCAACTTTTCAGTCTCACTTTCCTTTTTCTGGCTGCTTTTCGTATCCATTTTTACCCACGCTCCTCCAGCGTTCGCGATCTACCAAACGGTAGACCCCCAGGGCCCACCAAGAGGAGGTGCCGGAGGTAAATTCAGAAAACTCTAGCCGTATCTCTAATAGATAAAAAAAACATTCTATAATCTTTAGCACTTTTCAAAAACTTGCCTCTAATAACTTATAAGGAAATATTCAATCAATTAACATTAGCGTGGTGTGGACCCCTCGTTGAAAGTTTAGTTGAATGTTAGATTGAATGCATCCCGAAAGACGTCTGTTAATACTATATTTATGGAATCCGACAAAATCGTTATCGACAAAATTCGTCCATGAAATGTATGGGGATCCGATTTGACAAATGTGCCTCTGAATAGGAGTAGTAATTAAATGGAGTGTTTAAAATCACTCACATTCGGAGCATTTGTGAAATCACTAACGAGACTCTTCATGTTCAAAATATTTGAATAATGCAGCTTCTACAGTATCTAGGATATACTTTCGAAATAGTAGTTGAATAGAGTATTTTCGGGACAAATAGCATTGTGCAAGAGTAATAGTATTGTGCAGTTTTCTGAGATTTCTTTGAATTGATTTGAAATATATTTACTGAAAGTATTTCCCCCCTATAATTGTAAAAGGCTATAATGTGCAAGTCCTTGAGACTTTTCGTTTCAACATCTCGGAAGCTGCTGGATTTCTTAAAAAATTAAAAGCACTATGAATGCAGATTTCACTGACGTCTTTTCTTATGTCAAGAAACTCAGGCTCTGTGACTGTGAGAAAGAGCAAAAGTTAGAAATAGACTGAACAAATCAATGTCAAAGAAAAAAAAATCTAATGAAAAAATCTTTTTATGTATTGAATTTCACTTCAATGACCCCATTAGTATGTTGCATTGATAAAAAATTGATATACAGTCTGTCAGATGTACGTAAATGTCCGCTAAATAATATAAAGTAGAACGAACCAGTGAAAATTTAAACATACGAGACAACAGATAAAGCTTCAAAAGTTTAAAAAAAATTGCAGAATTAAATACACATACAGGTTTACACACCCTCTTAACTTCTAAACACTGACACCTTAGGCCATAAAGTTGGTGTGTAGTTATAGTAAAGAGGCTATGTGCTACTCCATGAGACAACTTAAGTCGTCATCTATCAACAAATTTTGGAATTAGCGTTTTTATCTCAAAAACGATACGAGATACCGGGAAAAAGCCAATTACAAAGTTGTTCAGCATCATATATTTAGTAAAAAAAGACACCTTGCGCACATTAATACTTAAAACAGAATGTAGAAAATGAACATTTGCTTGGTCACGATTTTGAAAATTGTCATGTCATAAAGAATGGAAGAAAGAAACTGAGACACTTCCCTATTTTCAGGATCATTTATTTATGTTGCTGAAAATGCTGTGCATTAGACACAATACACATTTACACTCTGGACTGGATTGTTTAGTCCGTGAGGTGGTCTTTTTGAGCTTCGCTCGTGTTTCACGACTCAATAGTGTTGAAAATCCCGACCAAACAAATATTAAATTTTTTACATTCTTTTTGAGTATTAATGTGCGCAAAGTATCTTTTCTTACTAAATCGATCTTGCTCAACAATTTTGTAGTCGACTTTTTTCCCGTATCTCGTACCGTTTTTGAGATAAAAACACTAATTCCAAAATTTTCCGATAGATGCCATTGCAAGTTGTCTCATCGAGTAGCGCATAGCCTTTTTACTATACCTAAACACCAACTTTATGGTCTAAGCTTTCGCCGTTTAGAAGTTAAGGTGGACGTAACGGATACAGGTGGAAACCAGGTGTATATAGAGCGGTATAGTTTTATAAGATAAATAGAGGGCTTAATTTCACCAAAATATGTAATATACCGGAAAAGAAATTAATTAAATTGGACTCAGTCAGATCTGTTAAGATGATACGAAGGTTAGTGTTCTGTAATCTTGTGGAGATAATGAAAAGAGAAATTTTGTTTAGGGAAAAAATTAAAGCATGAATTGATGAGATACAAGGAGTAAAATAAATATATCTTAGAAAAATAGACGTATTTTTTATTATAAACCGTGTGCAAAATTAATCTCGAAATAAATATCTTCAATTCCACCTTGAAGCACGTTAAAAATCTGACAGAAAGTAAATAAATCCAGTATTTTAGTGCTGATATTTGAGATAAAACTAGAGGCCCTTTAATATGAACGAAAAAACCCCTCAATTACATAGAGTAATTAAAAGAACTTAATATGTACGAAAATGTACCTTCAAACAAGTAAAATATAATAATTTTTTTCTTTTTACACACAAAGAAAAATAATTCGTAGAGTAGAAGCTTAAACCTCGAAATCATACATGATAAACAGTGAAATATTACTATAGGCTTATAAAATCTCCATAATGTAAAAACAGAGGAAAAACAACAGTAAAATACTAAAGGGGAAATAGGAAGTTAAGAAACATTTCTCTGATTCCCCAAAGATAAATGTTTTGCAAATTATTCTTAGTGTATGAATTGAACACAGTAAGTATTTTCCTTCTTTTTTAAGACATTTATTTTAAGATGTTATGTTTTTGGACTGAAATGGCAACTGATTTAAAGAAAAGACTTTCTAATTTAGCATTACGGTATTTAAGAAGAAAAATCCGGGATGTAAGATTCCTTGTATAAAGAATCTTGTCTAGAACTAATATCAATTGTTCAATGCTTCAAAATTTATGAGATAAGTACTAATTAAATATAAATACCTATTTTATTAAGTAACTTTAAAAAAATGGTCTCTTGTTTATCCTTAAAACATATATTTATACATACATCAGGCATAGTTGTAGATTATGTAGTCAAAATTCAATTTATAAAGCGATAAAATTTCTTCGTAATGGAGAATTATTCTAGAATAAATGACATCTAAGAATTAAAAGGGAACGTGGCCTAGACCAATTAACTACAGAGAACTTCTCCACTTAAGCGGGATAATTCTAATGGATTAGCTATCATGACGTTACAAAATGATGGATGAAGGTTACTTGATATATTTGTCAGTTATTAAACTGAAAAATATATGGAACGAATTTAATTTTTATGCATATTATTTAAGAATTCTAAAGGGAACTAAAAAAACGGTCGAGAATCAAATAAAATTAATTATATCTTTATTATGTACAGTTATATTTCGGTTTATCACAAACGACTATTTATTATATTGTTTAACATGTAGTTTCTTTAAAAAAAGATAGCTTAAATTGAAAATGGCATACATATTTTTATATATAGTATTTAATTTATTCATGACGTCCATTAATCACTTATAGTTTATTTCCCAGAATTTTTTTTTCTGAGTAAACTGTACTTGCACATGTAATTGCTTCTATAGATGCCAATATTAGGTGAATAATGATCCATATGCCATGCTTTAGTAAATACATTGTTACTAAATATATGCTGCATACATGATATATTATGTTAAATAATGATATAAACATTTAAAAAAATTACATGCATATCTAATATGTATGCAAATATGTATGTTAATAAATACATGTTTCTTACTTAATATTTATCTTCAGCTTTTTTAACATTAGACCAATAGTTTTAGTTTAAAAAATATCTTTCTTTATTAGAGCATTTTCAGACATTATATACAGAGCAACAGACCCGAATGTCAGTTTATATTTTTGTGCTAAAATCTATCTCTAGTATAACTATTCAAAAGTACAATAAAACAACGTTTATTGGCACTAACTGGGACCATAGGCAATTCTGATAATCCGGGTAATGAGCAAAACAAAATCCTTAACTAAGTAGACTTACCGTTTATTACGATAAAAAAATGTTTTGTAACAAAATTACATAGAATTGTTTACACGACATTAAAAATATCAAAAAAAACTTTTCGCATAATTTCTTTTCAAAGAATTGGTAAATCTAGTATAGCTTTCTCAAACTCAACAAAAATCATTTTATTACCATATTTTATTGTACAATCTATGCAGGAACTGTACATTGAATTAAACTAAAAAGCGAATATTTGGCGTACTTGTAGTTACGTTCTTGCTATCATATGAGGCGGTGAAAGGCAAAGTGGTGTAAGTCAGGAAGTCAAGTGGTGTAAGTCAAAAGAGATTTACTACAAAAACTATAAAAAATTCCACCATAAATTGCACAAATTATAATTCATAACAATTATTATAATATTGCAAATAATAACTACTTACAATTCCACTATAAATTCAACATGGAGATTACATTTTTGCCCTCAAATGAAAAAAGTTGAAAATGTGAATTAGACCACTTTGCTCATCGCCTCTTTGCTCATCCGCCACTTTTCCACTTTGCTCATCGCCATTTTGTTCATCACTTTGCCACTTTGCCACTTTGCTCATCGCTTTTGCTCATCGCCACTTTGCTTCAACACTTTGCTCATCGCCTCATATTTAAAAATTATTATCTAATTTGAACATTAAATAAAAAAAAAGTCTACAAATCTGATCCGGATAAACGAGGTTTCACTGTATTCAAATATTTTTAACTTATCTTAAAAAAAGCTGGATGTAGGATTAATAAGTATCTTATGAACAAGGAAACTGTTTATGGCATGTACTAGAGATGTAATGTTCTATTTACTTCAATTATCCCTATTCTACGGCGAAGGATTATTTTTAGAAGTAAAATTTCAATGGAAGACTTTTTGTTGCAGGTAGACTGTCGACTAATAAGAAAATACGTTAAATCATCGAGCGCTCCTGCGCACACACAGTAAGAAGGTAATTCACAAAATTTTATGTCCGAGCATTCGCTAGTAAATAGATTTACTGCATTTGTTTCTAAGCAATAAGGTAGCTAACAATACTGCTGAAGGTTTCGCCCAAAGAAAAACTAGTTAGAGGGATGACAAATTAGAGAGATAGTCTGCCAAAACCAGAAGCAAGCCCTGAGTTTTAAACTTCGAAACGTACTCTCCTAAATAAATTATCTCTGAAATGGGATACCTCTCATTTTTTAACTACATTTCACAACAAATGGTAGCATTCTCTTGTTAAAATGACTGGTTGCAATATATATTAACATGGAATGAAATAGAGCAAAAATAACGAGAAGCTTTTACTGTTATTTAGAATGCATGTGGACTAATTTCGCCAATCTCACTACACTGTAAAAGAAAGAGTTTTGACTTTAGAGGATGACCAAAACAGAAAAAGGAAAAAAAGAAGAAGTTAGTATATTGTGCTCACATATTGATTTAGATGTGCCATAAATACATAGTAAGGTGTTAAAATACATAGTAAGTTTTGATATCTATAATTTCTGCTAAATGGTTCTATATAATTTTGATATAATTTTGTCAGATATATATAACATTATTTATTTTCGATATAATTCTGTCAGATGAGATATTGCATTTAATCCTTACGATCTGTTTTCTATTTTACAATAAAACAAACCGAAAAATGCCAAAATCTGATGGGAAAAAGTGCATCCATAGCTTAGCAAAAGTTTTTTATTTATCAGGTAATCATAAACGAAATTATAAGACCTTCTTTTTCAAATATCTGGTATTTGTGTTTATTATGGATTTAGAAATATTCAGCCTCTGAGAATTGGAAAAACAGGTTTCGTTCATTAAAATAAATCCTAATAAATGAGATCATTTATCATACAAAGGACAATATAAATTTTTCTTTCTTAACTTTATTTTTTAACTTTTCTTTCTGAAGGTTGGATCTGACCTGTGTATACTATAGAAACTCAGGCCTAATAAAACCCAAATAAAATCTGGTAAGTGTAAGGTATACATAAGATTCGATTCACAAGAATCGAAGATTTGAGTGAATGAATTAAAGAAGCTGCTTGAGATATGCTAATTTTGGCATACGCGCTTGGTATAAATACCAAGCAGATTGATTAATGCAGAGGTTGAAGAAGAGGGTTTTGTTAAGGTTGATAGCTAAGCGAGTTAAGGGAGCTACGAGGAAAGCAGCTCCAGGTGCTATCCTGCGCTAGTGCTTAGGGGTCCCAAAGTTTACGCGGCAGAACTGCTGTTTTGACTCTCTGCTGGTTTGTGAGTATTCGCAAAGTGTATTTCTATTGAATGTTAATATATATATCCCGTACAAGTAGTACGTATGCTTATTGCTGTAAAAGCAAATTCTATATGTGCAACGAATTCAATAAACATTGTTTCATGTATAAACTGTGTTTGTATCAAATTCAAATAGAGTGCCCCACGTTGGGCGTCACTGTAGAGATTATCTCACTTCTACCCAGACTTGGGTGTATATAATTTGAAGTGGCACTCTAAATGAATTTGGTTTGTTTTCAGATTACTTTGCGACATCATTTTACTTAAGTTAGATTTTATTTTAAACTTAGAACTAATTTATCACCCTTTTTTGCCTTGGGAGTAATATTCAACAGTTTAAAAATGCGAGTGAGTGATAAAGGGATTTGGGTGAAATAAATTTTTATTTTTATTTTAGTTTTAATTACAAATGCCCGTAAGATTGGCTATGACGCTATTTGTTCTCGGTAAAGGGCGGGATTTCTGGCTATTCATCTAAGGGGGAACCGTAAGGGGCCAGCATTACCCCCTACAAGCCGGTCCCGTAATTTAGAACCGAGTCAAGTCACGAGAACGGAACACTTAACCCCTCACCTCCAGAGGTAAATTTGAGAACTTGAAGGACATTGAAGCCTCTACCAATTTAACGTGCACCCGACAGATTTAACGTGAAACAAATGAATGGGGAAATCAGTTTCCGGCAAGATAGTTAATATATCAAGCATCATGGTGTTTCTACCATGTTTAAATTTTTTAGGTCAAATCAGTGTGGCAGAAAGATTTTATATCGAGAGGAATAAAAAGTTTCTCATAGTTTCAGCTATAAACAATTTACAGATGCGTATTATAGTTAAAGTGTACATTGCTAGCTATGAAAAGTTTTCAGCATGTGTTATCCTTTAAACAATATTGCGAGTTCTGTTGGCTGATATACAACTTATAACTATAGTAGGTTTAATGTAATTTTTAGAGAGAAAAAGGTTTAAATTTTAACCCATCCTTAATTTGTTGCCATTCTTAATAATAAATAAACAAAGTGAGTTAAACGTAACAAAACAAAAGAATATTATACCACAAGGAAAAAAAATATATGCTTCACCAGCTGTTACAATAATTGACAAAACAATAGAACCTACTTGTTAGAGACTCTGATTCCTTTAATTGAGTGTCATGTATGCAATACACTCTTGTAAGAGTAACATTTTGGACATTTAATGTCAAATAAATTGATTTATATCACTTGATAATATATGCTAATCTTTTTTTAAACCTGTAATGGGAAATTGTGAGAATAAAAGGTGATAAAATGCTTAAAACCATGACCACGTAGTTACTGAAAATAATAGTTAAAATAACTGAGTGTAATTGGAAAAACCAAAAACTAAATATATGAATTAATGAGGATAATTAATGAATATATTTTGAATAATTTTATAATACAACGTGTTATTCATCGTCAATTATAAATAAAAGAAATGCAACGCTTTTCTGATATGTAATAATTTTAAAAAAATGCATATCTGTAGATTTATACCGATAGAACAGCACTTTTGAATTCAGAAAAAAAATGATATTCAAATACTTGCTATTATTGCAAAATATTGCAAAATGAGATTTGATTAATTCCTTATTTTAAAGTTTAAAGGATTTTAAAATTTAAAAATATTCATCTTCATACCCAAAATCTTGCATAATCAAATTATTTACAAGATGATATTTCTTAGATAAATACTATAAATACGCGCGCACACACACACACACACACACACACATATATATACATATATATATATATATATATATATATATATATCTATATGCATATATATATATATATATATATATATATATATATATATATATATATATATATATATATATATATATATATATATATATATATATATATATAGTTTATTGGCTGGATGTAGTCTAATTTAGTTAAATAATCATTCAAAAAGAAAATTGCGTAGAATCTAGTTATAGATAGACTGTAAAACTTAAATTCAAAGTTTAAAATTTTGATGTGAATGCGATCGATCGATAAAGCAATTGAATTGTTGGTCACCTCCGTTATCTAGTTTCAAAACAATATAAGATTGAGTTATTGATAAATGGTCGAAAATCTTACTGAAATGAGGTATGCCATTTATTATAAATATTTTAGCTATGAAATCAGACCGAAACGCATTTTAGAATAATACCTTTAATTTATTGGTCTCAACTAACGTGTAGTTTTTTTATGTAACATAATCGAGTTAAATAATAATGAGGTGTTCTTACAATAACCAAAATTAGGATAAAAATTGTACGTCAAAGGGATTAATGAGGGAATTAATATAAAATTCTTTTTTTACTCTTTAAATAAAGGATTATAAACAAAATATTGATTCAGTTACATAATTAACTTTTTAAAAAATAGCACATAATTTTCGGATTTCACATCCCTGAGGATTTTTAGAGCTATAAAGCTGTCTAAGAAATAGAATCGGTATACGTTCCACGTCGTTTATCTTTTGTTCAATGACTAGAACGAATGAAGCTGCAAAAAATAACTCACTCTTAATCTCCTAAAATCCAGCTCTCTGGAGATAACGTAAATAGCCCTACCGAATGAAAATTTAATGGCGGTTGAATTAAACCATAAAAAGAAATGATATTAATCTGGGAATTACTTAAAAATTAATAAGCGAAAAAAGCTGAATTTGATTTTAAAATGTATTAATTATGTTTAAAACAGTTAAGAAACTCTTTGTGCTTAATTGCGGCCCCTTGTGTTGCTATTTATGGAAAGAAAGGATTATTTTACATCTATTTTATGATGAAAGAAAAACTCAGTATTTTTCTACGAGCTGTCTAGTTTTCCTGTACTATCTTTATTTTTAATTCTATTCAGTTTTTTTTATTTGTTCTTCCTTCATTGTGCATTAATGTCACCAGGGGCGTATTTGCTTCTTTAAAAATATTCTGTAATTATCTCTTATATGTGATAGATAATTAATATTATTAACTCTTTTTTATAGTAGATGTTCAAGTTTCTTTAAACATATAAAATGCATTTTAAATACAATTTCTTTATTTTCATGGAATAGCAAATGATAATATATCTTTCAAAAGGTATACAATCTATAGCTGTACGGATGAAATATGGAACATAGGATAATTAGTTTTGTTTATGTTGTATTTCATTAAAGTTCAGTGTGTAAGTTGAACTTCGACACTGGAAAAAATAAGAATTAACCAAATCATAAGTTGCTCAATTCCATTAAAAATAAGAGAAAAATTCACAATAGTAGCTCAATAGATGCTCAATATGCCGTGCCACAATCAGTATGCCACAAATAGATGCTCAGTTTGCCGAGCAAGGTTGTCGTTGAACAGTCCACACCAACGAATGAAAGACTTGCGCACCCTCCCGTACACTCCTGGTTAAAATATTGTCCGCTGCAACAATGATTCTCACGACGTGATCTTCCACGGAGTATCCAGGTGTCTCGTACACCAATGATTTCCTTTATCCTCAAAAGAAGAAGCTTAATGGATTTAGGTCCGGTGAGCGTGAAGGCCGTGTGTGCGTGAAGGTCCGGTGAGCGTGAAGGCGCACCCTCCCGTACACTACTGGTTAAAATATTGTCCGCTGCAACAATGATTCTCACGACGTGATCTTCCACGGAGTATCCAGGTGTCTCGTACACCAATGATTTCCTGTATCCTCAAAAGAAGAAGCTTAATGGATTTAGGTCCGGTTAGCGTGAAGGCCGTGTGTGCGTGAAGGTCCGGTGAGCGTGAAGGCGCACCCTCCCGTACACTACTGGTTAAAATATTGTCCGCTGCAACAATGATTCTCACGACGTGATCTTCCACGGAGTATCCAGGTGTCTCGTACACCAATGATTTCCTGTATCCTCAAAAGAAGAAGCTTAATGGATTTAGGTCCGGTGAGAGTGAAGGCCCTGTCACAGGCCAATCGACCGTCCAGGAAATGTGGAATTCAGGAAGTGGCGGGCGCTGGTGATAAAGTGTGCTTGCTGGTGGGGCTCCATGATGCATAAACCACATGTCCCTCTGTGTGGTGAGCGGAAGAGCAAGAAATCAGTAAGCACTTACTCCAGGAATACACGGTACACTGTGCCGGTCAGACGTTAAGGCAACAGGTACCGTCCCACCAGCCAGTCACCAAAGATACCTGCCCAGATGTTCACCGAAAATCTCTGCTAGTGTTTACGAGGGACAGTAGCGTGTGCATAGGTTTCAGCGTGGAAGTCGCGCAACTAATGATTGAGTTAATTCCCATTTTACGAAGGTTCAACTTGGGCATTGAACTTTACGCTTTTCTAACACACTGAGTGGAATGGGGCCTTTGCTTTGTAAATATTGTTCGTCTTGATGAGTACTGTCACCCCTCTTATTTTGTCGTCACCGTTTACAAACGCCCTGTATAAGATTGATTATAGATATGCATGACATATAACTTTCCCTTACTCTTACAATTTTTTTTCCTTTACCTGACACATTCTAGTTTAACATTTTCCCCTTTTTGTTCTTGTATTCGCTTCAAGCCTTTGATATGTTTACTTCCCAGCTTAATGTTGCTTGTCGGTATTCGAATCGAGCCACCTCGGAGTCGAAAACTGACGCGCTACCACTAGGCTATCCCGAGCCCTCAAAGTAGTAAATCTTATAAAAAATAACATTTTACTGTTAATAAACTGTTTTACCACGCTTCACAATTTATTGCTATCTAGATCATTGGACTTAACCACAGTATATACAACTAAATCCCCCTGAAGCATCCCAGAAACGTAGTCCCTCCTGCTGTCAAAAGATTTGCCATGGAGACTCATTTGCATTTTTATTGGTTAATTTCATATAAAATTTTCAAAAGAAATTTCATTTATTGCATTTATAAACAGCAAAAATATATTGTATATATATTTTTTTAATTATGCTATCTAGTCTTCGAATTTCTGATCTAGTGGCATATTAAAAATAAAAGAAAAAACATAAAACCTTCACAGAGAAAAAAAGGCGAGCCAGAACTGGATATTTCAGGGTTTTGGATCCCGTTTTCCTAAATTAACTTATTGTAAATTAGAAATAAACGTATTTTTTACTTACGCATGAAACTGATATTCTTACGTTATCTATACTAATAAAGGGACAGGGAGAAGTCGGATCACGTGACCGTAACTCATCCGGGCGTGCACCGATCCTCGAAAAAAAATGGCCGACAAATATACAGGAAAATTGGTGTATTTTTTTTCTCATGAAAGTACATAAATGTTACATATTTGGAAAGAGCTTCGAAAACTGATAATTTTTTCTGCGTACACTTATTCTGTTAATTCAATAGTTTTAGAGATATTTTCATTCTAAAATCACTCACTGCTGAGAAACCAAATCATCTTTTGCAGTGGTGCTGCCAGCTGTCGGCAGCAACGGGAATGAAAATTGAAAGGAATTGATTTGATTTATTCACTTTGATTTAATACATTTGAGGGCTTTTTTTTCTTTTGTGGGGCCCGAAGTACATAAATATGTTACACGGATGGCTTGAGAGTAGCTAGGCGAAGCCCGAGCTTAGCCGGGTGAAGCCCGGCTAGTCAATAAATATAGTTTTTCATTAATGTGCAGGGTAAATGTTTTGTAGATCGTGTATTATTCAAAACCGGGTAATACCTGCGTATCCGGCGGTGGAAAAAAAAATTGAGAACCGAAACCTGGTTGTGAATTTTCAGTCAGGTTCTGCAATCCCTAGATAAAGTTCATGTAGTTTATTGAAAAGTGCATCAATGAGGCTGAGAGTGAAAGGTTATGTGCTAATACTTTTAAAAGCAATATTAAGCGGTAAAATACTTTACCACGTACTTTAAAATTTTAAGAGGAGAGAAATAGAGATTAATCAGCTAAATCGGTTGAAACCCACTGTGGTTTCATTTAGATTCCCAGTGTAATAACATGAATGAAAGGTTGCATGAGGGAAAGAGATGTCATTAAATACCTTCGTGTCTTGGCCGGATATGGGCATGTTAAATTCGTAGACCGAAAAGTCCTTCTAGGAGGTCAGAGAGGGTGGGGGAGGGTACGATCCCCCCAGATGTCACCTTTGGTGGTGTTCTGTCAATGTTGTGGGGGTTTCTGGCCAATTCGGACTCGGACCATTGTTGTTCTATTAAAATCAGGAGACGCTCTGCTCAGCCCGAAGCCTACATGGAATTGGTTTGGAACTTCTGACCAGGGGGCATTAGAAACAACAACAACAACAACAACAACAACTACTACTACTACTACTACTGCAACTACTACTACTACTACTTTCAAATATCCGGTTCTACAACCATTGCCACCGGGATTTTGATCCCAATAATTTTCCCAGCGTAACCGGCTACCCGGTCCTGCAGTCCCTAGCCCTACCTAATAAACTGAAAAAAATTATTAGGCAGAGTCCAAAGGCGCCGTCCAAACACCGCAATGTTTGCCTTCTAAATGACGATGATTTCACTTAAAGTATTTAAAAATGTAATCTCTGAGCGATCTACGGAGACAATTATGTTATTTTTTGTACAGAACTGATATCTTAAGAATTCAATAAGCTGCATTCATTAAAGTTTTTGTCATTTAATTAGATATGCTTGTATGTAAACATTATGAACAGTTTTAAAATTATACAGCATGAAAATCTAATTTATAATTTTCGGAAATCGTATACTTTTTTTATAATCATGCTTTTAAAATTACGTAGACGCTTTTGAATATCCTACACAAACGATTTAAAATTAAGTTAAAACTTTAAGATTTTTTCATTAAAACTGTATGAAAAGTTCTTATAAATACACTGTACTATTAGATCATCACGTTAATTTTTTTTAACTGAGAGGACTGAATGAACAACGTTCCATACGAAGTTACTTCTAAATTAAATACATTACTATCGATTTATCTTGGCTAAATTTAATAAAGTGCAGGCCGGAAAACAAGTGGAATAAAAGATGCTAACCCTATTAATGAAGCACGCAAAAATTCTGTAATTAGTAAATAATTCTCTGCATCATTACTGATTTAGTTAAACAGTAGCAGCGAAGCAAAAGTTATGAGAGTAATTAATTCTGCGAGTAAATATTCAAATTAGTCGTTTGTTATCTGTATCTGTGCTGTTTTTTTAGAAGAGAGAATTCTATAAAGACGAACACGAAACAATTAATTTTGAGGAATTCATTCGGATATAGAATTTTTTTTTTGAAAACCTAGAATTTTATCAAACAAAACATGAAAAATAGTTTTGATCTTGAAATATTTGCACAACAAATATTTTCCATTCATTCGGCTTAAAAATGTAAGTAGAAAAAGAGTTATTTTAGCTGAATGTCACGAATTCATTTGATTTATGAAGTTTTCACGCGTATATTAATTTGGTGCGACCTTTAAAATTTCTTCAGCCAGGAATACAAACAAACCCCAGGATTATTGTTAATTGCCCCGGGTTTTAATTAAGAGCTAAACAGTAAAAAAAAAAACAATGAAATAGGAAAAGTGCTTAAACCGAAAAACAATGAGCGAGACATTAAGGAAAAATTTTCATAAGCGGGAACACTTCTTTTTTTTTGCTCTAGTAGTGAGATTTTAACCTTTCATCGTCTCTTTGCGTGATCAGAAGATGGCTGTGAAAATTTCCAGAAATTTTGTTGAACCTTGGAAACTTTTGAAAGGATTTCATTTGAAAAAACGTAAGTAAAAATTAATGTTTTGGAGTGTCCGCAAAAAGCAAGATTTTATGTGCTGAATTCGAATGAAGTATATACATATCATTATATCATGCATTTTATTTAGCCTGTACCACGCGTGGGTGGTTTCTTTTTTTTTATTTAAGGGAACAAGGGACCTTCAAATTCGAATTTTTGAATTTTCAGTTTTTAACTTTGTACCCAAAAAGAGAATAACTTGTATTCTTTTTTACTACATTAAAGACCCTTAGAATTCAAAATAAGGATTCTTTGGCAGAATATTGACTGGTTTTCAAAAAAGTTTCAAAATTTATTAGCTTTTCTCAAAAATGTTCTAAGTGCATTCCATATTATTTAAAAACCTTATTTTTTTAATATAAGTTTACTGTACATATAAACATAATTGTGCAATGATTTTTTTGTATGACTCTAAAGCCATAAATAATTATTTTTAAATCTGCCTTTTGTTTTCTTTATGTTTTCGCTTTATTTCATGGTCTATAAATTTGGAAAATATTTGTGGTTTCAAATAATGATGCACAGGTTTGTGGAAAACACTTCATTTAACAATTCTGAGTAATTTGGAAGAAGTCAAAGGAAAAGTAATTCGCATGGAGCATTTTGAAAAGTTCTTGCATTTTTGAAGAATTTTTTGATAAGCAAGTCTTATTCTTCCACAAAATACTTATTTGTGAATTCAAATTGTTTTCAATTTGGTAGGAAAGAATATTAATTATTCTCATTTTGTATATAAGAGTAAAATAATGAAAAATTGAAAAATTCGAGTTTGAAGGTCCATTGTCCCCTTAAGTTGCAAGATGGTAGAACGGCCATTTCATTTTATATTTTCGTACATTTACGTTCCTTAATACCTGCGAATATCTGTAATGAAAGAATTCTGGAATTCTGTGTATGGGTGTTTGTGTGTTTGAGAGGGGTAAAGAAAGTTAGAGATAGGTATATACTTTAAAATTTATCATATCTATTAATTGATTAAATCTAAGGAATCGTTTATAATGCCCATACCTTTCCTTGTGGTAATACAAAATCGACAAATTTAAAACTAAAATTTAGTGACACAAAATTGGACGTTAAAATCTTGTTTTCAACTGTCTCTTTATGCATAGTTGTATACATTTAACCCCTATCTCTGTATTTATAAGTATGTACTTTGGTTTTCATTTATGCATAAGTCTAAACTTATAATCGGCCCGCCGTGTAGGCATCCAACCGATTTTTGATAACTTGGTCGTCGCTTGGAGCACATCCCTCGCTCCGACACTTGGTTGCAACTATTTTTTGGTAACAACATTACTCTCCCATACTTCAAACTGGCTACCAACCCAGGTCTCGGTCCGTGACCTGGTAGTCATCCGCAACTATATCGAGTCGCCCCAAAGAGCCAATCCTACCAACCCTAACAGTAACACATTACAACAATAAATGAGCCAATACGCTATTAACACAATACTTTATTCAATAAAATATACAGATCACATAAATACAGTGGGATACATCAAGATAAATAAATATATTAAGCATGAGAGCTTAGGTATCATACATAGAATAATAAAAAGTTTGACAAGACTTAGTCCTGATGGACGTGATAGTCCATCAGTTCTTTAACGATTTTATTCACTACTCGGCTGCAGTAGTGATCGTTAAAGAATTTATGTTTGGTCCAGGTATGGGCATTCCTTGGCAGGTTACTTCTATGACTATCAAAATCACTGCAATCGAACAGACAGTGCTCGACTGTCTGTTCCTCCCCACAATTGCATCTGTCCGTCTTCCCAAAGAACCTGGCTTGATACTGTCCAAAGCAGCCGTGTCCAGTAATCGCCTGGTTCTTCAGGAAGTCCCCTTGGACTCTGTCCAGACTTACTGTCTGGAAGATCTCATAAGTACGTCTGCCTTTGATGGAGTTATTCCACCTATCTTGCCATTCCTTTATGGCTTCTTTCAATAATATGCCCTTTAGTTGCCTTCTTGTTCTTTTGTAAGTATTATTGATAGTGGGTAATTGAGTCGCTTTCTTTGCGACTTCACCCACTGCTTCATTTTTGCTGTTTCCAGCATGGGCTTTCACCCAATGCCAGGAAATGTCTAGAACTTGGTTCTTTATAGTCTGTTTAAGATTATCTACCAACTGGCATTTATAACTTTTCGATTTGAGCGCTTGTAGGGCACTCATGGAGTCAGTATATATGTCGAACTCAGCTGTTCGAGTTCTTATCGCATCCTCTATGACCATCTCTATTGCTCTTAATTCCGCTTGATACGAGGAACTATGATTTGAGTTCCTTTCCATAACTTCGTAAATTTTAGTTTCCCCTTTATACTTTATCATACCAGAGCCAACTCTGTCTTCCATTTTCGATCCATCTGTATAGTACTGGGTACTATACTCCGGCTCGAGCCTGGTTGACCAGTCGATGCTACTGATATCTTCAACTAAGTGTATGTTGTAATTTCGTACCTCGCAGCTATTGCTGTCGAGGGTTAACCCATTGATTACATGTGAGCCATTTTCTTTCGTTATTGAATGGAGTGTTTTCTCCATTTTGGCTTTAATGTCTAGTGGCAGACACCCTGCCAGGACGGCTAGTGTGTCTGTAGCAACTGTTCTATAACATTTTGTAAGTAGCAACAGGAATGGTCTTTGAGTTTGCAATAGTTTTTCGTTCATGCTACGTGTAGCGTTATACCATGTTGGGAATCCGTAAAGTAGGATCTTTTCGACTACCAGTTGGTAGATTTCTTTAGCGACTAGTGGTTTAATACCCCAGGTTTTCCTGGAGTACCTTAGTAGTTTGTTCATGACTCCTAAGGATTTTTCCTTTACGCTATCTAGGTGGGTGTGGAAGTTGAGCTTATTGTCAATTATGACACCCAGATATTTAATCTCTTTATTAAATTTGATATTCTGTCCGCATAACTTTATGGTCGGTTTCCTTAGGTTCTTTATCTTAGGTCCCACTATGGTGTAGCTGCACTTCTCAATGTTGAATTTGAGTTCATTGTAATTTGCCCAGTTCTCGCACTTAGCTAGTGCTGTCTCGGCTAGCTGGGAAAACTTATAAACAACCTTGCTCTTGATCAGGATGACTAAGTCATCCGCGAAGGCTTGTATGTGGAAATCCACATTATCTTCTTCAGCTTTCAATAGGCTGTTTATCACCAACAACCACAGTATTGGTCCCAAAGAGGAACCTTGAGGTACTCCCACATTATACTTCCATTCTCCCTGAGGGAGTTGGATACACCTATTTTGGAGATAATCGATGATGAGGTACTTGAGATTATTGTCGATTTCTAGTTCTTCAATCTCCTCCATTACCCTTTTTGGGTTGATCGAATTGAAGGCGTTTTGTATGTCTAATGTGATCATACATGTTTGATATTTATCTTCCTTATTGTTCTTAATAATCCCCAGTACCTTTTGCAGGGCATCGTTGGTGCTCCTGTTTCTCCTGAAGCCAAATTGGGCTTTTGAGAGTACCCCATTAGACTCTAGATGTTCAACGAGTCTGTTGGTGATCAGCTTATCCAGCACTTTTCCCATTATTGGGAGAAGACAAATCGGTCTATATGCATTGGGCTTTGTCGGGTCTTTTCCCACTTTGGGGAAATAGACCACCTTCGCTTTTTTCCAGATGTTCGGAAATTTCATGTTAGTTAAGCATTTGTTGTATAATTTTCCCAGCAACTGGGCATCCATAAGATGCAATTCTTCCACTATAGTGAGAGTGAACCCCTCGAAACCTGGGGCTTTCCCTTTAGCCATGTTCTCCAGAATATGCTCAACTTCCATGTCCGTTATAGGTATTGGAGCCTCCTGTGGTTGGGCTCCAGGGTAATGAATTCCTTCAATGTTTTGGAAGTGGTGTTTAGCCAATATTAACTCCACTTCCTTCTCGTCATCCGTTAAAATATCTTGTTCGTTTCTTAGTTGCTTAGCGCAATCACTTCTGGCGTTTTTAGGAATGGTAAATGTGACATTCCCGAAAATGTCTTTTGCGGTTATCCGTTCTATGTATTCTCTGAACGATTTCCTTTTAGCGGCTAGTCTTGCCTTCTTATATGCTGCTCTTTCTTTCTTAAAAATTTCCATGTTCGTCGCCCTGTTTTGGGGATCACTGGTTTTTTGAGCCTTTCTTCTGAGTGCTCTAACTTTCTTTCGCATTATGGAGAGTCCCGGGGACCACCAGTAGGCATTGATTTTATGACAACCCATCTTTTTCTTGTATTTGCTACACAGGTTGTGTAGCTTCTCGTTAATGATACTAATTGCGTCCTCTGGATCGAGGTCGTTTACAGTTTGATTTAGGTGTTGTCTTTCTTTATGGAGTTCCCTTCTGAACTCCATCCAACGTATTGTTCTGATGTCCCATCTAAGGGACTTGGGTTGTCTGTGGCTTGTGTTAGGGCCACTTAAATCAAATAGGATGCCGTTGTGGTCTGTGAGGACAAAGTCATTCATTTATGCATAATATAGAAATACAATTAAGAGTTTTATGATTTTATGGTCCGATGTAACTTATGCTGAATAGTAAAAATTGCCATGAGACATTTTTTGCAACAACAAAATTTTCAAAAATTTTCAAAAAATACTATATATACTGAAATTTTAAGTGATAAGGAAAAAAAAAAATTCGCATCCTAACAGTGGTCTTCTACACCACCTCTTATACGCAAGTCATTTATAGCATTTGTAATGTATCACTTACTTAGGAGTGTGGTTCATAGTCATATTTAGATGCCGTCATACCTTATTGAGATAATCTTTTTGCGTTGCAATCAGTAGAAATCCAAAAGAACTGCTTTCTTTGGGTGAAAAAAGAAGTTCAAATCGTTATAAAAACGGTTATAAACAAGGTTGATGAATGCTATGTGCAAATGACTAATTTGTATAGGCGAATTTCTTGCAATAAAATTACGTTATAAAAACAGAAGATTACGTTCGAGTTTAAACATGTATATTGAAAAGGAGGTGGTTTAGTTTTGATTTTATTGAATGCAGAAACTAAAACATTGTTATATCGGTTAAACAAAATAAAAGAAAAAAGATAAAGGGAAGATAAATGTTCATTCATTGCTATGATTATTTAGGACTATCTCAGTGCAGTATTTCCCTCAACGTTATTTATATGAAAATCTAAAACTTTGTTATTTTTTCGATGCTATCTCTTTTCCCGTTATCAATAATTTTGGCAACAGCTATTTATATTTTAGATTTCCCTATACTTTGAAGTCTTCTTTTATTCTGTTTCCAATATTTTAGGTATTCAGAAATATTTTTTGGCCACTTCCACCATTTTTTTCTAATTTAATCATCATAAATCAGAAGTAACTTATAAAATTTCTATTTCACATAATTTGATTCACTTATGTATTCTTTATGAACACTGATCTAGTCCAAAGCTGATAGTAAGCATACTAGTGTGAAACGAAATTTTGTATTCCATCTGCGATAAAATCGTTTTTTTGAATACAAAATCATTAAGAAAATAGGAAAATAGGCTTTGTACGGAAATTTATTTCTTCTCACAGTAAAAAGATTTCATTTCGTTATTATACACAAGCTCGTTGAGCTGACACGATTATTTCATACGATAAAAAATTCTGCTCGTTAAAGTAAGAAAATAACAAAAAACAACTGTATAAATAAAAGTTAGCAAAAATAAAAACACGCCAATGATTAAAGCCACAGAAAGTTTTCGACACTTCAAAAATAGCTGTTTTGATCGCTGAACAAGATGTCCTAATTTACTTTTTACTGAAAATAAAAATATATTTTAAATAAAAATAATGCTGTCACGTATTTCATTTTCGGAAAGTTGTACATAAAGCCCTTTTTTTTCTAAAAAACTTTTTATATCTCATTTATTCATTGAGGCAGAGTTTGTAAGAATTTACTCGAATAATATTTTTTATTCAAAGTCCATATTAATTTAATGAGTGAATATTTAATTATGTTCTTTCAAATCAACGTAATTATAAACACCTTGAATTGAAAAAATGACTTCTTCTCAGCATTTTTTGTATAAAGAAATTAGAGTTAATAAAATATGTATCATGATACAAAAATTTAATAAATAATTATTCTTTTTTTTTCAATTGAAACAAATTTACTGTTTACTTAATGTAACGACTGTAGAACTTTAACATTTACAATAGGTTAAGTTAAAGTTCTGTTCAGCATGTTAAATTAAAAAAAAATTATATTTCTAGGATTACAATATAAGTAGAATGAAGGGAAAAGAGTATAAATAGGGAGAAACTACAGTATTAACTATTTCAACGATATCTTTTCATTTTCCTGATATTTCTAGTGTAGAAACATATTAGGAAATAAATACACAAAAATCAATAAAAATTATGCTTTATATTAATTTCCACAATGTTATGAAGAACAACGCTAATTTTAAAACGAAAAGACATATCTTAATCCACTTAATCTACGACTTTGTATAATAATACCACACTTAATAAAATGTATCTGCATTTCTATTCTGCTACGTTTCATGCGAAAATTTCAATTGTTTTCATTGTTTGTTTCGAGTGAGAATGCAATGCGGTATGTTCAAACTATTAATTATAAATCGCACAGCTAATCTTTAAGAGACATTTAAATGAATAAGATTTTCAAAGAGTAATATTTTCATTTATATTCAAGTTACGACGATTTTAGTTTGAAATGAATTTTAACCATTTGTTTTTATAAGAGTGATGTTTACTTCAGTTTCATTGAATCCCAAAATGAAGTAACAGGTTAACAGTTATTGAGCATCTTACATGTTCTCTGAAACATTAAGTTTGGGTACAATGTATTTAGCAATTTTTGGTTTTTTCTGATAGTTTGATATAATTCTTTATATATTTATCTTTAAAAAGAAAATTAATGACCGAAATATCCAATTACAGTATCAGTCAATACATGCTTATTACCTATTTACCCATAAAAGGATTTTTTTATATAAATAATTGCTAGCCTCTTATTCTTATATTTGTATATCTATTTGAAATGAAGTGAAATTTAAATTTAAATCTATCCTGTTTTGTCGTTACTAAATATCTACAAATTAAAAAATTCATGCATCAAACTATGGAAACGTTTTTATTTCTCACTAGTAGCTTTTTAGTTAAAAAAAGAATAAAAATTGTGATACTGCTGTGTAAAAGAAAAAAAGAGTGAAAAACTAAGGAATCGAGAAGAATATGGATAATATTTGTCTTTTCTGCACCTACGTAATTCGAAATATGATAGTTTTTCTACTTACATAAAGGCTTTACAATGGGATAATATGAGGAACAGAAGTTGTCTAACAATCCTATCAGTAGAGACTATTTCTTTTGCACTGGGGTATGTAAGGATGGTCTAGACAATTGATTAGTCTCTAGCAATTGTACTTTATTCATGATTTCCAACCATATTTCGTTGTGAAACCGTCATACGATTTTTCAAAGTTCGAGAAACTAAAACATAAATTTTATCAGAAAACCCTGCCACTATTTTAATGAAACTTTAAAAATGAAATAAAATAAGTTTCATATATAAAATGCATTCCTAGATCAGGAATAAAACACTCAAATAAAAAGCTATTCTCGATATTGGTTGAGAAAAAAATGTTTTTGGCAGTAATTGTTTTTATCCATTAAATTTACACCAAGCTTTTATTGCATGAAATTTTTATTAGATTGGAAAGAAACCTCATCTGAAAATTCACCAGACTTTTTTTTTTGCGAGCTCTGTGATTCTGTGAAATACACTTTGGGAAACACTTTTTAGGCAGTTCCTCAAAACATTTATTGGAATAGGAATGTGTCTCCTTACTTACACACAACGGTCGTAGTTTCTACTTCGTTATGTATGTGCCTTTTTTTCCATTTTTCTCTCATTTTTTTTCTTAACCTTTTCCTTACGGGTTGGGATAGCATGTATCCCAAGAATAATGGCCCAAGAATGAATATATATATGTATATATATATATATATATATATATATATATATATATATATATATATATATATATATATATATATGTATATTTATATAAATATATATATATGTATGTATGTATATATATATATATATGTATATATATATATATATATATATATATATATATATATATATATATATATATATATATATATATATATATATATATATATATTCATTATTCTTCGGATACATGCTATCGCACCCCGTAAGAAAAAGGTTAACGTGACAGGCAATAGTCTATTTTTTTATGTGGTCAACTTTCCCTCCTTTCATTCGAAGACGTTCAATCTGAATCTGTCTTTCCATGAGCAATATCGTTATAGGTATGAGCAATGGTAGACAATCGCAATCAGATTCAACCTGTAAGCACTGGTAAGTGGATAGTTCTCCCGTTGCAAAAGATGCCCGTTACGCTCCAAACAAACCAACGAACTTCCATTCGCTAGACTTCTAAGCGTCCTTATAATCATCCCAGTTTATGTACCACTAGCAGCCCGTCCGACTTTGTCCGGGTTGAACAAAATATTATACCAATAAATTTCCAGTTGAGAGCCAATAAATTGTAAATCTTTTTTTAACTTAATAATACCCTAAATAATGCCTTAAATTAATTTTATGTTAGTTAATAATTAAAAAAAATTTTTTAAGAAAAAGGCGTGCCGGAGAACGGCTAGGTTCGAACCGCTAGCTTCAGAACAGAAGCCCACCGCGATAGCACCACGATAAGGATCGTTGAAATCTTCGGAACAAAAAGCGGTAGAAGACAGTAGCGGAAACAATGGAGATTGTTAGGATTAAGCCCCTAACTTTATTTCTACTGACCAGATATACATAATATATAGCCTATGTCCATCTGGAATAATGTACCTTTCAAACAGGAAAAGAATTTTTCAAATAGGTACAGTGGTTCTGAAGATTACCCTCCACGTACAAAATCGCTCTCTCTTTATATATAAGTATAGATATGCAAAAAGACTCCTTCCTAACTTCATTACAGCTTTGGTTGCAGATAAGAAAACCTTCGCCTGGTTTTGTGAGTGATATATAAATATCAGGCAGCTGTATGTTTTCTACTATCATTTGGGTATGTCGTGTGTTGAAACCTCTGGTAAGCTCACCTCCCTTTAAAAATCTTCGTTTCCTGTTGAGTGTGGCTTAAAGCTCGTCAAATCTGACTTTTTCAGTTTGACTTATTTTAATTTGTTGTATTCTTCTTTACACAACGCTCAAATAGATATGCGAAGCTATATTGTATATATATACCATCATAACAACGCTCAAGGAACCATGAAACATACTGGATTTTCTCTACTAATCGATAGTCTTGCAGAAGTATTTGTCATAATTGCAGATAGTTCTTTGCTGCAGTTTGACAGATAAATGCATATTTAAGATCGAACAGGTCGATAGCACTAATTTAATATCAGACAGATAAGGAGATTGCGATTTATGACGTGACACATTGCCTTAAATATTGACGTACTTTTTTTTATACATCTTAAATCCATTTATGTGATTAAAATACTTTACACAATTCAAAACTGTTGATATTACTTTCTTATATATATTATTTAAAAGAAAACAAAGTGTCTCACATTCCTCACTGGATTTATATCTAAATAACACCTATTATAAAATATTTGTATACACTAAATATGCACGAATGCTATTTCATATAAAACTGGTACAACAAAAGATAAAAAAAGTGACTTTAGCATAAGATAGACAACTACATACATTATTAATTACTCCCAAAATATTATTTTTTTAAAAGCAGAAATAGTGATCATGAAAACGTATTTGATGATTTTGATATTTAAGGAAATAATTCATGAAATAATTCATGAAATCATTTGAGCGAAAATGTTAAGAGATTATGATAACATTTAGGTATATATCTTCATGTTGACTTTATGTCTTTGCATTAATAAATTACAGCTTTTAAGTAGAATGTTAATAATGAAACTACTTTATATTTTCCACATAAGTTTGAAAATATTGAACTATTTTTTCTGTCTATTTTAATTCGACTAAAAAAGTACGATGATTGATAGATAAAAATACACCAATCTACTACTCAAAGCATAAATTCTGTAATTAAATTTTTACACAGATAATTAAATACTCAAAGAAATGCGAAATGGAAGTGTTTGCAATCTTTTTATGAAAAAAAAGAATTATCGTGTCACGAAACAAAAATTAGTTTATCCTCGTTTTGAATTCAAAAGTGTTTCAAGATATTAGGTTGAAAAATTAGTTGAAATTATACATGCATGTATATAATTATGTTTTCTACTACCAAAGATATTTCTCGTAAAAAAGGGAATATTTTCATTTTCGATGTCAGTGATGAAACAGGTCTTAAAGAAAGTAAAAATCACAGCGACGTTTTATCTAATTTTTTTAAGAGCTCATCTGCTTAACGAATTTGTCTTATAAAATTTTGACTTATAAAGTAGATGACATCACACTGATATGTTATAAATTATGCATGCTTAAGCATTAAAGAGTTTTTGAAACGTTTAAAGAATCTATAATAATTAAACATGCATAACTTATGAAATCTCCCCCCCCTACTTTTTCATCGTTATCGATTTTTTTTTCAATAATTTCCGAGAAATTCCTTAATTAATATGAACATCAATACTGACTTCATTGAATTTTCTTTACTTTCTTTGGAAGAAAATACTAGAAAATTCTTTCTTGAGGCTATTTGTTTTTCTAAATGTTTCCACGTCTGCACAACTTATGAAATCTCCCCCCCCCCTACTTTTTCATCGTTATCGATTTTTTTTTTCAATAATTTCCGAGAAATTCCTTAATTAATATGTACATCAATACTGACTTCATTGAATTTTCTTTACTTTCTTTGGAAGTAAATACTAGAAAATTCTTTCTTGGGGCTATTTGTTTTTCTAAATGTTTCCACGTCTGCACAAAGATCTATGATTGATGAACATTTATTGCCAGTCAAATTAATATTATTCAATTTAAATGATGTGGCCAATAATATCTCCATATAGTGTTTAGATGCCCGTTTATGTTTAAAAAAATATCTTTAGAAAAAAAAAGTAGGTAGTTTCCTGTGTAAAAATGTTTATACAATTTAAAGAAAATTATTTAGTGATGACATGCAAAATGGTTTTTCAAGAAAAGTATCAAAGGGTGAAATACTACTAAAAAATCAATACCCTTTAGACCAGTGGTTTCCATCCAGTAGAAGTCTGCGGACCATTATGCCATAATTTTAACCATGTGCGGACCCCTTTCCCCTTCGAATTGAGGGGGGGGGACCTTTGGGGGGTATGGGGGTATGGAATATCCCTCAGACAAAATGGATACAGGTTTAGCGTACTCGCATTCTTATGTATCATATTTCTAATAATAAAATAATTATGTTAAACTTTTAAGAAATTTTAATTCAACACCTGATAGTCATCGGATATATTCAGCCCATCTAGTTCAATGAACATTGTTTCAAAATCCCCATTTATTTGGGAACTTTTTTATAAGTGGTAAAACTCCCGAGGCTCTCGCAGACCACCGATTGGGAACCACTGCTTTAGACGGAAGTTTTATGACCTCAAAGGAAGAAGCTGTAACCAGGATGATGCAAGATTTGATCGATTCAAAATTTCCGAACCACAGGTTAAGGAAGATTTACTTAGCAAGGTGAAAATGCAGCCCAGAATCCCCATTTATTTGGGAACCTTTTTTATAAGTGGTAAAACTCCCGAGGCTCTCGCAGACCACCGATTGGGAACCACTGCTTTAGACGGAAGTTTTATGACCTCAAAGGAAGAAGCTGTAACCAGGATGATGCAAGATTTGATCGATTCAAAATTTCCGAACCACAGGTTAAGGAAGATTTACTTAGCAAGGTGAAAATGCAGCCCAGAATCCCCATTTATTTGGGAACCTTTTTTATAAGTGGTAAAACTCCCGAGGCTCTCGCAGACCACCGATTGGGAACCACTGCTTTAGACGGAAGTTTTATGACCTCAAAGGAAGAAGCTGTAACCAGGATGATGCAAGATTTGATCGATTCAAAATTTCCGAACCACAGGTTAAGGAAGATTTACTTAGCAAGGTGAAAATGCAGCCCAGAATCCCCATTTATTTGGGAACCTTTTTTATAAGTGGTAAAACTCCCGAGGCTCTCGCAGACCACCGATTGGGAACCACTGCTTTAGACGGAAGTTTTATGACCTCAAAGGAAGAAGCTGTAACCAGGATGATGCAAGATTTGATCGATTCAAAATTTCCGAACCACAGGTTAAGGAAGATTTACTTAGCAAGGTGAAAATGCAGCCCAGAATCCCCATTTATTTGGGAACCTTTTTTATAAGTGGTAAAACTCCCGAGGCTCTCGCAGACCACCGATTGGGAACCACTGCTTTAGACGGAAGTTTTATGACCTCAAAGGAAGAAGCTGTAACCAGGATGATGCAAGATTTGATCGATTCAAAATTTCCGAACCACAGGTTAAGAAAGATTTACTTAGCAAGGTGAAAATGCAGCCCCGAACACAAGAATTGGACGGATCAATATAGATTTAACGTGAAGGGAGACAGGGCAATAGTTTAGCAAGGAGTTGTAAAAGGAATTGTTTAGCAGGAGGGGTTCGTCTGATGTTCAAGCGTATAAATTTTAAGACATCAAAGAAAAAAAGTCGGGACAATTGGTGATGGAAGAAAGCTTTCGACGAGCTTTCTTCCATACAGGGAATCAAAGATGAAAGTGGATAAGTATTTTTAATTAATGTGTAGATATGCAATAAGATTTGGCCTCAGAACAAGCAAATAATTAACCATATCCTAATTCTCTAGCACTGCGGCTTAAAAATGACTGTAGTCTGTTATGTGGATATAGGTATCGAGAGAATACACAGAATCCATCTAGGTTAATCATAAGGAAATTACATGCAAGATGCAGGTGGCAAAATTTCAGATGTAGAATTTCTAAAAATGAAATCTGGTCACGAACTCCAGTCAATCCATCCCACAGCGGAGATAATCAAGCATCTTGCCTGATTTTCAGTTTAAAGTGGGAAGAGCTATGGTATTAGATTACATCAGGCATACTTAGTAAGATGGATTACTTATGAAATAGTAAGGATAAAATTCTTGTGTGCTAGAAATTTTGGAAACCAATTAAGGTAAACGCACCAGTAATGGGCTGGCTGTTAAGAGAAAAATTGAAGTAAATCTGAATTTTCACAGCTATAGATAAAGCAAACTGGTCCAAATTTTTACCTGCCATTTTAATAACTGTCTTACACCTGTAGTAGCAATTGGAGAGCACTGGCTACATTCATAAAAATATATATACATAAGTAATAACCAACCTGATGCACCTATAATGGGCCATTATTTTATCCGATGTACCCATAATGGGCCACCCAATAATGGGCCATCAATATCGCCCATCACAACATCAATGGGCCATCTATTTAATCTGTTATGGAACAAAAATCAATTCTACAATATCATAAAATTGGAAATAAAAGGAACTAAAATCATGATGGGAATTTTTAAACCGGTTTTTTCATTTTATAACTACAGTACAACTACACTAAATATATAAAAACTGAAATATAAGTGAAATATAAATTTATTAACTTAAACATCTAAAATAAAATTTACTTAAAAATTGTGGTTAATGTTGCCTGCGATGTACCGCTTTATTTGTCACAGCTGGTATGTTGTTGCAAATATTGACATTTCCGAAAAAATAATTTGTACCAGTACACGGGCTGGCCCAGTACAGGGGCAGTGTAACAATTCGTGATCCCATGATGGACCACGCTATTTTGACAATGGAATCTAAGTTTTTTGTCATTTACAATTTGAATGTCAATGTACAATTGTCATGTACAATTTGAATTATACATACTATCGTAATGAATAATGGTTTAAGTCAATAAACAGGCATTATGGTACCTAAATAAAAATTTTTGAAAAATTCCCTTACCTTAATATATTTCTTAAGCAGAGATTAAAGCAAACACAAGTTCTCTTCTCTCTAGCAGAATACACCTTACACTTCGCACAAAGTAAAGGAATAAACTGAATTCTTATGCTAAGGAATCCTCGCAGGTAGTAGCCAATAACCCTCACCCCTTCCTCTGTCTAAGGTAACAATAGACTTTTAATTTCTAGACATTTCTAAAGGGTGGCCCATTATAGGTGCATTTACCTTAGTTCTATTTAGTACAGCTTTGATTGATTGAAATTCCTTAGATCTCAATAAAAAATATGTAAAAAATGCACTAATGAAATCTTGTCATCTCTAGCACCTTTATCATTAACGTCCTACTGATAAATCCATCATAAGGTATGAGTTTTAGTCTATTCGTTGTATTTCCTGCGGTTTTCTGGGTATATATCATATTTTGCTATATACTTGGTGATAAAAAATTCATCCCGTTTGTAAGGCTGTATAGTCCGCAAGCAGAGATTAGATTAAAAAACTGGTTTTAGGTGGAAATGAACGAATTTATTCGAATTACATCCTCAGTCGTTTTAAAATACAGGAGTAAATTATATGTAATTCCTGGTGGGAGATAATGCTTACAGGATGAAAATATCAAGAGTTAATATCTTTATCCTTTAAGTCGACACTCTAGTTCTGAACCTACAGTTTGGAAGATCTATGATTGTATTCAATTCATACCTTTTCCATATGTCTCCCAAAATAATAATTTAGGCTTAATTTGTTTTAGATTGATTACTCACTGAAGAAAAATAGATTGCTAATGACATTATATCTTATTTGTGTAAAGAAATACTGTCAGAAAATATATAAAAAAATAACATTAGTCTCCAGATTTTATTTGTGAAAAGTTATTGCACGTGCTATCAACAAATTATTCACTTTCCAACAACAAAGGTGACCTATGTATTATACTTGTACATGCTTGAAATGTCTAAAATATAATCCAGGTGTACAAAGAAAGTTTATAGTATATGTTGATGCAATTATTTTTAAAATCTCAAGGTAAATATATAAAAACCCCATTAAAAATTACGCAGTAAGTGATAAAAATAAATGAAAAGGGATAATTATATTAGATCATGATCAATAATATATCGTAAAACAATTACTTTATCAGCCATTCTCAATGACTGCATGCGAAACATCAAAGAAATAAACAGATTACAGAAAATTACAAACAATGAGGTTAAATAAATTCACTAATCATTTAAAAATACATAGGAGGGATCTATAATCATCTCATGAAAGCATTTGCATTGTTACGTAATGTTGCAGGGGATTTTCACTGATTAAAAGTTACGAATTATAATGCATGTAATGTTTAATTATATAACTGAATATTACTTCAAAGGATTCATTTGGTATATGGACCACTGTTTGGTTTGCAATGCAAATGGAACTCAAAGAGGCAACTGAAAATGCTATCAATAAATTCTCTTAGTTCTTAGATCTCTGAAAAAAATTTTAGTTAATCGTTTACTCGCTGGAGCATTTCTAGGGCATATTATTCTCAGTTTTTATACAACTTAACAATGATTAAAAAGTAAGTCCTTTAATGACTGATAGCATTAAGAAATTCATAATAAATCATTATACTTTCGGGAGTAATCATAACAATGCGTTTTTTAATTCATATAAACGAAAATTAACAAGTTCATGGTATTTTTTAGCATCAAATACCCAAAAGGGAAGACAAATGAAAGCTATTAAATTTTACCTCTTATATCAATAGTTTTGCGCATTTTTATTTGACATTATTTTTTATCTACACACTAGAACGCAATCAAAATAATGAAACATTTACAAATGTGCAAAAGTAAATAGGTTTCGATAGCAATTTTTTTATATACTTTATTTAGGGCATGATAAATTTTGTTTATCCACGTTTATCGAGATTGAGAATAGGTGTAATTTGTTGTATTTTGTACTCCCTGAATTACGTCAAGATAAAGAAATGTGGCTGTGTCAAAATAAACGTCAGTACGACCGTTTGCACTTACGACCGAAATTTTTAAATAAAAAAATATATATATTAGTTTTTTTTCTCAAAAATACTGTTCCTAGAATGTACAGCACATAACTATATGTATTACACAATTTTTAAAAAATGTGATGCAATATTCTGCAATACTGCAAAAGTTTATGACGGAAGGAAAAAAAATGTATGATGCAACAGTTTTCGATATCCACACGATAAATCAAATAAACCTTCATTCGCTTCTGAAATGGCTTTCGCTTTTCATAATATTAATAAAGGACTACAACAGTTAGAAGTAATGGAACCAAATGAAGAAAGGTTCCCGAGAGTAAATCGACGTATTCAGGAAAATACGGCTTCCTACCAGATAATGTACAAAGAAAAGAAGAACGCAAATTGTTCAAACTACCTTGGATAAATTTGTTAAAAAAACTTGCAACGTATCTTCTGTCACAACGTCTGAACCAATGGATTGTACTAACATAATAAGTAGCGATGACGAAAAATAATTTATGTCTTCTAAATGCAATGTATTTTAAATTACGTAAGTATGTATGAAAGTACTAGCTGAAAACCCGTACTTCGCTACGGAGTATATTCCAATTAAAAACAACGGTCAATGTATGCAATAAATGCCAAATATATATATATATATATATATATATATATATATAGTTTACAAATGTAAATTACTTAATATGAAACAAAAAAGAGTAAATAAATTTTAGGCGCTAAGCTGCTCACAAAAATATTTACGATATATAGATATTTAAAATTAAGATAATTAAAAGGGCAGATGTGACCATTTAATGCACCTCTAACCTGAAACAAGATTGACATATATAAATAGGCAAAAAACGGAATCGGAGGTGGTATAGTTGATGACTGGGGGGGGGTTGTGACCCCCCAACCCCGGTTAAACATGTTTTAAGCCAGGCAACACTCCCGGAGGTCGGCTATAACACCAAGACAGTAATAAAAAATTATGAAGAGGAAAAATATTTTAGGTGAAATAGATAAGTTGAGCTATACAAGTACAAAAAGAAAGCAGTCTATTTACAGAAATCAAGCACACCGGGCAACACACCAGAGGCAAGATTCTGTAATATTTATATTAAATATAAGAACCACCACGGGAGTATCCTAGGGTAAAACAATAAAAAAGGAAGTGATAAGTATAAAACAGACTTAAACATCTAACCCTCTTACTAGTGGTGGTTTTTATATTTAATATAAATATTACAGAATCTTGCCTCTGGTGTGTTGCCCGGTGTGCTTGATTTCTGTAAATAGACTGCTTTCTTTTTGTACTTGTATAGCTCAACTTATCTATTTCACCTAAAATATTTTTCCTCTTCATAATTTTTTATTACTGTCTTGGTGTTATAGCCGACCTCCGGGAGTGTTGCCTGGCTTAAAACATGTTTAACCGGGGTTGGGGGGTCACAACCCCCCCCCCCCAGTCATCAACTATACCACCTCCGATTCCGTTTTTTGCCTATTTATATATGTCAATCTTGTTTCAGGTTAGAGGTGTATTAAATGGTCACATCTGCCCTTTTAATTATCTTAATTTTAAATATATATATATATATATATATATATATATATATATATATATATATATATATATATATATATATATATATATATAGATAGATAGATATAGATATATATATATATATATATATTTAAAGAAATCGTAACGGATATTTTTATAGACAAAATAATGTAGAAGAAAATATTCAAATTAAATCTAATAGAACATACTAAATAATATAGTACAGTTAATATAGTACAGTTTGAGTAACATTTCTTTTACTGTATTTTAATATTTTTTGGATAATGTCCAATTGTCTGCCGCATTAGAAAAAAAAATTGTCAATTTATTCCGTTGTTATGCACGTAACGACAAATTAATTTAAAGTATCACGAAAAGAAAAGGAACCACGTGATCAGCATTTAATAAATTAAATTCTAAAAATTTATCTTTAAAAATTTACCAAGATACAGAAAATGGAGGTAAAGATTCGAAAAAGATTTAATTTTAAAGGACTTTTTAGGATATTTCTCGTGATATAAATTTTATAACCCTCCAATTATTATTTTAAATGCAAACTTTAAAGAATGTTACAAAATCAGCTAATTAATTTAATTTTTAAAAAATCTAATTTAAATTTCATTTAAAAGCATCTTCTGAAATTTTCAAAAAATCTAAATTTAATTTAAAAAATTAAAATCTAAATTTAATTTAAAAAATTAAAATTTAATTTAAAAAAATTAATTTAAAAAAAATCTAAGAAGAATTTTTCAAAAATCTTTCTTAGTGTACCCCTATACTATAAGAAGAATCGCCATGCAAAATTTCAGGCCTTTTGTCCAGCGGTTTGGTCTGTGCGTTGTTTGTCAGTCAGTCAGTCAGTCAATCAGTCAGTTACGGAAATTTTTTTATATATATAGATAAAATATATGTATGTAGATGCACACACACTCAAAAAATTGCTTGAAACTCGATTTACTACCAACTCAATTTACGACCAATATATCGGCCCCTATCTCGGTCTTAAGTCGAGGAATAGCGTCGGTCGAGGAATAGCTATCTCGGTCTTAAGTCGAGGAATAGCACTCCAAGAACGTATACGTTCTTGGAGTGCTTGGAGCGTACGTGATTGCCCACGAGAAAACTTGCTTTACTCCCAAAAGCAGCTTTCCCTTCCTCTCTGACATCTTCACACGTGCACTCAACCACGCGGGATCGTGGTTTCACGCGGGAAAGTGCACATGTGTAAAGGGCGCTAATATCTGTACCTCGTTTGATGAGTATTAAACGATAAATTCTGAATAATATTAGCAAAACTGATAATCATAGATCCGCAAATTAAATTCAATTACAGGGTTTTTATTTAATTAAAATATCTCTCCAATGAATAACAAATATGATAACTTTCCTTGAAAAAAAATTTATTTTTCAGTGCAGTCAGATGCATTTTAATATTTCGTTACAAATCATAATTAAAGATTGTACTCGAAAATATCTTTCATAATGACGTTTAATATCATGTAGCAAGGAAGACGCAGCAATTTTCAGAAATTCAAAGTTTAATATTTATTTCTGTTTCACATGTGAATTTCCCTTTAACTATCCCATTCTTCTAGTCTGTAGCGACCAAACTAGTACATAATATTATGTTAAGTATCTCGTGAAACTTCGTAGCAGAAAAAATATTTTTTTTTTAATTGAGTACAATAAAGTCGTATTTTGCTGAGTATCAGTTATGTTATAGCATTCCGTTTTCATGTATATAATGATATAAGATTGATTTTCTGATATACAAAATTTGAAAAACATAGTTTTCAATTTTAATGTTAAAATTTCCCTTCAGAGTTCCTATAGCTTTTGATGCTTGAAATGCAATCATGTATACTGTAAGTAATTTAATAACTTTTGCAAATTTAATGATGCTGGATTTAGTTTCAACATCTGGATTTTTCTCATTGTTCGGAAGACGGTAGAAGTTTGCAGCGAAGTCTGTTAATTTTGTGAGAGGTTATCATGTCCTTGGATAATAATTTGAAATTTTAGAGGTATAATGTTACTTGAGAACGTACAAAGATGTGAAAATTAATTAAAATAAGACTGTTTTAGAGATATAATTTAAATTTTGACAGGTACAGAGTTCTCATGCAGAATGAAGAGAAAATATTGTACCATGTTTTGTTTTCTTGTTATTTTAGTATTCTGAAGATGCTGCTTATTTTGAGATGATAAGAGTGTTCTTGGTAAATAATTATTAAAATTTGAGTAATGATGTTACTTTGGATTAAATAATCCAATAAATGGAATTTTATTAGAATTTTTCCAATAAGAATTTTATTAGAATTTTTCCAATTAGAATTTTTCCAATAAATGGAATAAATGGAATTTTCTGATATGATACTAAAGGAAAGAATATTGTATTAGTATTAGGCCGGGCGCAAGTTGAGACGCAGCTTGGTGAGGTGAGGAAGCAGAGTGACGCAGGGAAGCAGGATTTAATCAACTGCGCGCAGTAAGAAAGAAAATTGGGAAGCAGTTCTATCTCAACTGCGTGACAATGAGAGTGTTTAAACGAAAATGTGCGCGCTGGCAATGTATATACAATCATAACTAAGTTCGGAATCTGATTCCGATGAATTCGAAGACCAAGTAATTTCAACATTACTTCGTGAAAAGCTTCCGAAAAGCAATTATCTAAAGAAAAGAAAGACGCACAGAGAATTCATTCTCAAGAATGAATATTCTAATGAAAACTAATAGAAATTATTACCGTGTAAACTATTTTGCGGGCTAGGCAAGTTGTGGAGAGCTCTTGTGGTATTCTTCCTTCGTGTTTTAGTGTTTTTTGTTCACCTTTTGAATGTAAAGTAAGCTCTGTAGTAAAAATTGCAAAAGCATCTTGCATACTGCACAACTATTTCAGAAATTCTGCAGTATTGCAAACTCGAGGTGATATCACCGAACAGGATTTGCCTCAGTACCAATTACGTCCACTGCACCAAACCAATTCACGAAGTGGATCTTATTCGTTTTGGATTCGTCAAAAGTTCACGGAATACTTTAATTCCCCCGGAGGTTCAGTTCCTTGGCAGAGAGATTGCGTGTTGAATGGGAAGTGCTGAGAATGTATAATAATTAAAATAAAAAAATTAATTTTTAAAGCATTACATATATTTATACATTTTATTAAATATAATACATTGTTTAATGCTTATTTTTTTAATGTTGTAACACCTTTCTTTTCTCAATCATTTAAATTTAAATTAAAGTTACTTTTAAAATTCCGGTTAGATAAAGTTTCTTTCGGAAAAAATTTAATACCTACCTACGTACGGAAAAACATGTTAAAGGGGAACGTAACTAATTGTTAGTCCCTAGTAAATAAAATCATTCCGAAAAAATGCATCATTTCGAATCGCATGTACGGAACATGAAGCAATGTTATTATTACTGTACATGATTATAAAATATTTGTAGAAGTTGAAATTAAAATTCAAGATTACGTGTTCATTTTATTTTTAATTACAAATCTACATCTTTTCAACTAAATAATTCTTGCCATTTATTATACTAACTATGACACACATCTGTATAGAAAATAAAGAAATATACCTATAAAGAAGTTTTGTTTTCGCCAATAATCTGCTGTACATAAAATGTTATCTAAAACAAATAAAAGGTGCAGCGGAAATCGGTAGTAGTCCAAAAGGATGAATTTGCATGAGAACAAATTGAATATATTGTAAGCAAACTAATTCAAGAAACACATTCAATTGAAAAAAGAGAAACCGTTTTCCCATGCACACTTCAAGTAAATTAATCTTAAGGAAAAAAATTATAAAAACTTAGCAGATTTCTTTCCAAATTCTTGGGTTATTTCTTCCCAAATCAACAATTTTAGTCAGCATGTGACGTATTGTATAGTACTATTCTCTCACGAACTGCCTATATTAATTTTTCCTCCATCGTGGACTTCACTTTCAACGCAACTTTTCACTCGCAGGTCGTAGTCACTAGTGACAAGCTGCGGCACGAGCACAAACCTTCGCAGCTCACGGACGCTCTGAAACTGCGTCACCTTACCCTGCGATCGTACATTCGGTGTAGTAGTCACTTCTTTGTTTCACAGAATCTCACGGTGAGTCGCCTCGCCTCACCTCTCCAAGCTGCGTCTCAACTTGCCCCCGGCCTTAGTTGTGAACTGTATTATAGTTATTACGTATAAATGAAATGATTAACCATACAGGTTTAGAAAACCCCCCACAGAAAAATCGGAATCATACTTCGTTATTGATCATATGATATTTAATGTTACCCTGATGTTAGCCATTTTTTAATTTATGAATAATATGTTATGAATAATACGTTTAATGTACCCTTTTGATAGTAAAGGATTTACAGCTTTCAATTTCACCACATTTTATCCCTCTTGTAAGTCATATTTCTAAATAATAGAGCAACATAATTTTCTGCTATCGGCCATAACAGATATACTTTTACTTTGTGCCGTCGGATCCATTAAAATGATATTTGCACTGAATATTACTTTTTGAGGTTATTTTTGTCAGCGAACTGGTGCGATAACCCAACATTTTATATGTATTATTAATTATTTACTTGAAAACGTCATTAAGGAAGTTTCATTTCAATGAAAGGCAGTTTCGAGAACAGCTTGTGAAAGTCCAATACAGTACTGAAGCGACATTCAGTTGGTTTTTTATTAAAAGCGATCGACACTGATAGAAATTCAAAATTACAACCATATTTAAGGGAGGGGTATCTTGAGTTTCAGCCGTGAACAAAACTCTAAGGAAATACCCTTAGAGTGAATAATATAAAATTATTGCGGATTAAATAATGCTATAAGCCTTGCGAATAACCTCTATAAAAGCGACATTCTGTATCATGTCCAAAATGTTTTTTACTCTTCCAAAGAAAATATATAAAAAATAATTTCGATAAAATGCTAAAAATTTTATGATATTGCCTTGTAATACAATATTTTCTTTACGAGTGTCAATATACCTAATTTTTGAGGATACAACCGATGTAGCTTGTGATTATTAAAAGTAATCTAATCTGATGATATCAGTTATTAGAGTTCCTATTTGCTAAATTTCGCCCCACAACGGTTAACAAATCCTAAAAGTGTAATTTTGAAATAATACATAATTTAAGGTCACACGGCGTATTAAATACACCAAATTCCCGAATTTTTATTTTAAGTGCAAATTAGATTGATATTCGATGATAGAAAATTATTTTTATGGACATTGGTATAAATATAAGAAAACATATCTTCACCCACTACATTAAGGCTATTGCGACAGGAAAAAAGTACATTCGCGTTCTTTATCTGAAGGTATACCTATATTAGTTCAAAATTATATATCATTATACATCAATATATATATCTATATTGTCCATAGTACAAAGTATTGTCCACTTCTGACACTCAGGTTGACCATCCCTTAAATATGCTTTATATATATGTGTGTGTGTGTGTGTGTGCACGCATGTATGCATAAATAATTCTGGTATAATGTAACGTGGTCGAACGTAGATGTCAAATTTAAGCCTGAATTATTGCTTACGACAGTGATTAAACAAAACTGTTTATGTTGACTCGATTACATTACAATTAGTTTTAGGTGCAGTGATTTGCTTTAAAAGTGCTGCTTAGATTTATAGAAAATCGATGAAAACTTGAGGAATAGAATATATAGTATGTCTATAGCATGTATCATTTATTAAAGAAAATTTGCCATGCTTGAGTATGAGAGGCAGCTTTTAAATCTTCAAAAAATGTCTAAGAGATAAAGAAACAATGAAAAGATTCATACATAATGGTCATAGATAATATTCATACGTAAAATCAAAGCAGAATATTGTGGGAAGGATAAAACGAAATGTTGATGTTGTAAGATGATAATAATTTAATATATTTTAGAAAAGTAATGCATTTATAACATTTTATCACATTTCTAAAAACATGTTTTCTCCAGTGGAAAAGTGCTCTCTTTTGAAAAATCAATAAACAATGTAATGCTTCAAAATTATTTCAGTAAGTAAAGATAGGTTTATATATAAAAACTAGCTCAAAATCCGCACTTTGCTACGGAGTACATTCAAATTAAATACAACGGTCAATGTATGCAATTAATGCCAAATATATATATATATATATATATATATATATATATATATATATATATATATATATATATATATATATATATATATATATATATATATATATATATATATATATATATATATATATATATATACTAGCTGACCCGGCAATGCTTCGCTATTGCTAGATTTGAGTATAAATATGTAGATTAAATGAACCTAATTGAAAGTTTGATATCAATTATTGTATTTAGTTGAAAGTAGATATTTACATACACATTATAATTTTTATGTTATAGATTACATAAATTGTAATTACTCTTTTATTCAATTTTAAGTTCATTGCAATGCTCTTGGATATGCAATGATTTTGGTGATTCCATTTGGCATATATACAAACGAATCCCTTGGTTTTCCTACAAGGGAAAATGCAACGTTGTCCATCATGAAAACATGGATTCTCTAAATTCAATCCACATACTTGCAATTCCCACCTTGTGATTTGTTTATCGTAATTCCAAAAGCCAGTTTAATTGGAAATTGCAATCATATGATTTGGAATTGCATATCTGTTGGTATCATTGATATTCGTAGTATTAGCACATCCTCTCCTTTGAATTTACCACTTAAAATTGTTACTTTAATTACATTGTTCAATAATCTCTTGACTGCCAATCTGGTACCATTGCAAAGATTTCAATATTTCTATGTCAATATTTCTAAGAAGAATGATAGGAACACAAACCTTTAGATAAATCACTGTGAATTTAAGGATTCAGTTGGATAATTTACTGCCGTGGCGTACCCGGGATTTAATCTTGGGGGGTGAGTTGAACGGATAAAAATATTGATAATGCAAATTCAATATTCATAATGCAATTTTTATTTCATTGGGGGGAGGTTCTTTTTGCCCACCCCCTGGGTGCACCACTGATTTACTGCTTCATCTTGATCTATAACAGTATTATATTGATTTTTCAGTTGCTGTTACTCCTGGTAACATACAGAGCTTACAGACAGCATGTCTTCTTACGTGTGGTGTCAGAAATCACTCTCCCTCCTTCAAGACTCGGGGGTCATGACCTTACCCCTCACCTCCCTCACATGAATGTTGAACATCTACATGAGTGGGGTGGCTATCAGGGGTTGTTAGGTGCTGCCATCCGTATGTTTTGTTTGAAAGTACAAGGTTCCTAGATAATATCTCAACAGACATCGAACGAAAAATATTTTTAATTTTCTTTCTACTGGTCAGATCGAGGATTTCAATAGCTTTAAACCTTCTCGGGACAACACGGACCATTTTGCAAAAAAGCTCGTGTAAATCGGTTCAGTAGCTTTTAGTCTTTAGAGGACATACATACGAACATTGCATTTTATATATATAGATGAGAGGAGTGGCTATCAGGGGTTGTTAGGTGCTCCCATCCGTATGATTTGTTTGAAAGTACAAGGTTCCTAGATAATATCTCAACAGACATCGAACGAAAAATATTTTTAATTTTCTTTCTACTGGTTAGATCAAGGATTTCAATAGCTTTAAACCTTCTCGGGACAACACTTACCATTTTGCAAAAAACCGCGTGTAAATCGGTTCAGTAGTTTTTTAGTCTATAGAGGACAAAGATACGAACATTGCCTTTTATTTATATAGATATATATAAAATAAATACGACGATCAATGTATACAATTGATGTAAACAAAATATATATATTTATAAAAAAATCGTAATCAAGGGTTGTTAGGTGCTGCCATCCGTATGTTTTATTTGAAAGTACAAGGTTTCTAGATAATATCTCAACAGACATCGAACGAAAAATATTTTTAATTTTCTTTCTACTGGTCAAAAAGTATTTTATAGACAAAATAATGTAGAAGAAAATATTCAAATTAAATGTAATAGGACATACTGAAGAATATTTTATAGTTAATATAGTGCAGTTTGAGGCTCATAATATCTTTTATTGCATTTTAATATTTTTCTAGATAATGCCCAGTCGACTGCCGCAAAATTTTTTTTTGTCTATTTAGTTGTTATGCGCGTGACGATAAATTTATTTAAAGTACCAGAAAAATAAATCACGTCATCAGCATTTAATAAATTAAATTCTAAAAATTAATCTTTAAAAATTCACCAAAAATCAGAAATTGGAGGTAAAGATTCGAAAAAGATTTCATTTCAAAGGAATGTTTATGATCTTTCTCGTGATATAAATTTTATAAACCTCAAATTATTATTTTAAATGCAAACTTATAAAACGTTTCTAAAACAGCTTAAAAATTTAATTTAAAAAAATCTAAGAAACATTTTTCAAAAATCTTTCTTAGTGCACCCCTACACTATAAGAAGAATCGCCATGGAAAATTTCACCCCTTTATGTCCAGCGGTTTGGTCTGTGTGTTGTATGTCAGTGAGTCAGTCAGTTACGGAACTGTTTTATATATCGAGATAAAAAAGTACCTAATGGTATGACCATATAATAGCAGAAAATTTAAAAAAAAACCTGGAAAATAAGAAATAAATTATGATACAAGATTGATTAAAAAACTTTCCTTAATTAAAATAATTCAGTATTTCAGGCATTAAAAATACTTTCTCCAAAATTTAGGGAGACAGGATAAACAGTTAGGTAAGTTGAAGATGAGTGTACTAAACGGTACAGTATAAGAAATAGCAAGTGAATACGATGGAAATTGAAAGATGTGTGGTAAGATAAAGTAGGCGGTGCTCATTTTTGAATGATCTGCTAATTTTAGTACTAACATTAAGAAAATTAATCTTTCAAGCTTAGACTTTAACATCTTAATCACATATCACAGCTAAAAATATACTCAAGTCAGTTTTTTAAACAGTTTCAAAATCAGTCTCAGCTTTCGTTTGTATTTTTAGTTGGTTTTATGCATTTTGTAATACGGGAGGATCCAAATCTTTTTATTGAAATGCTACTGATAATTAAATTCAGATTTTTCGTCATCCCCCAGGGACATTAGCCCAAAAAAAAATAATTCAGATTATAACTAACTACTAAAATTTCTTCTTTTCGACTACTAAGATGTGTCACGTAACATTAATTAAAATGCACAAAGGCCTTCTGATAAAATTTTATAGAAATAACTCAAAATATAACTGTATTTTGAATTAAATAAATGATTAAAAAATAAAAATATAAAGCTTGCAAATGCAGACATATTCATTTTATTATTCTTTTAATATTCGACATAACGAATCTAATTTTAAGGTTATTTGCATTCCTGACTGCTACTTACTTGTTCATTAAAAGTTAATTTGAAGATATTTTCTCTTAAAAACGTTTCATCAGCTATAAGCATCATAAATTTCTTTATCTGTTAACAGACAGAAAAATAAATTTGTATCTTATTAAGCTTATGAAGCAGTTCGTAAAGTAAGTTCTTTAGAATTTAATGAATAAATTATAATGATTACTACATGTGTGCTCTGTTCTTGTGCAGGCATTCTTTACAAACATTAAGAAACGAGGTCTTATTAGGTTAGCATTCTTCATCCTCCTTATTAAGGCGGCACTTTATTCTATCATTCGCTTTGAAGTCGTTATGTCCGTCTACCCTCTACTCCCAGTGAATTCATAAAATTGCCACACTGCTGTAAAGATGCATGATCTCTATATAATTTGAGTAGATTTCTGTTAAAATTGTAACTGCAGAAATAACCTTCTGTTTATACACGGCTAAAAGCTTTTTTTAATAAAAAAATTATCGCTTTTGTGTTCAAGAAATCGTCTATAACTAACATATCTACTAGTTAGCTCTCGTTCTGCTTTTGAGGAAAAAAAAAGCGTGTTCTATAAATCAGGATGTGAATGCAGATGGTTTGGTTTTGGTTTTGGAGCGCTACAGTCATTTGTTTTTACACGAGGGCTAATTAGACCGGGACAAACTGCTTAACCCTTCAGCGAGCGCGTCAAGTTTTGTAACACCACCAGGAGCGCGTTGCATAAAGTGCAACATCTCTTTAAACCTTGATTATTCCTCTTGTAATTAACTTTTTTATTTCAAATTGGAAATAATAATTTTGCGTTTTATGACAAGATATAAAATGTTGATAATATTGAGATTATTTATAATTAAAGGCCAAAAATTAATAAGAAGAAATTTTCCTGAAAAATTAAAATTTATTTTTAAAACACAAATAATTTGTTGAATTCTCTTCAGTTTTCTTCAATTTCTTCACATCGCAAACATATAGTACGGATTTTGCAATGTGCCTTGCATGAAAATCTATTACATTTATCACACTTTATCGTGGTAGTTACATTATTTAGCCATCCGCATATATATTACCATTTCCTCTTTTCTTTTGCCGACACCTCTGGTTCTGCTTCTCGGGAAGTTTCCACTTTATATTTAGTAAGAATCCAGTTATGTCTGGAGGAAGAGATAGAATATTTGCCCGGGTCTTCAAGTGGCTTTCGAGAAGTTCTAAAGCCAAAGAATGCAGATACAATCGCCGTCTTTCAAAACTGTCTGGTTTATTGGATCTAAGGACAACTTGCGAATGGATTCCTCTTATGTCCAAAAACCTAAAAAACAACGAGAAACTCTATCTTCGGGATATGCGGGATACCGTGGAATAGCTGCACATTTGATCCACTACATCCACCCACTCCTGCTTTTGTCGTATTGTAAACTAGTTTAATCGCTGGTTTACCAGAATCGTCCTCCGCTGTTGCATCATCATGCACTGTCGACAAAAGTATGACTCTCTGATTTTTTTTCGTAGCATAGGAACATAGTGTTCCTATGCTACGAAAAGTAAAATTACTTTTAACATTGGGAACAAAATTATTAATAATTATTTAGTATTTAAAACTTCATCAGGACATTTATTTGATTAGCCTTTTTAAATTTATAATCATAGAAAAGCAACTTTGTGAATGCTTAGGATTATTTTAGTGAAATAACCAATAATAAAATAAGGAATATTTTCTTACATTACCAGGCACGCTGTGCACAGAGTGAAACAAATAGAAGTACCCTCTGTTGGAATCACGATTAAAAATGAATGGAAAGGAATACAAAGGTCAGAAAATCAGACCTGCATTAGAAAGGATGCAGCTATAAATAGAAACTACTTAGAACATCCAAACCTTAGTAAAGATGGGGGGAAAATGTGCTGTATACCTACTAAGACTGAAAGCCGTGAATTTGACGGCAATATAGAAAAAGCTTTTTTTAATAAAAGCTTCTTTTAATAAAAAATTATCGCTTTTGTGTTTAAGAAATCATCTATAACTAACATATCTACTACTTAGCTCTTGTTCAGCTTTTGAGGAAAAAAATAGCGTGTTCTATAAATCAGCAGGTGAATGCAGATGGTTTGGTTTGATTTTGGAGCGCTACAGTCATTTGTTGCTACACGAGGGCTAATTAGACTGGGAAAAACTGCTTAACCCTTCAGCGAGCGCGCCAATTTTTGTAACACGACCAGGCGCGTTGCATAAAGTGCAACATCTCTTTAAACCTTGATTATTCCTCTTGTAATTAACTTTTTTATTTCAAATTAGAAATAATAATTTTGCGTTTTATGAAAAGATATAAAATGTTGATAATATTGAGATTATTTATAATTAAAGGCCAAAAACGAATAAGAAGAAATTTTCCTAAAAAGTTAAAATTTATTTTTAAAACACAAATAATTTGTTCAATTCTCTTCAGTTTTCTTCAATTTCTTCACATCGCAAATATATAGTATGGATTTGCAATGTGCCTTGCATGAAAATCTATTATATTTATCACACTTTATCGTGGTAGTTACATTATTTAGCCATCCGCATATATATTACAATTTCCTCTTGTACACCTCTGGTTCTGCTTCTCGGGAACTTTCCACTTTATATTTTAGTAAGAATCCAGTTATGTCTGGAGGAAGAGATAGAATATTTGCCCTGGTCTTCAAGTGGCTTTCGAGAAGTTCTAAAGAATGCAGTTATAATCGCCGTCTTTCAAAACTGTCTGGTTTATTGGATCTAAGGACAACTTGCGAATGGATTCCTCTTATGTCCAAAAACCTAAAAAACAACGAGAAACTCTATCTTCGGGATATGCGGGATACCGTGGAATAGCTGCACATTTGATCCACTACATCCACCCACTCCTGCTTTTGTCGTATTGTAAACTAGTTTAATCGCTGGTTTACCAGAATCGTCCTCCGCTGTTGCATCATCATGCACTGTCGACAAAAGTATGACTCTCTGATTTTTTTTCGTAGCATAGGAACATAGTGTTCCTATGCTACGAAAAGTAAAATTACTTTTAACATTGGGAACAAAATTATTAATAATTATTTAGTATTTAAAACTTCATCAGGACATTTATTTGATTAGCCTTTTTAAATTTATAATCATAGAAAAGCAACTTTGTGAATGCTTAGGATTATTTTAGTGAAATAACCAATAATAAAATAAGGAATATTTTCTTACATTACCAGGCACGCTGTGCACAGAGTGAAACAAATAGAAGTACCCTCTGTTGGAATCACGATTAAAAATGAATGGAAAGGAATACAAAGGTCAGAAAATCAGACCTGCATTAGAAAGGATGCAGCTATAAATAGAAACTACTTAGAACATCCAAACCTTAGTAAAGATGGGGGGAAAATGTGCTGTATACCTACTAAGACTGAAAGCCGTGAATTTGACGGCAATATAGAAAAAGCTTTTTTTAATAAAAGCTTCTTTTAATAAAAAATTATCGCTTTTGTGTTTAAGAAATCATCTATAACTAACATATCTACTACTTAGCTCTTGTTCAGCTTTTGAGGAAAAAAATAGCGTGTTCTATAAATCAGCAGGTGAATGCAGATGGTTTGGTTTGATTTTGGAGCGCTACAGTCATTTGTTGCTACACGAGGGCTAATTAGACTGGGAAAAACTGCTTAACCCTTCAGCGAGCGCGCCAATTTTTGTAACACGACCAGGCGCGTTGCATAAAGTGCAACATCTCTTTAAACCTTGATTATTCCTCTTGTAATTAACTTTTTTATTTCAAATTAGAAATAATAATTTTGCGTTTTATGAAAAGATATAAAATGTTGATAATATTGAGATTATTTATAATTAAAGGCCAAAAACGAATAAGAAGAAATTTTCCTAAAAAGTTAAAATTTATTTTTAAAACACAAATAATTTGTTCAATTCTCTTCAGTTTTCTTCAATTTCTTCACATCGCAAATATATAGTATGGATTTGCAATGTGCCTTGCATGAAAATCTATTATATTTATCACACTTTATCGTGGTAGTTACATTATTTAGCCATCCGCATATATATTACAATTTCCTCTTGTACACCTCTGGTTCTGCTTCTCGGGAACTTTCCACTTTATATTTTAGTAAGAATCCAGTTATGTCTGGAGGAAGAGATAGAATATTTGCCCTGGTCTTCAAGTGGCTTTCGAGAAGTTCTAAAGAATGCAGTTATAATCGCCGTCTTTCAAAACTGTCTGGTTTATTGGATCTAAGGACAACTTGCGAATGGATTCCTCTTATGTCCAAAAACCTAAAAAACAACGAGAAACTCTATCTTCGGGATATGCGGGATACCGTGGAATAGCTGCACATTTGATCCACTACATCCACCCACTCCTGCTTTTGTCGTATTGTAAACTAGTTTAATCGCTGGTTTACCAGAATCGTCCTCCGCTGTTGCATCATCATGCACTGTCGACAAAAGTATGACTCTCTGATTTTTTTTCGTAGCATAGGAACATAGTGTTCCTATGCTACGAAAAGTAAAATTACTTTTAACATTGGGAACAAAATTATTAATAATTATTTAGTATTTAAAACTTCATCAGGACATTTATTTGATTAGCCTTTTTAAATTTATAATCATAGAAAAGCAACTTTGTGAATGCTTAGGATTATTTTAGTGAAATAACCAATAATAAAATAAGGAATATTTTCTTACATTACCAGGCACGCTGTGCACAGAGTGAAACAAATAGAAGTACCCTCTGTTGGAATCACGATTAAAAATGAATGGAAAGGAATACAAAGGTCAGAAAATCAGACCTGCATTAGAAAGGATGCAGCTATAAATAGAAACTACTTAGAACATCCAAACCTTAGTAAAGATGGGGGGAAAATGTGCTGTATACCTACTAAGACTGAAAGCCGTGAATTTGACGGCAATATAGAAAAAGCTTTTTTTAATAAAAGCTTCTTTTAATAAAAAATTATCGCTTTTGTGTTTAAGAAATCATCTATAACTAACATATCTACTACTTAGCTCTTGTTCAGCTTTTGAGGAAAAAAATAGCGTGTTCTATAAATCAGCAGGTGAATGCAGATGGTTTGGTTTGATTTTGGAGCGCTACAGTCATTTGTTGCTACACGAGGGCTAATTAGACTGGGAAAAACTGCTTAACCCTTCAGCGAGCGCGCCAATTTTTGTAACACGACCAGGCGCGTTGCATAAAGTGCAACATCTCTTTAAACCTTGATTATTCCTCTTGTAATTAACTTTTTTATTTCAAATTAGAAATAATAATTTTGCGTTTTATGAAAAGATATAAAATGTTGATAATATTGAGATTATTTATAATTAAAGGCCAAAAACGAATAAGAAGAAATTTTCCTAAAAAGTTAAAATTTATTTTTAAAACACAAATAATTTGTTCAATTCTCTTCAGTTTTCTTCAATTTCTTCACATCGCAAATATATAGTATGGATTTGCAATGTGCCTTGCATGAAAATCTATTATATTTATCACACTTTATCGTGGTAGTTACATTATTTAGCCATCCGCATATATATTACAATTTCCTCTTGTACACCTCTGGTTCTGCTTCTCGGGAACTTTCCACTTTATATTTTAGTAAGAATCCAGTTATGTCTGGAGGAAGAGATAGAATATTTGCCCTGGTCTTCAAGTGGCTTTCGAGAAGTTCTAAAGAATGCAGTTATAATCGCCGTCTTTCAAAACTGTCCGGTTTATTGGATCTAAGGACAACTTGCGAATGGATTCCTATTATGTCCAAAAAACCTAAAAAGCAACGAGAGAGTCCATCTTCGGGATATGCGGGATACCATGGAATAGCTGCACATTTGATCCACTACATCCACTCCTGCTTCGTAGCATAGGAACATAGTGTTCCTATGCTACGAAAAGTAAAATTACTTTTAACATTGGGAACAAAATTATTAATAATTATTTAGTATTTAAAACTTCATCAGGACATTTATTTGATTAGCCTTTTTAAATTTATAATCATAGAAAAGCAACTTTGTAAATGCTTAGGATTATTTTAGCGAAATAACCAAAAATAAAATAAGGAATATTTTCTTACATGACCAGGCACGCTGTGCACAGAGTGCAACAAATAGAAGTATCCTCTGTTGGAATCACGATTAACAATGAATGGAAAGGAATACAAAGGTCAGAAAATCAGACCTGCATTAGAAAGGATGTAGCTATAAATAGAAACTGCTTAGAACATCCAAACCTTACATGTAAAAACAAACCATTCAAAATTATGAAAATGTTGCACTTTATACACGGGCGCGCCCTCTGAAGGGTTAAAGCCGATTCCGAACGGCCAACAAGATCCATGCCAATTGTGGGACTCGAACCCACAGACTCTGTCAGCGCCCTAGCCATTCGGCCATCGCCCGGCGTGAATGCAGATGGAAGTCTCTTAGAGAGAGGGTATTAGATTGGAAGGAAGAAATTTCGATGCATTTATTTAACACTAGAAAGACGGCTGCCGTCATTTTGACAGTTTCAGACATACTGTTGAGTGCTATGTCTGTATTTATGTCCTCAGGCTTCTGAAACTTTATGACTTTTTCTAATTTTAAGTAACATATGCACACACATTTACAAAATTATATTCGATAGTAAAGATGGGGAGAAAATGTGCTGTATACCTACTAAGACTGAAAGCCGTGAATTTGACGGCAATATAGAAAACAGACAGAAATCTTTAAAATAATACCGGAAAATGTTAATTACTTTTCGTCTCTTTCCCTTTTGCAAATAACAGAAATATTAGCTCTTTCGAAATATTGGTGTTGGAAAATAGGGACTGCACAAACCATGCATATACTTTTACGGATAAACCATACTGGGTTGACAGCTCGGCATACCTGCATAAAAAAATATCTAATTACATACTAATTTATTATATATTTGTATGAAATAGTTCAAAATTTAAGGTATTTAACCATTTAATATACATTAAATATTTTGTATTCTTGATTTTATTTTCAACCGTCAAAATAACGGCGTTCTGTCCTTTTAGTAAGAAAACAAATTAAGGTAGTCTCTTCTAACGAAACTACCGCGGGTTATTAACCTAGGATTACTTTTCTATGCTTACCATTTTTGTATGCATATAGTATGTATTATGTATATATGTACTGTATATATGTACGTATGCATATATATACATATATGTATGTCAAAATTTTGACGCATTTTGGTACTTTTCTGTTTAACTGTTCACTGCTTTTCCAAGCGATACAGACTGGGTTTGGTGAGCTGCCAAATTTTTAACTCGCGAGGTATGGTCGGATGGTTTTAGCATCTGAAATTTTGTTTTCTGGAGGACCGTTATGGAGGAACGCAATCCTACGTTAAAATTCCCGTCTTTCTACTATTAAATGCAAAATACAGTTTCTCGTCCATTAGTCTATTTGTCAGAAGTTATGCTGTGTTGAAAAAACAGCATGACTATGAGAGCTGTAAGTATAACAGCGTGCTGAGCTTGGATGGAATTAATGCTTGCTGAGTAAGGACATAGTCACTAATGGTGGTAGGCAATAATTAAATAACTTTGTTTTCGCTTGGTGATGATTTGACAGCAAATCTACAATTACCCCTCTGTACATATATGCCAAGTTTTTTTTTTTTTTTTTAAAGATTTCTAGCTTTCATGTTGTTCAAATTGCAGGGGTAAATTTTGGATCCATATTATAAAATGTATAAAGCTAACTAAAAATAGAAAGGAAAACCGAGAACGACTTTGGAACTGTTTAAAAGACTGACATGAGTACATTTTACGTAGACAGTTGTCCTTAATCAATAGCCGTGATATACACTCATGGACAAAAAAATTAGCGCACCAAGAAATAATTGCGGGATCGTAACGAAACTTGCAATGAAGGTACATGTCGGGGAGATATGCAAATGATTAGAAATGCAGCGTGATTGCGCATTACGTATAGCCGGTAAAGGGCATTGAACATCGTACTCTGTGGAGTATAAAACAGATAACCAAAGCTTGTTTGAGTGTGCTGAATAATTTACAAAGGAAGAGCTGAGATAGACATGCCATTACGCCGTGTTCGAAGACAATGAAAGCAGTTGTCGCAGTTTGAGAGGGGGAGAATCGTCGGGATGATGGAAGCTGGGTGGTCAGCTAGGCGAGTAGCTCGTCAATTAGGCCGCTCTGATTGTGTTGTGAGGAGGTGTTGGGACCAGTAGACCTGAGAGATGTCATGTACACGAAGACAAGGCTCAGGACGCCCTCGACAGACCAGTCGTCGAGAAGACCGCCACATCGTAAGAAATGCACGCGTACAGCCAACTGCTTCATTGGCCGCCATCCAGGCACAGGTAGCACCTTGACTAGGGGCCTCTGTGTCTTCTCGAACCATACGAAGGCGCCTGGCTGAAGGACAGTTGGTATCGCGGTGCCCATTACGTGTGCTGCTCTTGACGCCCACCCATCGATGCCTCCGTTTGGAGTTTTGCCGCGCACGAGGAAACTGGACTGCAGCGGAATGGAACCTGGTCGTCTTTAGCGACGAATCCAGATTCAATCTTGGCAGTGATGACAATCGTGTTCGTGTGTGGAGAGCCCGTGGTGAACGCTTCAATCCTGCCTTTGCTGTACAGCGACACATCGCTCCCACAGCTGGTGTGATGGTATGGGGTGCCATTGCCTAAAATACACGGTCACCCCTAGTATTGTTCCGTGGCACCATGACAGCCCAGCGGTATGTTCATGAAATCCTGCAACCACATGTGTTGCCACTCATGCAACGGCTCCCAGGAGCCATTTTTCAACAAGTCAATGCTCGGCCTCATACGGCAAGGGTGTCACAAGACTGTCTCCGCACTGTTACTACCCTTCCTTGGCCTGCCCGATCCCCAGATTTGTCTCCAATCGAGCATATCTGGGATCATTTGGGACGACGATTTGGGCATCCCACGAGTTTGAACGAACTAGAGGCAAGGTTACAGCAAATATGGAACGAAATGTCTCAAGACATCATATAGAACTTGTATGACTCAATGCCCGATCGTATCGCATCGTGCATTCGCGCTAGAGGGGGTCCAACCGAGTATTAACTCCTCCGTTCTTTTGCCTTTTTGTCTGAAATAAATTATCCTTTCTTCTTTGATTTTCTTATCATTTACTTAATCAAAGTAGTCATTACGTATGCAAAATTTCGTTTCAATTTCACGACTCCTTCTTGGTGCTCTATTTTTTTTGTCCATGAGTGTATAATTAAGAGGTTAAGGGGACGGTGAAAGTTGATATTTGCAAAATTTGACAAAAATATCAAATTTTCATTTTTTATTCGTATACCATACCGTTCTACATCTCAAAATGTATTCTTAAATTTGATTCCGATAATTTTTAACAAAGTTATTAGCATTTATATGTTTATCCACTTTTGCCCTTTAAATTTTACTTTGTATATGTAAACAATAGCTTCGGTCACTAGTCTACTGATTCAATCATATTTTTATTTCCGCCTTTCATTTATCGCTTTCTAATTTGGCAACAGCAAAGTTAACTGTAATCTAATGTTTCTTATACGTATTGCTTACACACTTTTTTCAACCGCTATCTATTTTGTTATACATTTATTTTTCATTTAGTTACTATTGCATCTTGTCATTTTCTACAAAACAGCTCTTTTCAGAGCTAAATTTTTGCTCAATCAATTGATCTGGTGTAGAATATATATATATATATATATATATATGTGAGTGTGTGTGTAAGGCCAAAACGAAAGGCTAAAATATGGGGTGGGGGGCTTTTGTGTAGAAAGAAAGAAGGAATTAACAATTTAAATCTGTGAAATTACGAGATATCGGGATAAAAGCATTGCAGAGAAAAATATTACGGAGTGAACTTGATTCACGTAAATTGAAGAACTAGGAAGGGAATCTATAAATAGTAACAAAATTAGAAACGTCCCGGTCTCATCGACTGTGCGACGTCACGAAGCTCTTGTGGGCATGCGCGATGGCTTTAGATGGTAAAAGACAATAGCATTTTGGTCAGACGGCGGAAAATATCTTGATCAGTGCTGTCACGCGTCGCAGAGGAACGTGATGAATTCTGGATTAAATTAACAGATTGAATCGGGTAGGTTAATATTTGAAAATAAACGATGTTAGATTTAATTACTTGTAGTTCTTTGCCACCTGCCTTAACTTCATTGACTGCTATAACTTTAATAATTATGTAGAGATAGATTTAAGAAAGTGTAAGTTTGGTTTTAAAACGACGTACTGGGAATGGGTGAGTAACAGGCGCGTCATATATCTATATATATATATATATATATATATATATATATATATAAATTTAGATAGAATTTTTAAAATGCATATGATTAGCAGTTGCTATCATAAGCCAACCGTGAGAAATTCGAAGAAAAAGGAAGCAGCTAGACATAAGGCTCTTGAAGTAAATATTTTCTTCAAATTTGCTGAATCAAAATTAAAGAAAAATAATTGAAAATGACATGTTACAAGTTTCAACCATTTATATTTAACCGTTCTTGACTTATAACAATTTAAAGACGAGAAATGGGGAAATAACCCATCATGCAGAAAAACGCACTTACAGGTTTAAACAACGATTGGCTACTATTAGAATGTTGCAAAAAAAATTATTACTCCTGTTCTAATTAAGATAGAAACATGATTTAAACGTCATTTTAATCGCAAAAGAACATAAAAATTTTTAATGCAATAAAATTTCTTTTCGAAAATTCGAACAATTTTGTGTCCTGGACCCCCTTAAGAAATGACGTGAAAAGTTACTTTTATATTTTTAAATATCTTGTAAACAATACTATGTAATTTTGTAACAAAACAAAATCAGTTTTCTTAGTTAAGGATTTTATATTGCTTATTACCCATATTACTCAGATTATCCGGATTGCCTATGGTCTCAGTTAGTCCGGATAAACGAGATTTTACAGTATCTAAAAAAGTAGAGCTTATAGAGAAAAACTGATTTCATATTTAGACTCAGTGCCCCAAATATAGCTAAATTCAGTTCTAAAATCCTAGGCACCAAATTTTTTTTTTCTAGCCCTGTGTTATATAAAAAATAAATGAAGTAACTTAAGTTTTTTTTTAAATAGGAAATCGTTCTTACGAGTTTATAAGGATCAGCCTTTTTATAATGCAAATTTGTGTCACAACACAATGTTCTTAGATTTTTAACTATTCTACTTTGTATATTCCTAATGAACATCACATTCCTAATTTTTAAAGGTATCTAAGATGATCATATATCTGGATAGGAAAAAATTATCAAAACAAGAATTTTGCAGCTATATATAAATTGCATGGAATGTGTATGCTCATGTTATTTTTTCTATCATTAAAACTGCATGTTGTCGTTAAAAATGCTATAACTATCTTAATTAGAGTTGATTAAAGTCAGAGTTCAAGTTATGCAGATACTCATTTAACGCTCTATGTATTTTTAAACATTAAGCACTTATGAATATAAAACTAAAACTCAGTAACTGCTTGTCTGAAACTCAGTACAGTAGAAACGGTACCATTTAGAAGAATATTTTTATGGAAATGGAACCTCTGAAATATGTGGATACAGAATTAATCAAGTTTAGTTAAAATTGAACTAGGAGTTATAGAGCGGTAGGTTTGGTTTTTAACTACGAATTCTCTCTAATTAGATTCTATGGAGAATTTTTAGGGTTTGAACCAATTTCTGACGAATTTGCTATAAAAGGGCGCCAATGATTGATCACTTTGAAAATAATATCATAATTCAAATTTTGCCACATTTAGTAGAAAATCAGCGACAAAAGTGAAAGAATCGTGAATTGTAACTAATAAGGCAATAACTATTTGTAATCATATAGCATGAGGGCGCGGTAGCCCAGTTGGCAAGAGCAATGGGACAGTGATCTGAACGTCCCTGGTTCGATGCTCGTCGTTGCAAATCCCTCGCCGTGTTCACGAATGGTGGCCGGGGCATGCAAAATAAGTCATGGATGCAATGTCCTCCAAGTTCTCAAATTCACCTCTGGAGGTGCGGGGTCAAGTGTTACGCTCTCGTCACTTTACTTGGTTCAAAATTACCGGACCGGTCATTTAGCAAAGTCGGACTCCGACCCTTGTGGTGCAAATTCAAAACAGGAGCCACCCCTTTCCGCCCAATAGCGTATTAGGACCTGGTGAATGGAACCGCCAACCAGGGGGCATACAACAACAACAATCATATAGCATAATGTCATTCAGTTTAAGTTAAGCCCAATTAAACTTATACATAAGATATGACCACATAATATTTCATTGTTTACGCTATGTTCCTTGAAAATTAATCTTTAATTTATGGCAAAACTGTATTATTTTCAGATGAATAGCGCTAGCTCGTTCTAAGGCTTTAAAAGCAGATGAAATAAGCAAAGTTTTCGGACGATTCTAAAGAGGGCTATAATGGCACGAAAAATTCTTTGCTATATCAATACAAGTATACTCAAAAATGAGGAAAAGATGGTACAAAGTCTTTAACTGTCTATGCAAAAGGTAGATTGAAATAGTAAACTATAATTTTATTCCAAATACATCTTCACGTTTTTTTACAGTGCCGAAACAAGCTGGGACTTTTCATAACCTAAGAATTGTTCTTTGGCACTGGTTAGATGTGTTCTAGTTAACATTTAATTATGAGAAGTATTTAAACAAGTATCCCAGTAACGACTAATTCGGTTAGAGAGAAAAACTAAATAAAACTGAAACAATGATTGCACTTTATTTGCTGGGAAATACAAAATTATTCATGGACGAATTTATCACGTGTACGATTTTTGGAAATTTGGCTTATTCAATCTATAATTTACTGTTAAAAATAATTTATTTAAATTACTCGAAAACAGAACAAGTTGTAACGAATGGTAAAATTCATGAAAGGAAATTGAATATTAGCATTTTTGCAAAGAAATTTTCATAGTTATTTTATCGAGTATAATATACTAGAATCCAGAAGCTGTGTCAGCTATTTCTATTCCTTTCTGCACGAGCTGCCTCTCTTAAACAGATAAATTACCCATAAATCTAAAATTGCTATATTTTTATGTGATATATCCTAACAGCAGTCTCACTATTCTTGCAGTTTAATTATATCTACATATTTTTGTGGAGTCAGAGTTTGGTGTGGTTGTTTTAAGATCTTTGTATCATTATACGTTGGAGAATAACCATATTTTAATCTTTTTATCCTACTCTTTTTTTTTACAAAAAATATTTATTTTTATAATAAAACTAGCTGAATACCTGTATTTCGCTACGGCGTACATTCAAATTAAATACAACGGTCAATGTATGTAATTAATGTCAATATATATATATATATATATATATATATATATATATATAATAATAATAATAAATACAACGATCAATGTATGCAATTGATAATAAAACAAAAATGTAAATAAATGTGTATTGTAAATAAAACAAAAAAATATATTTATAAAAATAACGAACGGATATTTTTATAGACAAAATAATGTAGAAGAAAATTCTCAAATTAAATCTAATAGAACATACTAAAGAATACAGTACAGTTTGAGGAACATATCTTTTACTGTATTTTAATATTTATTTGAATAATGTCCAATCATTTGCCGCATTAGCAAGAAAAAAAAATTTGTCAATTTATTTCGTTGTTATGCACGTGACGCAAAATTAGTTTCAAGTATCCAAAAAAAAAAAAAAAGAAACCACGTGATCAGTATTTAATAAATTAAATTCTAAAAATTAATCTTTAAAAAATCACCAAAAATCAGAAAAAGGAGGTAAAGATTTGAAAAAGATTTTATTTAAAAGGGATTTTTTTTATCTTTCTCGGGTTTTAAATTTTATAACCCTCAGATCATTATTTTAAATGAAAACTTAAAAAAAATTACAAAAACAGCTTAAAAATTTAATTTAAAAAAAATATAAAAAGAATTTTTCAAAAATCTTCCTTAGTGCACCCCTACATTACAAGAAGAATCGCCATGCAAAATTTCAGTCCTTTAGGTCCAGCGGTATGGTCTGTGCGGTATATGCCAGTCAATCAGTCAGTTACGGAGCTGTTTTATATATAGAGATATAAATATTTATTATAAAAAAATCACAAATTTATGTACTAAAATTTTACCATTTATTTAGAACTGAAAGATACTACGTCACGGATAACATTTACCACTGTAATTGATGTAAATATGTGTAACATATTCAAATTCCTTATAAATTAAAAAGAACGGTCTTGAACTAAATTTTGAGACTTCTTTTCAGTTGAGGTGTTCCCGTTTAAAAGAGGGCAAGTGCCAAAATTTTCGAAGAGTATCTTTTCACTGATACAAGACTTTTTTCCAAGACTAATGATGTGGAAAAGGGAGATAAGTGCCTAGCTAGTTTGGTTTAGTTCTGTGCTAGGCACTTACCTCCTCTCCCACGCCATTAGCCTTAGAAATAAACCTTTGTACCAGTGCAAGAATACTTTTTAGAAATTTTGGCACTTACCCTCTTTTCAACGGGAACGTCTCAATTTTCTGAAAAGTAAGGTACTTTGAGTTCTTTTAAAAATAGCCCTAAGACATTAAAAGCTACAATAAAATTTGAATAATCACACATTAATGTACTAAAACCTTACAAGTTATTTAGAACTAGAAAACACTACGTCACGGGTAACATCTACCACTGTAATGAATGTAAATATGTGTAATTCCGTATAAATTTTTCTAATTCCGCATAAATTAAAAAGATGAATGGTCTTGAACTTAATTTCGTGACTTCTTTTTAAATTTCTACGAATTAAGCCTAATTTGTATTCTTTTAAAATAGCTCTAAGACATAAAAATTTCAAAATAACTTTAGAAAATCAAAAATTACAACACTAAACTTTACCCATAATTTAGAACTAGAAGATTCTACGTCACGGGTAACAGTGAACCGCTGTATTCGACGTAAATAGGTGTAACGCTTTCTAATATATATATATATATAGAAGAGTTCCGTAACTGACTGACTCACTGACTGACTGACTGACTGACTGACATACAACGCACAGACCAAACCGCAGGACCTAAAGGGCTGAAATTTTGCATGGCGATTATTCTTATAGTGTAGGGGTGCACTAAGAAAGATTTTTAAAAAATTCTTCTTATATTTTTTAAATTAAATTTTTAAGCTGTTTTTGTAACTTTTTTTAAGTTTACATTTAAAATAATAATTTGGGGGTTATAAAATTTATATCACGAGAAAGAACATAAAAATGCCTTTAAAATGAAATCTTTACCTCCATTTTCTGATTTTTGGTGAATTTTTAAAGATTAATTTTTAGAATTTAATTTATTAATGCTGATCACGTCATTTCTTTTTCTGGTACTTTAAATTGATTCATCGTCACGTTCATAGCAACGAAATAGACAAAAAAAAATTTTCTTGCTAATGCGGCAGACGATTGTAAATTATCAAAAAAAAAATATTAAAATACAGTAAAAGATATGTTCCTCAAACTGTACTATATTAACTCTACTATATTCTTTAGTATGTTCTATTAGATTTAATTTGAATATTTTCTTCTACATTACTTTGTCTATAAAAATATCCCTTCCAATTTTATTATAAATATTTTTTTTCGTTTTTTTACATCAATTGTATACATTGATCGTTGTATTTATTATAAATATATTTAAACAAATTTTTTCATTAATTGCATACATTGACCGTTGTATTTAACTTGAATGTACTCCATAGCGAAGTACGGGTTTTCACCTAGTTCCTTATAAATTTAAAAGAAGAATCCTGTAATAAAAATGTGATTAATCAAAGAGAAATTAGATATCGTAATGACATGCCAATGCAAATTGCAACAAAGGACTAAAAGTGCAATTTTAATATTATTCTCCAACGTCCCTTCCAATACTTTCGAAGAACTTCCAACCGCTAATTCGGAATTTTTGAACATTTACGGTTCATTACGACGAGACCAAAAATATGTAGCAAAACTGTCGAATAATATAACAGTCAATATTTTTTCACATAATGACCAATCAGGGGGAGACGTATAGTGGCTATTTTTTTAAGAGAGGCTCCTTCCGACACTCTCGCATAATTCTTTGCGGCTGTACTCGACATAAATACTATCAAATTACTTCCACTATTACAACGGGACCACACGAGTCTTCTATTATAGTTAATTCCATGACACACACACACATATATATCTGTAACCTTGGAACCAAAATTGCCAATGTCCAAAACTTTGAAATTTGAGTGAACTTCCCGAGTAAAATCACGGTAGGATATATATTACTTGTCATAAGGGGTCAATGTCCTCTCAAAGGGCGTATGTCAAAGGGCCAATCAAAAGGACAAATGTCTTATAAAAACTTATAAGACTTATAAAAATCCTTAAACTGATAATGATGCTCTGACATGGATGAAATGGCATTTGATTAAAATGGACATTGGCCCTTTTTTTCCAGTTAGTACAGATATAGACTTGCGGTTCATTCATATTTTCTCCTTATGAAAACTGAACCTCTCAGTTCACTAGAATAAAGAAAGAACTAGTATTTTACTACAGCGGGATATGGTTACGTAAAAATTTAAGACTGTCTTGCTGTTTACACACTCAATATTGTGTAATGTTACCCCGAACAAAATATTTCTCCAAACGTGAAAATTTAAGACTCTCTTGCTGTTTAAAAAATCAACATTGTGTAATGTTACTCCGAATAGAATTTTCCTTCAATTCTGAATCAATAACTTATCTTCGCATATTAAAAAAAACTTTTCTAAATTCCATGTTATAAGATAAATGACTCGTCTTTTAAACTTAATCTAAAAATAGAATTTATTGATTGACTAGCCCTCCTTTGTCCTCCTCATTCAAGTTGTTATTCTGTTATGCTCTCACAGTGATTGAATTTCGCACTCAATCAAAAATTGGGGGTCCTAATACGAACGAAAACGAATTCAGCTTTTAAGAGACTCGACTCCACACTGTCTGAGACGCGCGTAATCAATGAACCGAGTAAAGTTCAAGTGAGGGTGTGTTACAAATGGTTTTGTTCCCGCTATTTTAAGATCGAAATGTGGGATTGGTGCTTCAAGAAATACACAATGGTTTATTTTCAATCAACCTTGATAAATTGAGAAATGTAAAGGGAATTCAATACACGAAAAAGTGGGTGGTGAAGATTAATTAAATGTATAAAAAGACATACTATATAGTAGATATTTAATTTCTTTTTACACCAACGAGATTCTTGAATAAAGCGTTAAAAATAAGAATATAGAAGGTATATCAGGTTAAGTTTGACTAGCCAGTAGTATTCCTTATGTCGTTCATGGGATCGATTACTTGTTTGACTTTATTTTAATAATCCCCAAGTAGGTCGCTTGGCAGGATGCGGAAATATAAAATTTCATTCACATTGAAAAGACCCTTTGAATATGATTCTGTCACAGGAATAAATGTTTTCTATAAAGTCATGTTTTTGTGTTGGAAATAGAGATTAATTCTTTTAATTAATTAATTCTTATATTAACACGTATTACTTCACCAGTCATGTGTGGATTGTATGACTGAGAATTTTAAAGCCGTTAAAAACTTCAGATAGTACTGGGCGAGTACTGGGCGAAACTGTAAGTTTTGCCTGCCGACTGTCTTTTCGAAGGAGTCTCGCCTTCAGTGGTACAGAAATCGAAGAAACAAGTAGAAGACGGCACGAGAAATCCACAGCCAACATGGGATCGATTATCATGGAATCGATTCCAATGCTCTCGTAATATTGGATCCTTGGTAAATCTTAAGATAATGTGCTACACATGATAAACTTCTGTATAACACAAAAATCCTAGTAATTCAATACAACAAAAACTGTGCACAATACTACCATATTTGTAAGGATGTTCTACTCTGACATGTTAACAAGATCAAAAAAAAATTAAAAAATTAAAAAATCACGAAAATCGAGCTACGAATTACTTATTGATTGGGATATTTTAGACTGCAGATCCAATAAGCTAAAGTTTGAAGAATTTTGGCGAACATCCTACGAAAAGAGACTATTTATTGATCACCACTGAAGCAAAACTAATATTTTAAAGTTGAAAGATTTGACCCTCTAAATTCAAGTTTTAATTGCATACGTTGAAATTGTCTAATTTACAATATTTCACTGATGTACAAATCTTATTGTGCGTTACAAAAAAAATTAATATCAACCTTAAAAGTAGGAGCTCTCCATATGTTGCCTCTGGGGTTGCTCGGTCAAAATTGAGGTGGCACCAGGGGGGAGGGGTGTCACCTATACGGTGTCACCGTTAAAAGCAACTAACGATACTCAGGGATAAAATGCGAATGTGATCCTTGACAAACCGCATTGGCAAACAACAGCAAAAAGAGCAAAAATCTTAAATGTCTCACAGAACTTTAAAAAATATTTCAAAAAGATTTATTTAAATTTTTAAAAGGAAAAATAAATTTGTAAAGTAATATTGTCTAAATGAGTTTGCGCGGTGTCGTGGTGGCCCGGTTGGCAAAGGCATCGAGCCAGTGATCTCAGGGTTGAGGGTACGAGGCCGGTCGCTGACAAAAAACCACCGCCATGTTCACTAATGGTGGTCGGGGCACGTAAAATAGGGCGTGGCTGCAATGTCCTCCAAGTTGTCAAATTTACCTCTGGAGGTGCGGGGTAAAGTGCCCCGGTCTTGTCACTTGACTCGGTTCAAAATTACGGGACCGGCCATTTAGCCAAGTTGGACTCCGATCCTTGTGGTGCTATTTCAGAACAGGAGCCTCTCCTTTTAGCCCAAGGCTATTAGCAATGGCCTATTAGGCCTTTCAGAAATAGCTTATTAGGACCTAGTGAATGGAATCTCCGACTAGGGGACGTACAACAACAACATTGACGACAACGATCATATAGCATAGTGTCATTCAATTTAAGTTAAGCCCAATTAAACTTAGACATAAGATACATTCACATATTTCATTCTTGTATCAAATTACCTCTGGGGGTGCAGGTGGTCTGGTACCGCCACTTGACTCGATTCAAAATTCGCGGACTATCAAATGGGTGCAGTGTCGACCAATCCCCTGTGGTGCACCCGGAGCAACGCATGCGACGAAGTGGTTTCACGCTTCTGGTTTCCCCCAGAGAAGAGCCTAGGCTCAGTTCTCCCAGCCATTAGAAAAAAAAAGTTGGCTGTATGGATCAAAACTAATCAAGGTATACACATAAGGAACACAGTATAGCGTTATTGTTCACACTGATACTTTGCATTTTTTTTTCTATTAGACTCTTAAAATTTAATAACATGGTGTCAATGATTGCAACATTGATACAAAAACCTTAAAATGTGCGGTGAAAACATTTGAGGATATAATAAGTACTGTAACACTAATTTCCGTAATTTTTTGTGTATAACGCACAATTTGAAAATATCGTATCCATTAACTACGTTCAGCAAATGGATTCGTTAATGTAAATTTTGAAATGAGTTCTGTTGAGCGAAATTTATTGATTTACAATCTCCGCATAATTTTCACAATGAAATCCAGCTTACTCATTAAAACAAAACATATCAGATATTATCTAATTAGAGGACTGCAACTAACGGAACGTAATACGGGCTCTCAGCTTTAAGACACTGCACAGATAAGTGTCGGAATCAACTTAAGGAATGAGATATGACAATTTAGAAACTAATTTTGTGGTTACTATGAATGTATGTATATTTAAGGTTATTTCTTATTTAGTTTATGCTGTTCTGAATGTTTAATGCATAACTTTTTGACTCATGGATAAAATTGCATATTGGGATTTTTTGCTCAATCTAGTTTTATAAAAATGTATTTTAGTCAAATTCTAATAAATATTTCTCTTTTGAAAATAGGATATAGATACATAATTAAAAGCTAATGTTTAATAAATAAAAAAATGTATATTGATTAACCGGAGAGATGTGCTCAGTGAAATTTGTGCTATTAATTTAGTTTTGCTTTATATTACAAACTTATTAAATATAAGAAAAGAAAAAATTATATCAGATTTAACATACATAATTTTCATTTCTGTGAACCTGCTTTTTCGCTTTCTTACTTGATCTTTGACTTTCTAATTCATAGTCTTCATCTTTTTATGTAAGCAGTGTTTAAAATTGGCGATTATTTGTGGCATTCTCAACTACAAAATCTTTTTAAAAGGACTTTTTTACTATTTTATTGTTAGCAAGCCTTTTCGATCATCAAATTCAATTTTCGGCATCTTATCATTATCTATCAGTGACTCTTTAAGCTAAAAGGAAACATGCATATAGTGGTTTTCAAGAGGCATGTAACAGAATCATTCTCTTATTATCAAACAAATGATTAACATACACCGAATTTTCTCAGCCATCTATGAGATAATCAGTAGACTGAAAAGTGGCAGTGATAATTCAGGAGAGGGTTTGAATGGTCTAGGAATTTAAAAGACTGGCCCAAAAAATTAAATATTTTAGAAACAAAACATAAAAATTACTGGAATATGACAAAACGTGTATTTTCTTACTTGCATATGTTCCCTAAAATACCAATCAGGAAATGGGTGGATTTTTAGGTATGAAAGGCTAAAATTATTGTTAAAATGGTTGTTCTTAAGTTCAAATTTGTCTTCGGTAAAAAAAAGTGTCCAAATCTGCAGATCATTTGAATCTAGCAAAGAAGTTTCAAGAAACGGCACCTATCTTTTGATATTATTTGTATTACTAGAAGATAACCCGTCATTTTGACGACATAATACTAATGATGACGTCATAATGGAAAAAGTATATGAAAGTTAAAAAAATATCCCGAATTATCTAACAATATTGCATTTAATCCACACCTTGTAAAAGCAAACCCTTTTCATTATTTTTTATTTATTTAGTTTTTCATGCGATTGGAGTAGTAGACTGCCATCCAGTTTTTTACAGCTCACTACGCGATATGAATACTTGAGCTACTTGATTCATTCAAATTCAAGTTTGCTTACTTTCAGAATTCATCGCAAAAGTAAACAGATTTTTAAAAACTGTTAAATATACAGCTAAAAGCTTCCAATTTTTTTTTAGTTCTGAATGTTTTATAGAAAAATAGGCTGAACAAACATGATTTGATGGAGAAGATATTAGTTTTTAGGTAAGAAAAAATTCTGATCCATATCGGAAATTGAAATTAAGCCTAACCGGCTGTTTGTTTACTCAGGGCTTCAAATGAAAGATGAGTACAGCCCGGAAGTGTTATACAGAGACAACGGCTATTATATATATAATGTCATTTTAGGTAATTTTAATGGCGTACAAGCCCCATAATCTGCAAATAATTTATGACGTTTACCACAGAAGCTTCACTAAAAGTATCGAGTCTTTAAATACTATTCGTATTAATGTGCATGGTATACTTTTAAAGTATTATGAGGGCTATAATCTAAAGATTAGTGATCATGTTCATCAGCGAAGTTTCACCAAATATTTCCAGCTCTTTTGGTAGTATTTTAATTATGAACGTGTTGGTTGCTTTTAATGTAATACTAGGTGATTCAAAGGAAATAAAAAAATTCTGATAATTCATGCTTTCAGATAGCTTAGAAATATTATTAACACTGATATTTGGCAAGATTACTAGGCAAAAAAATTCTGTAAACTTAAAACATTTTGTACAGTTTTGTTAAAACTGTGGTATATAACAAAGGAAAGTACAGCTTTTACAGAATATTTTTTATTGAAATGTAAAATAAATATGAAAACATCAGCTACTATCCAAAGTGTAAGTAATGCTCAGAATATATTTATACTAAAAAATGTTTACAGTGTTATTCACACGATGAAGTATACTAAACACTGGTTTGGGTCACTTCCTCTATTCTCACAGCAAAGTAAAGACACTTAACTTGAATGTTTTCTCAAATTAAAAGCGAGTTTATAGAACTATAACTAAGCCCCTCCTGAAGCAAAGGAATAAATTAGGATTCCTTATCTTATGATCGTAGAAATACAAACTGTCTCCAAAACCTCGCTTAAGTTGCATACGTATTTGAAAAAGTTAAATCCAGTCTTTGCAAACATAAAATTAAGTTATTGCAATGGCATTTATAAAAATGAAATTGTCTGTTTAATTTTTTCTCTATGCCTTTGCCATGTAGATAATTTGCTACAATTGAAGCTACGTAAATCGCTCTACTTTACGCTATAACTTCTTAAATATACCCTATTAGATGGAAGGATAATATAGAAGCTAAGAAACAAATCATTAAACTGTGAAAAATTCTCTGGTCATCTTGTAGATATCACAGAATTTAATAAAAGAGCAAAATTGATATAATAGCATAGTTTTCATATTAGAGAATAAACTGGGTTGAAAGTAACTCATAAAAGTGAATCATATCAGAGATCCTCTAATCAGAGAAATTCGTGCAACTTAATGTAATGAAAGTTCTCAGCTTTTAGGTTATCTTTTCGTATATTAAGGTCTGAAATCAGATTTTCGAGGGAGTGACCCGTTATAATTTCCTTACACTACTCTTTGGGTCCTAATGGAATTATCTATGTGTGCTAAGAATAAGCCATGCCAGGATAAATGAAGCTGCTTAACTTAATGCTTTGATGTTCGTAGATCAAAGTGATAGGTTGAAATAAATAAATTTGTCGGAATTAGCTTTCGTACAAATAAGGTTTTATCCTGGAATCAGAACATTGTTCATAAGCAGATTTAGAAATTTGTACACATATTAAGAAAGCAAATAAGGTATTTTTAATAAACGGTTTTCAAACAACTACATATTATGAAACAAGCTAAATAATATGCCTCTGCACTTGAGAAAAGCATCGAGTAAAAGTAACATTTTGGGGTTTAGTTTTTAAGACCTGTGTTACTGGGGATTTCCGATAGCATATTGTAAAATTAAATGAAACCTGCTAATTCGAGGGTGGACGCCTAGAAAATTTTTTTTATTTCATGTACGCAGTTATCTGGGAAGTCTATAATCTTAACTTTTAATAACTGCAATGGGAATTTTTCTCTGCTCTACCTTAAAGAAACTTATGATTTCATTCACTAATATTAGCTGTAACGGACTACATTAAATTCAGTGTTGTGGTTCAAAGAAGGGTTGTTCCAGATGGTTTGAGGAAACCAGTCTATTTCCTGGACATTAAAATCAAAAACCATAGCTCCATGACCCTAGATTTATAAATGGATGTGTTATACTGTCGAAAATGGATGGGTGTTCGTCAACCAGTACCATCATGTTTGAAGTACAGGGCTGTCAAAACCATTCAAAGTACTGAGATATTTTGGTAATGGTATTTAGGGGCTCAAAGAGAACAAGAAAACATCCATCTGGCTTTTATATATCATTCGAAAAATCCAAACTCATCTATAGGAATGCCAGATAGTGACTCGAGATTTGTCCCATCATAAACCACGTCGCTATTGCTGGGGAGGCCATTGATAACAATTCCAGTTTGACCATTTACCCCACTCTGACTATTCACTCAGAGACTGAGCACTCAGAGAATTTTTGCCAAGTTGATGGGGTCTATCAGTTAGTGATTGCGCGTAACAAAGCTTCTACAGGTCACCACCTCTCATACAATAATAACACAGTGCATCGGGCTAACTGAAACAGATTTTCCACACTTCTTACTAAATTGTATCATTATAATTTATTAGTAGCAAATTACCGAGTAATTTTCCGACTAGAAATGGACTATCACAAAAGCTTTAACTCGAAAGACTGTGGATAGTTTACCTTGACTCATAAAAAATGATGGAATTACATGAAATCAAAGCGATTAATAAAGTTACTATTAGGTACCCGTCAAAACATGACGGCTAGATAGGAAATAAGTTCTCTAATACACAAATTATACTCAACACATCATTGTCAAATGATGCGTTGAAAGGCAAAGTGGTGTAAGTCGCATTTTCAACTTTTTTCATTTGAGGGCAAATATGTAATCTCCATGTTCAATTTATAGAGAAATTGTAAATAGTTATTATTTGCAATATTGTAATAACTGTTATGAATCATAATTTGTTCAATTTATGGTGGAATTTTTTGTAGTTTTCGCAGTTAAACTCTTTGACTTACACCACTTAACTTACTGACTTACACCACTTTGCCTTTCACCGCCTCAAATGTTGAAAATCGTAATAAGGCGCAGAAACAAATTAATTTGTTTTAGCGGCCTCGTGCTTAGTAAGTATCTAAAGTCAGATTTAAAAATGTCACTGAGCATGCGCAGAAAGCAATTTTTTTTAATTGTAAATTATCGCTAATCAGCGTGAAATGAACAATATCCATGAGGTTTAATCTTATAATTCACAAACATAATTATCATAAAAATAAAAATGGCAGAGAGAGATCTAGAGAGACTCCTCGGAATAAACGCGTTTATCATTAAAACATGTCACTGAGCATGCGCAGAAATCAATTTTTTAATTGTAAATTACCGCTAATTAATAGAAATTGCGGTTACAAAAACCAAATTTGACAAGTCTACAGACTGCAATCTTTCGTTTAATACCAAAATGAAGTAAATTGATGCAGTAGTTTTCTCTAATGGACTGCCCAAAAAGTAGGCTTAACAACTTAAATATATAGATATTCTCTAACATGTAATACTAATAAAAGAATGCTCAAAATTAGTTTTCGGATGTAATATCGCAGAAGTGAAATTTTTTGCGTAGTTAATAGCAACAAAACAAAATGTTTTAAAACATGGTCATGGATTAATACTTTTTAAAAAAATCGTGAAGTTTTACAATCTGCGGTTTAGACTGGAAAAAAAATGTCATACCAATTGACTAATTATACCAAAAACATTACAGTAACCACAAAATATGAAAACGACGTTTAAACGATATTTGTTCCAAAATGTGTAATGTTTAGATTTTCCTTGAAATGTGCGAAAATGAGATTTCCATGAAAAAACAACTTTAAAATTTCTTCCCTAGGAAAGAAAACATTATTTTATTCAGGTTCCGACTATATTCCAAATTTTCATGCTTCAGTTTAGAAGCACTGCATTTCAAGTAGAACTCAGTGACTGTATTCCTATATATACAATTTGTCTTAATCATTAAATTCCTATATAAATAATTTGTCTTTATTTTCTTATTTTTAACATGCATTAGCTGTTAAAAGTTTCAAGATATTTATATAAAGATTTTGATACCAGTATTTTCTGGCATTAATTAAATTTATTTAGAAATTAACTTATTGAAACTGGTATTTTAATTAAAAGGAACTTAAGAACGAATATGTCTTATACATTTTTTAAAAATCTTCTTTGCATATATTTAAAAGATACATATAATTTTACTGATTTAAATTGCTCAAGTATTATCAATAGTATTCAAGGGATGAAGATTTAAAAACTGAATCCTATTGAAAAACTGTAATGAATTACATTTTAAATTAAGGAAATCAAAATTCTAGCTACATTGAAATAGCAGGGATAATTTAATAAATAAGTTAATTTGAATACTAGCTTGAAAATTACTTTATTAAATTAGAATTTTAGTTACAAACCAGTCCTTTCTAGTTCTATGCAGTTGTCACAGACTTTGGTTTCGCAACCATTTTCCCACTCTTTTAACATACAATATCCTAGGATACCTGGAGGCGATACAGTTTTGAAAATGGAATATTATTTGATTTAGTTTTATCTCTGAACAACGTCAATCATCTCCGTTTTAAATTCTTAATAATACTGACATATTGTGAAAGAAATAATATAACTTTATGTTCTTCGGGTTATTTAAAGATATTTCTAAGAGTGTTAGAAAAAGAATCTATTTGTTATCCCCGATTATATTCCGCAGAGAGATCGATCTCCCAAAAATATATATTTATAACAAGATTAAGGAATATTTATTCAAAATATATTCTAAAAATCGAAAGGGATGAGTATTTTAAATATTTACTTTAAAGATGTGAGAATGTTATGTTTGTCTTGATGTTTACTCGTGTACTACACTATATACTCTTCCCTGATAAAAGGTTAAGATTTTGTTCACGCCGTTTTCATATCAATAAATCATGCCATAATATATTACATAGCAAAAATGATATGTTGCAATTGATATTTTCGAAAGAAGTAACTTTTCTGAATGCTAAATTGCGTATTTGGTGACTACTTTATCAATGAAATATTGTTTCATTAATTATATATATATATATATATACACTAAAGCCCTGATTATCCGCGGAATTGGTGGCAAGGGCACCGCGGATAGCAAAAATCGCGGATAACCCGAAAAAAAGTCTAAAAATAAGTTGCAAACACGAAAAAAAATTTCAACATAAAAACAATGTTTTATTTTACAAAAAACATAATAAAACTTTTAAAATACATATGTACAGTACAGCAGAAACCACTGTTCTACGTCTAAGTCACTAAAATAAAGAACAGTAAACAAAAAACAATACATGCATATTGTAAACAAAAAGTGTTCAGTTACACGTTTTTAAAAGAATCTGTCACTCGTTTTTGCTTCTTACTTTGAAAACACCTTTTCTTTATTCTAAATTGTATTTTCCTTAACATGAGTTTTTCTGCCAGATTTGCATCGTGGTCTTGTTTCTCTAAATATTGAAGCAATCCGTCTAAGTGCTGCAAAGCAGTTTCCTGTGTCATCCACGCAGGCGCCTCGTCTTCATCACTTTCATTTTGTTCTTCTTCGTTCTTGTTCACACCCATTGCTTTGTTCGTTATCTCTATGCCAGTCAGTCGTTCAAAACCCAACTCCCTTGCATCGCATTCTAGCCACTCTTTTATGTTAATTTCGTCGACATTCTCATATCCCGGAACGGATGTCACTAGGTCAACAAGTGTAGCAGTCGGCATGACTTCATTTTCTTCTTCACAAATGTTTTGGTTGATATTTGTTTCAATACTCGAAAAGATGTTTCTCCATGCTTTAACAGGGGTTGAAGGTTTGATGTAATCCCATGCAGACGCAATATCGAAAATGCTATCCAAAATTGTATAATGCCAAAATTCTTTGAGATCACAGCCTTCTTCGATTTTTGACAGTAACAACTTTATCTTGTATGTTCCCTTCATGGTTGTAATGACTACCTGGTCCATAATTTGTATAAGCGCAGTAACATTTGGTGGCAAAAACTTTGCGAAGATTTGCCCGTCAGAATATTTAACCACACTTGTAGCTGGGTGTGAAGGCGCGTTGTCAATTAACAAAACAGCCTTCTTCCAATTTTTAGAGTCAAGATGTTTACGTACTTGAGGCACAAAAATCTTTTCAAACCATTCTTGAAAAGTCTGCTGGTTCATCCAACCCTTTTTTTTGGATGAAATGATTAGCTGGTAAATTTTTTGCTCTTCTCCCTTTAAAAGATATCGGTTTCTAAGATTTAACGATTACAAAAAGCCTTAGTTTGTGACAACCCGCAATGTTGCTGCGTGGCAAGATTGTAATTCTTTACTTGCTACTTTTCTGGCCTGCCGCTTGATGTTCATTTGTTCCCCAGCTCATTGGTCTCACAGGCCGCCACGCTATAAAATTAGGATATTTTCCTATTTTTATAAGTTTTTCGAAGTTATAAGTCATTAATGAAAAACTACTGCCACCTCTCTTTCTTGAAAAGGGTAAATAAAAAATAGATTATTCAGCAAAAATTAGTCTGTATATATCATACAATTTGAAAAATAACATTGGTAATAAAGCTTTACACATAGAAAATTTTTGGTAACAAAACTTTACAAATAGAAAATTTTTGGTAATAAAACTTTACAAATAGAAAATTTTTGGTAATAAAACTTTACAAATAGAAAATTTTGTAAAGAGAATAACGAGGTCATTGATTCTCAAGATGATTTAAAAATTGCACAAAGAATCATTATTCCAATGAGTGCATTTATTACTTCTAATGTAATGTCCTTCTATGTAATAATGATCTGAAGGATTTTCGATGTGTGAAAGCATTTTTTTATTTTGATATTGGTATGATTGACGACTTTTTCATCAACTTGTCAGTAAATAGCAAACGCTAAACTTGTTCTGTAAAAGGGTCGTGCCCCAAGGCCAGCGCTGGACCCTCTAATTTCTTTACTCTCACTTTTATCACATTACAAGGTGTTCATTGTGCTATAGGACGCAAGGGCTTGGAACTCCAAGTGAAACAATTTTTTCCCTCGATATCGAGTACTTTCACAAGATTTTTATCTGTCATCACTCCTTGAATCATCAGAACTATCATCACTTGTTATGACGAATTTTTATGGTATGTGACCCCCTTCGTTTCCGTGGAACATCCCCTCCGCTACTCTCTTTGTCTAAAATAATATCAACGTTACCATGACTGGTCGATGAAGGCTGTTGAAAGCTAAGTGTTGTGATTTGTTGCTGCTGTTCTGACAATCTGCTCGTAATCTTGTAAAGGAACTTCTTCATCACTATTTTTCTCATTATCGGAGATTTGGGGAAGAATGGTACAATTATATGTAGGATTCATCTGAATCAATTTCAGAATCCGATTCCTCAATCTGTGATAGTGCGAGAGAGACAAAATGTCGGATTCGCTGTGAAACAGGAGGGATTTTTCCATCCATGGTAGCTACAACAATAAAACAAAGATCTTAGAAATAGAATGCATGCAGACAGACAATTAGTACGGTTCAAAGCTTATCGGTCATACAGACCAGCAAAAACTTCAAGGCTCATCGGTCCAAAAGACCGCTTATGTTTTACAAAGATTAAATTTACCGACAAGCTAAGATCGGGCGAAAATCTCCGATTTGTTGTACTTGAAGGTCAGGATCCGACTGAAGAACTCACAAACCCCCAACTGTCTAAACACCCCCACCCTTCAGAACAGGTGCAACAGCGGTCTTCTAGACCGATGAGCCGACGTAAGGGTTAAAGGTGTGTTTCTTCATTGTTTTTCGTTTTTTCATCCTAGAAATACTACACTTGATCACTGACAAAGAAACATAAAACACGACTGATTACTAAGCACGCTTACTGTCAACTGAGACCATTGGCAGGCCGAGAAAATACGCAGAGAATATGAGTTGGGAATTATGTAAACAAACCGGTTAATTTGATAAATTTTCATTTATTATCATATTTACCGGCATTAATGGTGATTATGTATAATTGCCGGTTAGTATATATAATAACCAGTTTATTACTTTTACCGTAACACACACACACACACACACACACACACATATATATATATATATATATATATATATATATATATATATATATATATATATATATATAAGTTTACGCTCGATTTGTTCCTCGGATTTTGACAGAAAAGCAAAAAGAAGACAGAAAAGCTTGCTGTGAAGATTTGCTGACTACTGCGCAACAAGGCAACAAATTCTTAAAGTGTATTATAGAAGGAGATGAGACCTGGTGTTTACAATACGACCGAGAAACAATAAGACAATAAGCTGATTGCCCAGTCGAAATCAAAGACTGAGGTGATGCTGATTGAATTTTTTTATTACAAAAGACTTATTCACCACGAATTTATTCCTGAAAATGAAACCATTGATGAGTATTTTTACAAGGAGGTGCTTTTTCGATTACGAAACAGGATAAGGCAAATTAAGAAGGAACTATTTGATTCCGGGCAATGGTTTCTTTTACATGATAATGCTAGGCTCCATACAGCCATTTCTGTAGAACAATATCTTGCTAAGCATTCAATTAGAGTGATAAATCACCAACCATATTCTTCCGACTTATTGCCAGATGATTTTTTTCTTTTTTCCGAAGCTTATGATGGCCATGAAAGGACAGAGAGTTGAAAACGTCTCGGATATTAAATCAAATGTTACTCGTATTTTGCGCACTGTTAGTTCCAATGCCTATAAACAGTGTTTCGATAACTTAAAGAAACGTTGGAAAAATTGTATATACTCCTTTGGGGATTATTTTGAAGGAGATAAATTTATTTGAAAGCGAGTAATATTTTTCTTATTTATAAAAAATTGTCCGGTTATTTTATGGGCTCATCTTGTATGTTGAAAATATTTTTAAACAAGTTATCCAAGGTAGTTTGGATGGTTTGCGTCTTTTTTTTCCTTGTATATTGTCTGGTAGCAAGCCAGATTTTCCTGAATACGACGATTTACACTTGTGAATATTTCTTCATTTGGTCTATTTCTTCAAATTGTTGTAGTCTTTTATTAATATTATGAAAAACTGATGCCATTTCTGAAGCCAATGAAGATTTATTTGATTTATCGTGTGGATATCGAAACTATTGCATCATACATTTTTATCATTGCGTCATAAAATTTTGCAGTATTGCAGAATATTGCATCATATTTTTTAATAATTATGTAATGCATATAGGTATATACTGTACATTTCGAGGAATAGTATTTTTGAGAATTTTTTTTTAATTTAAAAATTTCGGTCGTAAGTGCGAGCGGTCGTAAGTCTAGCGATCGTAAGTCGAGGAATACCTGTCGAGGGAAACATAAAAGAAATTTGCCATTTTGAATAAAAAGTCCATCTATACAGGGTTTCTACCTATATCCATTACATCCCATGCAGACGCAACTTCTAAACGATGCCAGCTTAGGCCATAAAGTTGGTATCTAGGTATGGAAAAAAAGGATATGCGCCACTCGATGAGACAACTTACAATGCCATCTATCGGCAAATTTTGGAATTAGCGTGTTTATCCTAAAAACGGTACGAGATACGGGAAAATAATCAGTTACAAAGTTGTTCAGCATCATCGATTTAGTATGAAAATACATCTTGAGCACATTAATACTAAAAACAGAATGTAAAAACTGACGACGGATTACTGATGCTTATGCCTCCGTAACACCTGGCATGTTGCACAATCTGCAGCGCGAAATCGAGTGGAAATGTGTATAGTAGCTAATGGAGAGCATTTTCAGTAACATAAATAAATGATCCTGAAGATAGGAAAGTGCTTCAGTTTCTTTCTTCCACTCTTTATGACATGACAATTTTCGAAATCGTGACCAAACAAATGTTCATTTTCTACATTATGTTTTAAGTATTAATCTGTGCAAGGTATCTTTTCTTACTAAATAGTTGATGCTAAACAACTGTGTCATTGACTTTCTTCCCGTATTTCGTACCGATTTTGTGATAAAAACGATTATTCTAAAATTTGCCGATAGATGGCGTTGTAAGTTGTATCATCGAGTAGCGTATAGCCTTTTTACTATACCTAGACATCGACTTTATGGCCTAAGCTGTCACGTTTAGAAGTTAAGGGGGATGTAACTGATATAGGTGAGAACCTTGTATACTCTAACGCCCCGACACACATTATAATATATGATGACGGAGAAGTTACTGACATTCAAAGTTAAAACAAAGAATAAAATGAATGAAATTCTAGTTGAAAGTTCAAGCGAATGTTTCACTTTTTAAAAGGAATTATAAATTAGTATTTTAAAAGTGATTCTTATAAGCATAAAAATAGATCCTATTTAAAAACATATTTCATTTAAAGGGAATTTATATAATTTCATTTTATTTGAAAAATAACACACCCAATTTTGCTCTGGATGTTTCAATATTTAAGCATTATTGTAACTCATGTCATTTAGACCGAAATATACTAAAAATAAAATGTCAATTTACAGTGAAGTTTCGTAATCTTCGAAAAACAAAACTTAAATCCAAAATTTAATCCAAATAGAATGGCTTATGCTCGTTGAATTTAAGATTTGATTATGTTTTATTTGCTAGACATTTGAAACTTATTAATGGATAGATTCGCTTAAATAGTATAAGTATGGATAGATAATCCCTAGAAGAAAGTACTTAAGAGTTTTAAAAGACTAGATAAATTGAATTAATCTCGAGTTTTATACTTACATACATACATATACATACATACATATATATATATATATATATATATATATATATATATATATATATATATATACAGTCGGACCTCTATTTAACGAAGTTGCTAAATCCCGAAAAAAAGTTCGTTATATGGAAAATTCGTTAAATAGACATTCACCTTTTAAAATTCTTTAAACTAACAAAACAGATTTTAAATTCATAAACACTAAATATTAATAATAAAAGTAATTGATCACACCTGTATTTTGTAAATTAATGTCTATTTGTTATATATATCTTACCCATCAAACAGAAATCTGCAAGGAAAGCAAGAATAAAACAAAACATTTTCCGGGAATACACTGTATTTTCAATTTAAAAAATTATATTAAAATTAATGAATTTTAATGACATAATCGCATTTATTATAAGAAGTAATTTTACGCATACATTACCACGTGCGTCCTTAAATTTAATTACTGATAAAGTCTGTTAATTTTGCCTGAGTTTTTTGTTTGATAAATTGATTTCTCTCATAATACGTCTCTCATCTTTACAATGTTACCAAAAACACCTTCAGGTGTATTTTCTTCAAACTGCAACCCGCGTCGTAATGTGTTAAAAGAAAGTTAACGTGTTAAATGTGTTAAAAGAAAGAATAAGTTTGAAATGTTCAGAAATATTTTGAGAAATGTGGAGAAAAAATAATAATGGATCACAAGAAAAAGTTCATTAAATAGAGAATGCACTTCGCTGTTTGGAGGTTATTTTACGAAGAAATTCACAAAATGTTCTTGGTTCCAAGGAAAAGTTCGCAAAATAGAGAAATTCGCAAAATAGAGGTTCGTTAAATAGAGGTCCGACTGTATATATATATATATATATATATATATATATATATATATATATATATATATATATATATATATATATATATATATACATATACATATACATATACATATATATATATGTATATATATATATATATATATATATATATATATATATATATATATATATATATATATATATATATATATATATATATATACATATACATATATATATGTGTATATATATATACATATACATATATATATGTGTATATATATATATATATATATATATATATATATATATATATATATATATATATATATATATATACATATACATATATACATATACACATACATATATATATATATATATATATATAAATATATATATATATATACATATATATATATATATATATATATATATATATATATATATATATATATATATATATATATATATATATATATATATATACTAGCGGACCCGACAGACGTTGTCCTGTTCGAACGTTGTAATTCTAGCTGAAGTACCCGGCGATGCCCGGGATTTCAAGAATGTTTGTTAACCAAAATCAATTTAAAAATTAACACAGTATAAATAACGTAGAAAAAAAAGCATACGAAATGTTATACATATTAATAATATGAAAACCCAATTAAAAATGTATAAATGTATAATAAACTCCTCAGATTTCAGCTATATTCAATATTTCATCATAAAAAAGCTGAAAAAATAAAAATAAATAAAAATAATAATTTTAAAAAATAATAATTTTAAAAAATTAAAATAAAAAAATAATAAAATAAAATAAAATAATAATTAAATAATTTAAAAAATAATAAAATAAAAGCTGAAATAAAAAAGCCTTAAAAAAAAAAGCTGAAATAACAGGTCTAGCAAAATTTACACAACTCTGGATTCGAACCCGGGTCGAGAGAATGGTACTTTCTAAATTGGCGACCTTCCGAATGCTCCACGATGACACGGCGTTCTAGTGGGTAAAGTGAAACATATTCGCTATTGGAAAGTTGTTGTGGGCTGGTGATTATACATGTCAGAGGAGTTTTTAGTCAGAAATAAGTTAGCAGGATAGAAGCTTAGTCTTTAGCTCTTCAATAGACACAAAGATATAGGCGAGGAGGATTGCAGTAGCGATTAAAAAAGATCTCGTGTCACTTAACGTGGTTAATTCGAATTTTCCATCGCGTGTCGAGAGTATCAATATGCCGTTGGATCTGATCCATTTTAGAGTATAAAATCTGACTTGAAAGATTATTATTTTCATTTATTATTCTGGTTTAATATATGACTTGAAACTTTTTGATTTTATTTATTTTTATTTTTTCGCTCGCTGTTTGCTAAGTAAACATAACGTGGACGCCATTATCTAGAGGGATGATTTCACAAAGTGTAATAGCTTCCATTTACCGGACGCATCCCCTTATAAATTGTTGGCTTTTTATTAATTAATTAAAAATATAAAAACATATTCTATCGGATCAAATTGTGAATCTAAACCATTCTCGAATCAACTAAATTGCACACACAAAATTTCATAAAAATCAGTCCAGTCGTTTAGGAGGAGTTCAGTTACATACACACGGACAGAAGAAATATATATATAAGATATATATATATATATATATATATATATATATATATATATATATATATATATATATATATATATATATATATATATATATATATCGTATAAACTGTCATTTTATATTATTCTACAATGATTATAATTAAGATAGGAAAAGTTAATCTGTAAAATATTTTGTTTTGCAGTATAACCGTCTGATAAAAAACAATGGAGAGTGAATTTTTGATAAATATTAACTTTAGGGTTCACATTTTAAAACCAATACTTAAATTTAAAAATAAATATAATTCAGCTCTGGCTTCATAAATATCTACTGGCTGTTCAGATGAGAAAAGAAAATTATTTCAGGTTTTGCAAGAAATTCTACTGTCGCTCAATGCTGAGGCTTGGAATCCAGCGAATTTTCCGCAATTGACCACACTGATGAACAAAAAAGGCATGGTATACGCGGAAGAGCAATTTTCCAAAACGGGTCGCCAAAGTGGCTCCTGTCGCCAGGATGTCCAAATAATTCTTCCTAGTGCAAAATGGACTGCGAAAAGGGTCTAGGAATGATAAATAAATGCGTTAGCGCTCGCCGATGAAACAAAACCGCTTAGTAGTCGTTATCTAAGAGAAACCGGAAAAGTGGAAGAGGTTATTTCCGCAGTGACAAACTGCCCGTTGCTTTATTTGCTCATAAAGTGATATGTGCACATTGTTAGTAAAAGTGGAGTCATATTATGTTGCTAAATGACTCATTTTTGAAGCTTTTTTTAATAAAATTGTTCGGTTTGAAGTGTATTAAAAATTTACTGAGCAACAACAGAAGTTTTGATTGTTCGATGAGGCCGATATCGGTTGGTCGTTCTCAGGTCAGGAAGGCATAATGATGTATAAGTTAAAATAGATTATTCTCACTCCTGGTCCTGTAGGGAACTGAAAAAAAATTAATTTCAGCGTCTCTATTTAGGTATCATTTATTTATCTTAAATGTTATAAACTAGCTTCAAATTAAAAATAAAATATTCCCTCTGAAATGTATTTTTAATTGAAATTTTACAAGGGCCCATAGTAACATATAATTTACATTGTGATGTTTAGCATTCTTTCCTTCTGTTTTTCTTTTCACTTATTTTATAAGATCAACTCCAATTTTTTTATACCATTTTGTTTGTAAAAATACTTTTGCAAATCGAATTGTACTTCTTTCTACCTCAATCGACTTTGCTTGACTCGAAAAAAGTTATTTAAATCTTACATAACTTTTTTCCTTTTTCTAGTAGTTACACTAAAGATATTTTATAACACCCATAAATTGTCGAAAAGATTCCACAAAAATCCAATGGTTTTAAAGGTTAAAAGTTGAGCAAACTTTTGATTGTTTGGGAGCAAACTGATAAATGATAAACAACAAATTATTTTGAGTCGGATTGTTCAAAATCTTACAGTTCGACTTATTATAAGACAAGGTCCTACGAAGTTCATATTTTTCATGATTAATTGGAGCTCATGGTATTTTCACGTTACGCATTGAGCCAGTCGTACTTATTCTGAGGTCTCATTTGCACGTGTTTACTAAGATATTCTATTCCCAGCGTTGGTGGTTTCCCTCGGTTAGTTTCGCAAGGTGCTAGTCATTCATTAAATGACTTTTTTTTTGGCTAATGCGGAAGCAATTTGTCTGAGACATTCACACAGAACCGCAGAAAATGTTAGCTACTTTTTATCTGGGAGCACCATACAGGTGAATCAACATTGCTTCTTGATGCCACCTCTATTTTGATCCAACACCCCCAAGGGAAACATCGAAGGGGTCGCTTATTCTCCCACGCATTGACTTCGTGGAAGGGATTACCAGGCTACGGATTTAACGCGCCCATGTCCCTGCTAGGCAAGAAGGTTGTTTAAGTTTTTCATTGGGATTCGAACTGACGATCCCTAGTCCGAAGCCCAACTCGCTACCCCCAGGCCACTTTGGTGCCTCATTAAATGGTGCAAAACTCTGTTGAACATTGCTTCTGTGGCGTATTGATCAAGGCAGCGTTTGAATTAACAAAAGCCACAGCCAAGTAAATTTAAAAGAGACGAATTTATTAGCAATTCAGATGAGAAAAAAGTGAAATTGACGCTCCGTAATCGGTTACAGGATTAATGATGATTGCTCTACGATGGTCAAGGAGTCCGTTAGGAAGAGTTACTAGATAAAGTCCCTCTAATTAAATAATATCGAGTCCTACAGGACCTTCGATTTACGCTTCCTTCAGAGCGGATGACTTCAAGGCAATTTATAAGATCAGGATGATCGGTACAGATGATCTTGTCTTGAGATCTCTTCCAAATAAAACCAAGCTTTCTAACTGAAGCTAAAAAATTCTCCTCTTGAGAAATAAACAGCTAACTTCCCAAGTCCTTTCTCGAGACAGGATGGTCGCAGTAGTTCCCTCAGCTCAGGAGATAGCTAACTAGCTAACTTCCAAGATCTTTCGTCTCATCTTCGAACTTTGGCGCTCCATCCAGAGAACTCGTCTCTCATTGGCTCTTCTAATGGTGATGTCATTTTTTAGGCTTTTTATTTGCTGAAACTCCAGCGCCAAGATGTCCGTAATTCTTGCATGTCCCGATTCGGGAGTTGTCCTGCGTCATTAATATGGCGCGCCGGGGTGAAAGGTTTATTCAGCCCAAGTGTCACTTTTTGGAGACAGGTACGTACAATGTACAATGGGGGCTGGTCCGCCGGTCGTTAGTGGTACTAGGGGTGTTAACGGCTGCGGGATTTTACTTATTGGACGAATTAATTTAATTCGTCAAACTTCCCACTTTGCAAATAAAAACATACAATCCAAATAAATTAGTTCAGTATTTTTTGTCCCTTGTAATATTCAAATTTCCAACGTTTCAATTACATGGCGAGGGAATTATATAATAATGTAATATATGTTAATTCAGGAACAGGGAAAATTCCATAAAAGGCGAACAATCCTGCACAATTTTTATTATTTTTAATTATCCCGGGCATAATATTATGTTAGTCCCCAAAACAAACTTGTGATATCTCTTAAAAATTCAACACTTTTAATAAGAGTATACTTAGTGCTTTAAAATATGTTAGCACATTTTCAAATGTTGTATCTTATTTTCAGAAGTATCGTTGTATCTTATGTACAGAAGTATTTTTTGCCAAACAGCAAACTAACAATATGGTGAAATTTGTAACTTCAAGATTTCTGACATAAATTCTTCTTCGATAAACTATTTGAAAATTTCAAAATATCATTTTCTTTCCTTCTAGGCTATAAGCATCCAAACATTTTGGAAGAAATAAACTTTCGTTTCTAAAGAGTATAAATTTTTCAATTTTACTTAAAATGAGATATTGTCGGTATGATGTAAGTACGTGCATATTTTAAGATCGAAAGAAAATAGAAAAAAATCCACATTTCATTTGAAAGTTTCTGCGGAGTAGTGAAAACTCTTTTAAATAACAAAATTGAAATAGTGAAACAGTATTGTTTTAAAATATTTTATTATGTAACGCATATTTTCATTTTGATAAAGCCGATTCTAATAAATAAATATTTCTTTTCTATAATGCATAACATAGCATTTTTGATTAATATAAAAATGTTTTTAATTGATTTGTAATACGCAGTTGTATCTAGAAGACACGTACTTTTTTACCAATATTATACTCGGACCAATATTATACTCGTGTGTGAAAGATTGTAGTGTTCTAAAGCTTTGGAAAATGAGGTTCAAAAGACACTTGTTACATAACAATTCTCACAAGAATGATTTATAACTTTAGACTTTTTAAATATTAAAATAAGTTCCATTTCTTAGAATCACAGAGAAAAGAAAACTGCTAAACACACACACACACACACATATATACCTCTCTACCTATTATGTATCTATTACAAATTGAATCCTGGTTATGTTTAAGCTAAATTTTTACTTACTTCTTTCCCCCAAAATTTTAATTCAACGTCTTTTTTTTGAAGAGTACTTGTAAAATTTTAGTTAAAGTTTTTCTATCCACTCGTTCCACCTTTTAAAACCTTTCGCATACTGAATTGTTTTAGAAATCTCTTCACTGCTTGTATTTGTCAGTTTCTGTTTGAATATTATCCATTTACACAAGTAAAATTAATTTTGTCGTTAGCATTTTCTACACATCTCACAGTACATCTATTTTCGAGATCCACTGCAGATCTGACGCGTTCTGCTCAAATACATATATTAACCTCGTGGGGAGCGACAAGACTTACAATACTCGTTTAGTTTGTTGGTTGAACAGGAAATTGCTATGGTTTTGCGTTGCATTCACTTCCTTTTTTTATTTTCAGTTCCTCATAGTAAAGCTAAAGAGATACTTCTACTATTCTTTAGAAAACCTTCACTTACTCATGTGGCCTCTGATGAAGTGACACTAAATATATTTTTCTTGGATGCTCAACTACAGTATTGATCTACTCAACCCTTTTTTTCTCTTGGATCACATGCATATCGCTCGCTCCTTTTAACAACGTCATATCGGTAAAATCGGCGATTTTTAGTTATGCCTGTTTTCAGAATGGCCAGAAAGAGTACAGTAGAGTCCCGATAATGCGAACTTCGGTAATCCGAAAGTCCGCTTAATCCAAAACCAAAAGTGTAAAAGAACTAAGGTTACAATAAAACTACAGTTATACTAAGTAATATAAAGTATATTTCAGAAAGTTACAAGAAAATTCAAAGTTAAGCAATGTACTGAGCTAATTATTACTGGACTACATTGGTTTGAAAAAAAATCTGTTAAATATTTTTATCGATGAGAAGAATACCTCTCCCTTGAAGCCAAATTACGCCAACGCGTCAGAAAAATGGTGTCCACTCTGGTCGCGGCGGAGTGTTGCTCTGCGTACATCAAATGCAGCCGTGGAGTCTGAGTGGCATATCCTCTGCTCGCTGTCACAGTTTGCTTCACCTTCACTCTGATCTCAGACGTTGACTGTAACTGTATATGTAACTGTATATATAACTCTATATGTTTGACTTATTATGTATGTAACTTATTATGTATCTTATTATGTATGTGACTTATTATGTATGTAACTGTATATTGTTATGACTGTAACTGTATATGTTTACTGTAACTGTATATGTAACTGGTCGCGGCGGAGTGTTGCTCTGCGTACATCAAATGCAGCCGCGGCGTCTCAGCGGGATACCCTCTGCTCGCTGTCACAGTTTGCTTCACCTTCACTCTCATCTGATACGTTGACTGGTTCTGTCAAAACCATTTCAACAATCTACTGATCGTCTAAAATCTTATACTTTACTGAACGAACAACTTACATTCTACTGTATACTGTAACTGTACAGGCAGCGTTCTGCTCACTTATCACCCATTTCGTCCCGAGATTTGATAATTTTTAGACAGACCTTATAAAATAAACTGTGTAATCACACGTAATATGTAATATTTATGTAATCACACGTTATTATGTAATCTATACTTATATATAAAGAGAGAGCGATTTTGTACGTGGAGGGTAATCTTCAGAACCTCTGTACCTATTTGAAAAATTCTTTCACTGTTTGAAAGGTACATTATTCCAGATGGACATATGCTATATATTATGTATATCTAATCAGTAGAAATAAAGTTAGGGGCTTAATCCTAACAATCTCCATTCTTACCGCTACTGTCCTCTACCGCTTTTTGTGCCGAAGTCTTCAACGGTCCTTAGCGTGGTGCTATATATAGTTATATATAAAGAGAGAGCGATTTTGTACGTGGAGGGTAATCTTCCGAACCACTGTACCTATTTGAAAAATTCTTTCACTGTTTGAAAGGTACATTATTCCAGATGGACATAGGCTATATATTATGTATATCTGATCAGTAGAAATAAAGTTAGGGGCTTAATCCTAACAATCTCCATTGTTTCCGCTACTGTCTTCTACCGCTTTTTGTTCCGAAGATTTCAACGATCGTTATCGTGGTGCTATCGCGGTGGGCTTCTGTTCTGACGCTAGCGGTTCGAACCTAGCCGTTCTTCGGCACGCCTTTTTCTTTTAAAAAATTTATTTTAATTATTAACTAACATAAAATTAATTTAAGGTATTATTTAGGTTATTATTAAGGTAAAAATAGATTTACAATTTATTGGCGATCAACTGGAAATTTATTGGTATAATATTTTGTTCAACCCGGACAAAGTCGGGACGGGCCACTAGTTTAAGTATAATTTAAGAAGGATTTCGTTTAATCCGAAAAATTCGTTAATCCTAAATGGGTCTGGTCCCAATCATTTCGGATTATCGAGACTATACTGTAGTTATATCCTTGCAAGATCGTCACACCTCACCGCTCAATATTTAGCCGCTAGAGAGCAGAATTAATATTTATTTTCAATACATTTTAATGCACTTTTAAACTATGAAATCACTCTCCTGAAAAATTACGTTTTTTTTTTTTAGATATGACGTTGTTGAAAGGAATGAGCGATATGTTTGCTACGTTATGCGGGTACATATACACTCTACCCCATAACGTGATAATGTAAAAAATAATAAAATTCAAACCGAAATGTATTCAAACATTAATTTAAAAATGAGCGTGATTTTTTTATATAGACAAACTTTTGACTATTTTAGACAAATCAGGTTTACACTTGCTATGTGCTACTGACCATACTTCGTCAAGGTATGAAACAGTAAGCCGATTTTTGTGTACTTTCTTCGCATACTTCAGTTTGAATTCTATGATTCACAAAGATACAACGTGAATAGCAGGTGGACAATTTTTGTACAGTTTTGTATTTTTCATTTATAAGTTTCCAAAATTAATTTATAAAAGCACGTGCCTGAGGATGAGAGCGTTTCGGGCAGCGCATAAAAATTTGGTCGGCCGCAGTTCGAGTATTCCTGATCTAAATGGAGGATAATTCGGTAACTATAAAACTTGCCTTCTGTTCATGGTCTTGAATTGAGACCAATAAGTTGTGGTTTCTTTTCTGCTCTTTGTCTGTTAATTCAACTCTTTTTCTCTAATGTTCCGTTTGAGTGTACGTATGCCAAAATAAGTACACTCTTAGACAAAAAAAAAAAAAAAAAAAAAAAAAAAAAAAAAAAAAAAAAAAAATCACCAAGAAGGAATAATGCAGATTGGTCACAAATTGATATGCATACAGGTTTCGATGGAAAATGCAAAATTTAAAGTTTAGCGACAAATGAATGAACACGTGACGCTGCAGCGCATCTTAACTGCGCAACTGGCAGGGTATTAAAGAAGGAGAAATTTCGGTTCCAGGTCATAAATTCTTTGCAAATTTCATTCCATGTACTCAGGTAGACGGTAACTATGCCTCGCATACAGGTGCGCGAACAGTATGCGCAGATGACAGCATTTAAGAGAGGACGTGTAGTTGGGCTCAAAGAAGCCGGTTGGTCTAATCGGCGAATCGCTCGACATTTGGATAGGAGCGATGTCACTATTAGACGGTGTTGGCAGGAATGGGTGAACCATGGCCGAACACGGCGTTTCCTGTACATGTACATCACATCTACCGATTTTCGTTCTATTCGTATAACTGCTTCTTGGTGCGTCTATTTCTTTTTGTGTGTAAGAGTATATCAATAAGTTTGCAAAAATTAAAATTTGAAACAGCTTTATTGAATATAAAGCTCACATAAAGGATTAAGTATTACTGAATATCAATGTATGTTATAATTCCCTTGTTGTGTAGTTCTAAAAACGAAATAATTAATCATTACTTTTCATTATAAATTAATTAAATATTTGTTTATAGATACTGAACATCAATTTTGATTTTGTTAAGTAAAACTTATTATTTTTTAAATCATTGTTTTCGATATAAATCATTTTCATCGCGTATGTGTAAATTACTGTTTCACAACTCTTTACTTGAACAAAGTTGGGTGTATTTCCATACTAGTTTTAAGACTAATATTAAATAATATCATTATTTGGTATGTGCTTGGTATTTTTTTAAACAAATTAGCTGTACTGCTTTTATCTAAATTTTTAATATATTGTTACGTATTTTACGAGTCTATGGTAATCTTGCCAAATATGATAGTCAAATTGGCGATGGATTTGGTGACTTATTTTGGTAGCCACATTTGGCATTATATCGCCAAATTTGGCGATATGGGGTCAAAAGATCGCCAACTTGCCGTCTAGACCTTTCTAGAAAGGTCTAGTGATATCTAGCTGGCTGACCGATAGAGGGCCCTTTGGAAGTCTATAAATATACCTGACATTGGCATTGGAACTCAGTGTCCTTACCTTAATTACTTTTATCGTGGATCATTAGTCTTTTCTAACTTTTCATTGCAATTTTTAATTACCTTAAAATTTCTCTTTTCTTCTTTCCAATTTAACTTTATAGTAATAATTTTTTTATCCATTTTTGCGTTATTTTCACCTTAATATATTTTAATATCCTAATTTTAAATTTTAACTACTGAGTACTTGCACCTTGATAACTTATAACTTGCGTAGAGGAGATAAAGTCGTCACGACCTAGGTACTCCACTTTTAATAACTATATTGGATTGGATTGGATTGGATTGGTGTTCTTTTCTGCTGAGAACTGAATGTATTGAAAGTGCGTTAGGCGTGTATTGCATTGTAGACTCTGTTATCCAGACTTTCATTTTTAGAGTTTTCTGCTGTATAGAAGACAGTTGTTACGTGTTTTCTGTTTGAATTTGTGTATGAGCCTGAAGAATTTACATAATAATAAATTTATTTTGTCTGCACTTCCTGAAGAGATTTTATTCAATCCTGTCGAACCCAGGAAAACGGAACAATATAAACTAAACTGAATTTCTTACTGAAACTGTAAACATCACTGGCGAGATTTTCGCATTTAATTAGTATCATCCACAGGAATTTTTGATTTGCCTCTAAAATGTTTTCTGTATATTTTATCACCGGAAAATTCTTAAATAGGATTTATATAATGCATAAATCGATACTTCTTTGGAAATTTATAAATTTCATTTTTTTTATATAACAGTCTTCATAGAAACATTAAGGGGACACAGGACCTTGAAACTAGAATTTTTTTATTTTCAATTTTTAACTCTATATACGAAATGAGAATAATTAGTCTTCTATTTTACTACATTGAAATCCCTTATAATTCAAAATAAGAAATTTTTTGCGGAATAATGACAGTTTTCAAAAATTTTTCAAAAATGCTAAGGTTATTCAAAATTCTCTGTGCGCATTCTATATTAATAAAAGTCTTTAAATTTTTTATTACAAGTTTACAAATGTATATAAATAGAAATGTGCATTTAATTTTTTTTGTAGTAATCTAAAGTCTTAAATAATTTTTTTCTATACTGCCTATTATTTTTTATGTTTTTTTCATGTTTTTACCTTAATTTATGGTCTCTAAATTTGAAAAATATTTGTGATTTCAAAGAATTATGCACAGCTTTGTGACAAACACTTCAATTAACAATTCTGAGAAATATGGACGATATCAGAAGAAAATGAATACGTATGGAGCATTTTGAAAAATTCTAGAATTTTTGAAGTATTTTTTGATAAACAGGTCTAATTCCTCCCCAAAATACTTATTTGAAAATTCTAAGTATCTTCAATGTAGTAGAAAATAATATTAATTATATATGAGGTATATAGAGTAAAATATTGAAAATTAAAGAACAACGATATTGAAGATCCCTTGTTCCCTTAAGTTTTATTTCACCGATATTGAAATTTTTATGGGCTTATGCAATATAACATTTAAAATTAATCTCCATTTAGAATTTTTGGATGGAGCATACAGAAAAAAAACAGTCATAAATGAGTTGTTATGAAAATATCGTACTAAGTTCCCTTTACATAAATGTTTACTTTAAAACACTATTCTCGAATTTACTTAAATGTTTTCTGCTTTTATATTTGTAAATTGTAGTAACGCTGTCAGAATGAAAAATAGAAGTGCTAATTACATTAGCTAATGTTTACAAAGCCCTGCTTTAAAAATATTTTAAATTTTGACAATCAGTACAAAATTTTATCCATACTTAAATGTTTATCATACTTAAATGTTTATGTTAGTATGCGTCAATAAATAAGAAAAGTGGATTACAATGCTTTCACCCTGCATACAACAATTACCTAAGTATTCTCAATAAACTTGTCATGAAATAATTCAATCTTTAAGCCCTGATGTTTCGGAAACTTTCATTTTTAGCTTCGTGAAGATGATGCCATTTAGATAAAATGCAAGTATTAAATTTCAATGATTAAATCGAAACAACTGGAATGTGTAACGAGAGAATAGCAGAGCTCTTGTCCTCATCTGAGAAATGGAACTCCGGAGAGAGGTAATATTTAAAGTGAATTAATTCTATACTTCAGAACAAATAGAAACACGAAACACAATCTTTCAGATACAATGTACAGACTAGTGACATTATGAAAGATACATTGGAGAAATCTGCCGGCCTTTAGGGAAGTTATAACAATATGTTTATTTAAATTAAAAGGAAATTTCTTTTGAATGCTCAAAATTAGCTCTACTATGCTATAAAACAATTCGAAAACAATCGAATAGCATTTTAAGATTATTCAGAAATGTGTTCTTACTTTACTCATGGGCGTTATTTTCTCATGATTTTATGAATTTATAGTTACAGGTAAGTCATGTAGAGAGTGCACATCTTTATATCCATGCATATTAAATTTTTTCTTATGAAATATAGTTTAATCAAGCACTATAAACTCGAAAGGACGTTGATAACTCTGAATTATATAAATATGAAGTATGTATAGGTACATAAACTTGTTTAGATTTTCAGTTATTCAATATTTTTTGGGCATATAATTGGAACATAGTTTCTCTTTGAAAACCTCAGAAAAAAATTTACTAGCGTGTAAAATTCAGATATAGAAATCAATTAAAAATCTGGATTGATGCGACAATTATCAAACACCTGAAAATTTGAGAATATTTATTGCTAGTTCATTTTGAGGCATCAAAAAAATTCAACTGCTGTAAGTCATATATTGAAATGACATATCTCAAACTTTATGTTTTAATGCCAGTACGCCACAGTAGAAAACTCTTTTCATATTCCCCTACTAAACTTAAAATACAACATAAAAGGTAGCGCAATGACTCGTAAATTGTTTGTCGTTTACAACCGTGATTAACCGCGATTACATACATAAAAACAGCGTTTGAAAAAATCTAAGGTTTTAAAACCAAAGCTAGGAACTTTTCCGATGTTTAAATGGCTTACAGTCTAAAATCACAGCTAGAGGATAAAGCAAATTTTTTACTTGGCTTTATGGTGTATTGGTAACAGAAATCATACAGAAGGCAAACATGTTCTGCTTGGATTCTCTTACTTGCTTGGCAGGACAATGGGTGAATGGCCTGGGTACTGGATATGGGTGCCAGGATTAGAGGCTTCAAGTTTTGCTATCAGGAATCAACTGTGTGTAAACTGTGCAGCACCAGACGGCAATGAGACTACAAAACTAAACAACAAACTAAGCCAGGCTGTATAATAACCTTTTATGAGTAGAAAAATATGATAGACGTGAGACGGTATTGCGTAGATGTAAAAATAAGCTTAAAATTTTGAATGCTTTGGCGAAACGTTTTATCACAAGATATCCATAAACAGAGCTACGTGTTGAAAAAGTACCATGAGTAATAAAACTTTCATTTGGGAATCTTTATTGCCCACATTTATGAACAGAAAGTGTTATAAACACCTTTTCTTTAAATTTATGATAATAGCGGTAATTTTATATAGCCACAGATATATTACCTAATGGAACATCTACTTAACCCTCCGTTTTCACCTCTTGAGCAAGGACATATACCCCAGCCAACAATAAAAATTGGAATCAGTTGAAGATAAGATGTATGGTTTGTTTCTGAAAGCTTTTAGCTGCTTTCTGAGGAACGGCGAGAAGCGCGGGGAATGTTTGTCGATTTCGGACCTTACTGGTAATGTCTTTCTGTCCAGCAACAGCTCTTAAACAAATTGATTGATAATGCGAAAAAACTATCTGTCCTAATTTTGGGAAGGAGGATTTGGAGTTATTATTTGATGCAATAACTTCTTTCCATCAAATCCATGCGAGTAAATGAGTATCTAATTTCATAATTATGCCAGGGACGTAGTCAGTGGACCAGAAACCAATGGGCTTGACCCCCTTGAAATTAGTGTCTTTCATAGATTGCACAATTACGTTTTCCAAAAAATAACATCTGCGAGTGCCCTTTCTCAAGTAAAAAATTTTACTGGCTGCGTTACTGTAAATGCAGCTGAATTTTGTGGATGCAAAGCAATCAAATTAAAAAGATAGTTGTTTTCAAGGGGGGAGCATTTTTGTGAAGACGGTGCATCAGTTGACATAATAGATCTTTGTCATGCACCGGAGAATTTTCCTCTCAAAGTTCTTCTTCTTTTGCCAACCCCTCATGAACAAAAATTTCTTTATGAAATTAGTTTTCTGCATTTGAAGAAAATGCAATCCGATTGTTTTTTTTTAAATGTTTAATTTAATTTACTTTATAATTAAGCTAAATTTTAATTTTTTGTGATATGTATGAATTATTTCATATCCTGTAAAAAATAAATACTTCAAAATTTAAAGCTTTAAAGACTTTTTTAAGCGTTTTGAATTTAAACTTTTACCATTATGTACAAAAAGGACAATTTGAGAAATGCAAATTTGTTAATCTGGGATTAGAGAAGTACTGAGAGGAAAACTCTCCGTAACTAAACATGCGGATTTAGTATATGCGTTGTAAACTAATGCTTAACCTTACGTTATTGAGAATGTTTTAGTATAATAGAACTTGTACTAAAAAAACCCCGTTTTTACACTTAAAAATATTTGGCACTTTAGTTTTCAATTAGATAATTTATGTAATATTCCTTGAATTTCTTTCCTTTAAAGGTTTCTAATCGAGTAAATACTTTTCGTTGGGATATTCTTAGAAAACATATATTTCCATGCGTATTTTGCCTATAAATGCTTAAGAAATATCGTATTTTACATACATCAATATTTTAATCATAAGATGATAAACGGTATTTTAAAGTAACTCAAAATCTTTCGTAACGCTGCTTGTTTAGCTGGCAACCCCTTTCATTCTCTGAAACGAAATTGTAGATCTTTTACTTTTTCACTACAAATTCTAACTCGATGAATTTAAACACTAGGAGAAGATTAAGACTAAATAATGCACAATGCTGAATAACATTTTATACTTAATTGGAAAATTTATGATAACGTTGTTTAATTTACAGTTAAAATTAAGTCTTGAATTTTCGACTGGTATAAAGAGCTATTTTTGTTATTTTCCTTAGCTTAAGGTATATTGTAGCGGAACATTTCCATAACTACCAAACACATATAAATAAAAAGCATTTGTAACATACATAATTTTTTTATGGATGCAACATCTGCTGGCTCAAGCATTGAGTTTGGGAACTAATGTCGATAGAACAATATGCTGTCGCATCGTTGAGGCTTAACTCACTGTAGCTCAGGTTCACAAACGCCACAATTCCCGATACAACCGACATGTTTCTTTCGGGTGCAGCTCTACAGATTCACACTGATTGGTAATTTGAGTGTGTTTAAAATGACTTCTTCTCCTGGCCTGGATTTTCTGCCCCAAATTCGACAGCCTCATAAAAGGGAAATACCATTTTACTTGTCGCCCAGTGGTTAAGTGGTTAAGGGGGTCCAGGACACAAAATTCTCCAAAAAAGTTTCAAAAAAAGTTTTATTACATTACAAATTTTCTGTTCTTTTCTTCTTAAAATGACGTTTAAATCATGTTTCTAACTTAATTAGAACAGGTGATATAAATTTTCTATTTTGCAGAATTCTAATAGCAGCCAATCTTTGTTTTAAACCTTTAAATGCGCTTTTCCAGCATGATGGGTTTTTTCATCATTTCTCGTCTTTAAATTGCTATAAGTCAAGGACCGTCAAAGGTAAAGGGTTCAAACTTGGAACACGTATTTTTCAATTATTTTACTTTAATTTTCATTCAGCAAATTTAAAAGATATTTACATTTGAAAATAATTATTTTAAATAAGTTGCATAAATATTTCTGAAATTTTTACACTAAATATTTTAAATTATAAAAAAATTAATATTTAAAAAATGCTGAATCAAAATAAGAACTTATATATATATATTTCTGTTTAGTTAAGTGAAAAATTTTAAATTCGACCAATAACATTTCGAGTTATAACCATTTTAAACTACCCCAAATTGTAACTAACGATTACATTAATTTTAAATAAGAAGAAAAATTAAATCCTAATATTATTTATTTAAATTGAGTTTGTTTTTCTAATTATCTCAGACATGTGTCAGAATATGTTTTCTTCAGTTAAAATTTTTTAATAAAATGCCACTATACAATCATCTATTTTATTACATGTTATAATTTCACATAATACCCACTTTTAAAAAAAATTTAAATTAAAAAATTTTAAAATACTTTATGAGAAGTTTTATAATGGGATTTTGTTTACAAATTAAATGGTTAACCATCAGCAAAAATTTCAAAATTTTAACTCAATAAATAAATAAAAAAATTAAATGTGTCCTGGACCCCCTGACCCCCTTAATTTATGAGCTTGCAGGTTCGATTCCGGCAGAAGACTTGGTTGTATTCTTGGGAACTTGTCAGACTTCCGCTTGCAGAAGGAGTCCCGGTCTAGAAAGGGGAGATGCAATCCATCGTCCATTGGCGGTGTCATCGATTGTTAATAAAAATTCTTCTGTGATTGTGTGATATATGTTTCTGTTTCCTTCTATTAATATGTACAACGGACTGGGGTGTGACAGCCGTCAGCTCCAGGGACCTTAGCCCCACACACACCATTTTATTTTCTGGAAGTCATGATATTTTGTTTTCATACCCTATTGTGACATACCTAAAACATAAAATTAAAGTCACAGTGCAACTGCAACGTTTTGTACTGCCGTTGATTGGCGACACGTTTAATGTGGTAGAGAGATGTTTTCGACACCGCATTTACACAGTCGCGATAGCGGCGAGTCTAAATGCGGGAGGGGGGGGGGGCAAAAGTGTAAACGGTGTTCTCGCCGTTTCTTCTCGTTAGTCGTGGCGCTTGCTTCGGGAGCGGTTTTCTGGAACGAGTCAAAGGGGCGAATGGCGCCAGATGTCAGTCAGTGTTCACACATTCGCTTTTTAACTGGATGATGCAAGCACAAATGACACCAAGAGACGTGAATGTGAGAACGGTCATTCGCGTCGATGCAGGAGCGTGACTAATGTCTCGCGAATAGCGCCCTTTACACGTACGCTCTTTCCCGCGTGAAACCACGATCCCGAGCGATTGAGTGCACGTGTGAAGGTGTCGGAGAGGGAGGGAAAGCTGCTTTGGAGCGTACAGCAAGTTTTCCCGCGCGCAATCCCGTACGCTCCAAGCACTCGAGAAAGAGCGTGCGTGTAAAGCGCGCTATTGTCTTGCAGGTGGCGCGATCGCGAATGTGTAAATGCGGTATTAGGCTCCTGTCCGCGGAGTAATATTTTAGATGGCATTTCGTAGTCTCAACATCAGCGACAAATCGTGACAACACCATTTAACATATGCAAATGATTCCTCTGTATGTGCACTGTATGTCCCTCTGTATGCACTACAATGTCACAAGAATCTTCACATTCAAGTTGCAAGATTACTTTATGGTAGGTTGGTATTATCAATATATTTCTCCAGTTATGATCACTAGTTGACTGCACCCTCTTCGCCAACTCTAAATTTTTTTTATTTGTTGTTTTTCTAATGACCACTGGCTAGAAGTTTCAGGGGAGGTCCATATAGACTTTGGGCTGAAGTGTGCGGTTCCGGTGTATATAGCACCACAAGGGTCAGAGTCTGTCTTAGCTAGTGACCACCTCAATTGAGACTGAGCAACACCAGAGGCAACATCTGGGGGAGGAGGGGATCGTCCCCTCTTCCACGCTCTCTGATCTCATACAGGGACTTTCCGGTCTACGGATTTCACGTGCTCCTATCCGATCTATACATGGAGGTATTTTTAATGTTGCGTGTCGGGATTCGATCCGAGAACCCTCAGCACCGCGAGCTACCCCTATGCTACCTCGAACCCATTTTTTTACTTTAAATTGATTTGAATTTATTTTCCTGCTTAATATTTCAATGGTACAACAACAGCTATATGAAACGAGCTGTAATAGCTAAGAGCATTTCCTAATATTTCTTAGTTGCGTGTTCATTCATTTTTTTCTAAAACTTAACTAAGGAAAACATGTGTCAGTCAATTACAGAAGGTATTCAATTTTGAATAAAATAGGGATTTAATACACATGGAAAATTCTATTCATTTAAAAATAATTCCCTAACTTAATCTCTCCTAATTGAGTTCAAGAACAATTAACCTTTCATGATGCTGAAACTAAAATCCGGTGAAAGGAAGTCAACACGCTTGCGTTATTTTCAAACGATTAGTGATACTTCGTTAAGGGAGTAAGAGTTGAGAAAATCAGTCGTAATGTAACAAAAAAAAGGTCCTCAAAATATCTAAAGTTAATCCCGTAATCTGTACTGTAGCCGAATTCAGTTATATACACACATATATATATATATATGTATACACTGTCACAAAAAAATTTATACTAACAGATGGAAACGAGCTACTATCACGAAGCCTAACATGTATGTAGTGTATGAGGAGATAAGCAAATGATTACAAATTCAGAAGAACAGTACCATTTTATTAAGAAAGTATGGCATGAAAAATGTTACAAATAAGTAAGTAGGAAATCCACCTCTGGCAGATATACAAGCCAAAACATGGCGTGGCATCGAATCAATGAGGTCACCTACGACCTCATTGATCTGACTGCGGAAGATCATGCCCTAATCTTTGCAACTGGGCAGTTAATTCACCAGTATTCCGGGACGGCTGCAGTTGCCTTAGAAGCACGTCCCAGACGTATTCTATTGGTGGGAGGTCTGGTGACCTGGCAGGCAATGGGAGTACGTCATATCCTTGAAGACATTGTTGGGAGAGTCGCGCAGTAGCTGGACGAGCGTTGTCTTGTTGATAAAAGGCACCTGGGTGACTTCATAGCATAGACAGTACAACTGGCGTTAAAATTTCGTCCACGTAATTGCGTGCCGTCAAAGTGTGTTGAAGAACGACTAGAGATGATCGTGTGACCTAACAAATCGCTCCCCACACTGCCACACTTTTCCTAATGCCTCTCGACAACAAATGCCGGATCGGACCGGTGGCCTGGCCGCCTTCACACATGTATGCGCTGATCATTAGCACTGACCATCGGGAGACTGAATCGGGATTCATCGCTGAAGATCACACGCTTCCAGTCGGTCACACTCCAGCTTGCCCGAGGTCGGCAAAAATTAAATCGACACTGCCTATGATGTGGGGTCTGTGGTAGGCGTCTTAATGGCCGTTGGCTCCTTATACCTGCGTCGGCCAGTCGTCTACGAATGGTTTCCCTTGGTACCACCGGATGTCTGGAAGGTGGTAAATGGCGTCGAATCGATTCTAGCAACCTTGTTGGTGCGGACGTGGCCGCTCTTATGATTGCGCGATCCTCGCGCTCATTTGTATTCCTGAGACGCCCTGACACCCTCCGCGACGGTAGAATATCCCTTCCGTGACCGATTGTTGCCATCACCAAGGAAATACCATATCCTCCGACTGAGGTGGCAGCCAATACGCCTGTCCTACCAACCTTCTTCTCTGAGGTCTACTATAAGCCCCCTCTCAAAGTCCGACAATTGTTCATACTATCGCCGGTTACGTCTCAGAGGCATCTATAGTCACAATACCGTCCATCTTAGTAGACAGATTTGTTTGAATAACCCTATGGCATGAGCAATTATGCTTTTAAACTCTCCCAGCTGCACATCTGATATACGCATAGCGCGCTCATTGGCGTCGAAATTTTAATCAATTGCTTATCTCTTACCAGACTACATTCCTGCTAAGTTTCGTGATAGTAGCTCGATTTCTTCGCTCTCTCTCTCTCTCTCTCTCTTTATATTTATATATATATATATATATATATACAGTAACCACCGCTTATAGTGATCAGTGGTTATAAGAATCAACCGTTTATAAGAATCAATATCGGAAAAACAAAAACAAATGTATTATTTCCATGTTAAAATTTTCGCTTTAAAGAATCAATCCACCGGTTTTAAGAATCAGTTTACACTCTTCGCTTTCCTTTCATTTTTCCAAAAAAGCCACTTAAACCCTCAAAAGGCACGAAGTTCTTTCTTTATTCTTTTTGAAAGAAAGAGTGATAAGATGGGATGGAATACAGTCGTAAAATGCATCCCTTTCTTTGTTAGACATAACCTAATAGTTTCCCCTTAAACGCTTTAGCTAAACACTGTCCTATTAGCTTGACCCAGGGGCATCCTACCCGTGCGGATCCGGTTTCACTTTTCTCCACTGACAAACAAAGACAGGGACTCTTTTTTCCCACCTCCCACATCCTGGTTACGGCTTCCTGGACCCTCAAACACATAAATCTTGGGGGAAGTGTTCACTATCACTTAGGAAAACATGACATTATTAGATTCAGCACGTTATCAAACCGTGAAACGTAAGCTAGAAGGTGAATCTTGGTGTGAGATTATTGGTATTGAAAGAGGTATAAACAGCCTCCTGAAAACTTCATTACGTCAAATTACCATAGAAAACTTTTTCTTGCACCCTTCCTGTAGTTGAAATGTTAAACTGTTAAGCAGGTATGTTGTAACAAATATTGGATTTTTTTCTTCTCTTACTATAATCATGTGTATCTACTTTTAGGTCTAGAAATTAAATTGGATTTTTAAAATTATAAAAATAATTTTAATAAAAGATAATTAACGTAAATTAAAGAGTATTTTATAGTAAATTATCTTAAATATGTATATATAGGTGTGTCTGCTCCTGTCCAAAAAGCTAAATTTCGGCTATAAGAATCAACCGCTTATAAGAATCAAAAACAGTAATAACAAACGTGATTCTTAAAAGTGGAAATCACTGTATATATATATATATATATATATATATATATATATATATATATATATATATATATATATATATATATATATATATATATATATATATATAATATATATATATATATATATATATATATATATATATATATATATATATATATATATATATATATAATATATATATATATATATATATATATATATATATATATATATATATATATATATATATATATATATATATATATATATATATATATATTTACATACATGCAGGGTGTGTCTCAAAATGTCGTTGTCAAACTTAACATGCTTGTCTGTAATATCGGCATGAACAAGATTTACATAGGAACGGGTGTCCGGAAACGTAAACCTGACGCTGGAGGGCGCTGTTTACATAATCGACCAGACCTTTGACGAACCCCACAAAATTGCCTTTTTCTGTAGAAGGTAGAAAACTCAAAAACATAACAGAATCACATAGGAATGTATGACCGGAAAAGCAAACCTGATCGGCTAAACAAAGATGGATTCCTGCATCTTTGATTATCCTCTAGCCTTTAACCTTTTGAACAAAAATTATTAACTCTGTTTACCTTTTTATAAAAAGGTTATACGTGATTTTAAATCTTGAAGTTTTACATATCCAATTTATTTAGTCTATCCTTTTTTGAATTTTAATCTGTAAAATTCAGAGACAAAGGTACTAGAATCAAGGTTTTGGGATTTCGATCTCAAAATCAATTTCGAGGTAACTGTTAACATGAAAGTACAATATTCTGTAACATTGTAGCTTTAAAATAACTAACTGCTTATATAACATAAAAACAATATATTTTCAAATACTATAGTCTTGAAATAATGAACCACCCACCTACATCGAGTTCACTTACATTAGTTTTTCCATTGAATTTTAAAACGGGATTTTCTTTCGAAATCCTTTTAAAATTGGATTTTATCAAAGAATTTATAAAATCAAATGGCAGATGGATTTCAATATCACTAAGCATATTCATAGTCTACACGTTTTTTCTTCATTTTAACCATAACTTAATTTGCTTCTATCAGATTTACGCTATAAAACAGTAGTCAGATTTATTCTTTCATATGCATTTGAGATTATTTTTTCTACAAATAAGTTCGCATAATGTGATGATAGTTACCTCTGTTGAAATAGAAAATACAGAAGGTAGTTCCAACTTTATGGAAACGATTTTAATACTTAAATTTTATGTATAAATGCCGTATTATTTGTGACCATTTGCTTCTATCTGATAGCCATGGTTCTCGACAATGGCTTCAGCTTGAATTTTCCAAGAAAGTAAATTTTTCTTAGTACTGTCATGTCAATTTTACACAATTCCTCTTGCACCATTTTCCAAAGTCCATGCAGTGTTCTTGGATGCCGTTTTCCTGAGGCTCATTTTAATAAACTGAAAGCGCAAAAGCCTATTGGAGAAGCGCCAGGTGATTTTACAGGTATTTCACTTGGATACAGGAATAAAGTGTATATTAACGGAATACACTGTATTCCTTTTTCTGATTCTTTCTTTACTAAATAAGCGACAGTTGATTCAGACGTTGGACTAGAGGTTTTGACGATATGAAGCTCAACTTGATCAATGTACTTTCCATATAAGGATAGAATTTCTTCTTCAAAGTTTGGTTTTAAAATATTCTGGCGATAGTAGAGTGAATTAAATTAAGCTTTACTTGAGACTTTTTTAATTTAATTTGCCGTTGTAACGAAATCATGCAACTATCATGAATCCCTTTGGGAACTTTAAGTACACTGACGAAGCCATTGCGTAGTTATTCCCGTCAGTTCAGCAATCAAAAATCGATCTTTTTCATTACAGTCACTTAAATACACCCATGCCTAATCGAGTTTTACCACAAATTTCCATTTTTCAGCAGCTAGGTGTTTTTCATATAATTTTCTGCAATTTGTTTTTCCTTCTTTAATATGCTTTGGCAAAAGCATATGAACTGTAGGATTAAACATCACTTTTAACGTCAAATCTTTATGAATGATTTTACTTACAGTGGCAGAAGGCATTCCTAGTTTTTATGCAATGGATCTTTGAGTCGATGGATTTTCTTTTAGGATCAGACAATTCACTTTCTTGATATTTGCAAGCATTCAAACTGTCTTAAGGTGAGGTTTCTCGGTCATGCTTTGATTATTACTTTCAGTTAAGGGGACAGTGGACCTTCAAATCTAACTTTTTTTGTTTTGAATGGATTTGCTTGAAATTTTAATATGTGATTAGTACCATAAATATGTAAAAGTAATTAAAAATTTAAGACAAAATATTAATAATTTAGGAATTATGAATTATTAATTATATCAAAAATTAGCCTAATTAAAAATGCTCCATGCCCATTTCTTTTGCATATAGTATGCTAATTTTTATTTACAGGATACCTTATAGAACTAACAATGAAACTTATTCCTTATTTTAAGTATTCATTAAAAATATAAAGAGAAAAAAATAATAATAGTGAAAACACCCTTTTTATTACGCAAAATACCTATAAATCATCTTTTCAAGTACAAAATTTAGAAATTCTGAGCTACGAAGCATAATTTTTTTCAATAAGATTTATTTGATATGCAGTTAAGTACATAAAACTTAAATTTCAAAGCAATACGATAAATAGAAATGCGCCTGGAGCAGTTTGAATATTCGTATGACATGAAAACTTTTATTTTGAGAAAAGCACATTTAAAGTTATTGCTATTAGTAACCACATAATATCTAAATTAAATACAAATGCCTATAACTAGGAAAGTTACCAAAGAAATTAAAAATTCTTTTTGCAACACTACTCGTCCGTAGTTTCCCAATTCAATAAAATTAAATAATCGAATTTTTGGACAATGTTCACAATTTTGAAAGTCCACTGTCCCCTTAAGCGTTTTTTTCTCTTTCAAATTGAATTTATTATAAATACCTTTTTTTGAAACGTCATACCCGTGATTTTTACACCACTTAATAATTTTTTGATACGAATATTTCTCCTCGGAAAGCTCAGTAAAGTAACCTTCGAGCCATCTATCAATTTTAGGAACCATTTTCAAAATAAATCTTTTATTTTACATTCCAGTCAAAACAAAACAGTAGCAGACGATTCTTCTGAAGTTGTCAAATTTTTATCCCAAAATGCAAATAACACAAATAAGTTAAGAAATCCTTTCCTTCAAGTGCGAACGACTTTCTGTATTTAACTAAACTTGAGTTATTTCAGTGCAGAGTAGGAGATCGATATCAGTAAAAATTATTCTATGTTTATTTTTAAAAAGAAGTCCAATAAATATTTTAGTAAACTTCCTATTATAATCTTTTTACTTTACAAATAATTTATTCACTGAGAAAGTAATTGCCTTAAAAAAACTAAGATTCATTTTTTTAAATATTTGACAGCATAACGCTGTTGATACATTTACACCCCTGTTAGACCTGTGATACCTTAAAAAATAAATAAAAATTGACTTCTACATACTAAAAAAATTTATGTTTACATGATCGAAAGAAATTTCAAAAACTCTGTTGTCTGATAATTTCAAAAGGTTAATGGATGTAAAAATATATTGAAGTTATGTTTACATTAAATGTTTACATATATAATTTTTGATCAAGGTTTTAATAGTACTCGAGAGATTTTTTTTTTTTTGGTGTGTGTGTCATGCATTTTATTATATCATGTTTCAATAGAATGTCCCCATTCTCAATTATTTTTTAGTAAAGGAAAATCCCACCAAGAATTGAAAAAAATATTGGAAATTATTCATATTCGCGTGAACCTTAAAATTATTGGTAATTGAAAATCGACAAATGAATTTCTCTCTATGAGAAATGTTTCATAGGAAAATTGATTTTTATTCGATTGTAAGAATAAAATCATTATCTATGTTACTCATTTTAAAGTTTAAAGAAACCAGCGATGAGAAATATTTTAAACGCGGCAAACATATTGATTTTTAGAGCTTATGTGATTAATATGCTATACTGAACAGAAAATGAAAAATCTTATACATTATAAATGTAAGTGTTAATTTTTTTACTCAGTTTTTCCTGTACATTTAAAACTGACAAATCGCAAACGGAACTTTTTTTATTGGGTATGTTAAATATTGGTAAATAAAAAAAATTAAATATTTCTTTTGATATTTTGTCAAATGAGGAGACAGAGCCAATTTCATTAATTTTTCACCAGAAATTCAATAAAATTAGAAAAAAACAGCAGTTAATTACAAAGCCTTTTGGACTCTTGGATTTCTTTAGAATTGTCTGTACCACTGCAACTTGGCTTTTTCCTTTTTTTAATTTACTCACAAAAAAATTGCTTTGCATTCCGTCATAGTACTGTGCTAGGAAGTCTTATGTTAGGATGAAGGATTCGATTGTTTAAAGTTCTGCATTATTAACTTGAAGCTAAAAGTAAAAACTGCTAGCATCCCGTCTGCTATTTTATTCATATATATGAAAAAGAAAAGACATTAAATTAGAGGAAGATTTACATACATTACAAATAATACTGTATAAACTTATCTACAGAACATAAAAATTGAATATCCGTTTAACATAAATACTTGTTGAAAAAACAATACAATAAAAGAATTTAACAAAAAATAATGGAAAATCTATTATACAAATAAAATACGTTTGGACAATTAATCATTTGTAAATTACACGAATGGATACTAAAAATCATGTAAATATTTTTAGGCTGGCCAAAGAATCTGGAAGTTTTGACAGATTTTCAGTACTATGCTTGTTTGACCTTTACAACATTTCAAAAACAAACAAACAAAAAACTTTATATAATTACCGAGTATTAAATTCCTTTAATTGCAATCAACTCTTTAATGCTAAGAACTTAATTCAGTCCTTTACGCAATTATCTTAAAATATTCTACTTTTTTAGTACTAACAAGTGTATGAAAAAGAAAATTTTATAGAGAAAAAAAATTAACTTAAATAAAGTTTTTAAGTTGAAAGCTTATTATTGAATGGTTTTATTATGAAAATAAGTCTAAAAGTTTTTCATAAAATGCTATAAAAAATTTAAAAGTTTGAAATATGTTGGTACCCTGTTTATATACATATGATCTGAGAGAGTAATTACGAGCCTTACTTCCATTCAATGAGCAAAAACCTTTTAAAAGATCTACTTTCAAATAAAAGGAAATAAAACTTTAAAAATATTTCGAAAGTTTACTGACTAAAGAGAGTTTGGAGGTGATCTTTGAAAAATATATCCCATGACTTTCATAGGCATTTTTGCTTTCAGTTTCTTCTTGAAAATTTAGTTTCTCAACGAGTATGAATTTTTCTCGCCAGAGATATAGCTTTAGTACAAGTACATGCAGTTCATTAACGCTTTAAAATGGTTTAGAAAAAAATAATGCGGATTTCCTTTACAATATATCAGAAATGCAACATTAATATTTGATGGAATGATAACTGAAAAAATTTAAGTACATTATGTATATATATATGTGTGTATATATATATATATATATATATATATATATATGTATATGTATATGTGTGTGTGTTTGTATATATGTATATACAGGGTGTTTCATATTGAATGGGACAAAAAGAATAGCATAGTACAAATTCTGTAATTGATTTATTTAGCTGAAAGAAGGTTTCGAAAGGTTTCGGCTACCCCCGCTAAATGCGTATCAGCCCCCACTGCTTCTACTGACAATGGTCGCTGCGACAGCAACCCCCTCCACTCCGTCCCCGGATCATAACCCGGTACATATCCCTGCCCCGCTTCAGCGGAACACTTCGCCTCCAGCATATTCCCGTTTATACCACTTGATACCGCTCGAATGCTGTTTTACGATCAGAGTCATCCAGGAGCCAGAGCCTTATAATCAAATTATAATCCCAATTTAGTCCGCAGCTACCACTCTGCGAAATACACTAACTCATTTTTATTAAACTTTAACAAAACTTTACAGACGTCCTGCACCACTTGTGCAGGCAACCAAAGCAAGATAACATAGAATAAGTAATAATCATAAATACAAACATCGTCACAACTTGGGACGGAAACCTTAATTAATAACATTATCATAATCATAATCAATGCCCTCATATCTCAAGGACCCAGGAGTCCGAACCTTCCAGCTCCCATAATCAGTTAACTCAATTAATTTTCGACTTCAGCTTTGTATCTACAACGACTTTGGTTCATGGAAAGGTGCTTAATGTTCAATTTATTCCCCATCTTCATAACCAAGATCAGTCTTGTAAAAGAGAGCAAACATGCACAATTCGCGCAAGTTTACTCTCTTTTACAAGGCTGATCTTGGTGTGCTTCATTAGCGCGCATCATTTTATTCCGAAGTTTTGCGCATCTTTTTATTCCGACAATGTTTGACCACATGGCCAAAGCCCCAACACTTATAACATACTACCGGCTTTCTGTACTCCTTCCAATTACAAAACTTTCAGCCAACCTTTAGCCTTTTACCACCTTCTATGTTTCTGTAGACATCTCCTTTAACACTAATGATCCAATTATTTCCTCTCTTTTTCTTAAAATTAGTGAAAACATCGACGTCAGCGTCCACTAACTCCGTGTTCTGCATCTTCAAAATCTCTCCAAATTCCACCCTTTTAAAGGTATCTTCCACATCATTAATAATTTTCGGATATCTCAACTTGGGTTTAGGTGTTAAGTATAACGTATTGACCTCTTTATTTCTGTCAAAAGCTTTAACAAATTTCTCAAGTTCTTCCTTCGTCTCCGTTTCCACCAGTAAGCCTCCTCTTCCAATTCTCTTACACTTTTTTATCCAGATTCCCATCTTATCGGCCTTATATTCTGCTTCACCACCTCTTTGGTCTCATCAGCATCTTGAGGGTTCAACGGTATAATTGCGATTTCATTTCTAGCTTCTCTCCGAACTTTCTTTGCCTTTTTTCTTCTCCCCCACTCTTCCCTTTGCAACTTCGGCGTAAGTCTTTACTCCTCCTTTTTCATAAACACTAAGTTGTCCTTTCATATAGCTAATTTTCTTTTGCTGATCTGTTATCGAGTTCACCAACTCCAAGATATCTTCATTAAGTTGCCTTTTCTGTTCTACCGTAAGCGTAGTCGTACTTACAACATTGATCATTCTTTGGTGCTTAAGCTTCACCAGGTCATAGGTGAGCTCACCGAACTCCTCCATCTGCACTCTTTCTGTTTCCTTAGCGTGGCTGCTCAGTCTTCCACTTCAACCCCCACGCTCCCCCGGCGTTAGCAGTCCGTCAAAGACCCCCAGGGCCCACCACGAGGAGGTGCCGGAGGGTAAATTTACAATACTCTATCAATATCTGACAAGCAGATATACGAAACTCAGATCCCACGTAACTTCACACAAACTTGCACATTTAGGCTATCAAAGCTCAAAAACTTATTAACATTAGCGTGGGGTGGGCCCCTTAGCTGAAACGAATTAATTCTGAAACTATAAATATACAGGTTTTATCTGGCAACAGAGAAAAATCTTCTGGTTACGAAATCACTGCTAGACGAACTGTTAATCAAATTGGCGCCATCCATGCAGGAGAATGCGTACTGTGTTTTGGATTACGCCAAAACATCATCATTTATCGTCGTTCAAAGACATTTTCGTACGAAATTAGGTAAAGAAACACCGCATCATCACAACTTTGCACGGTTGGTGAAGCAGTTTCAGGATACGGTCTGCTTGTGTAAGAAAACCAGCCCGGGGCGACCAGAAACCATAACCGAAATGGTAGAAAAAATTTGTGAAACGTTTTCACGAAGTCCCACAAAATCAACGCGTCGTGCGAGTCCTGAATTCAAGGTGCCTCATACAATGGTGTCGTGTGCTACGGAAACGTCTAAAATTCCAGCCATACACCTTTCAGGTGGTGCAGGCGTTGAAACCTTCCGACAAATCGCTCCGTAAAGCTTTCTGTAAGAATTTGCAAGATAAGCTGGGGATCGATAGTTTCGAGAACAAACTCGTGTTTACGGATGAAGCCACTTTTCACGTTTCTGGCAAAGTCAATCGCATAATTTACGATTTTGGGGTATGGAAAATACACATGGTGTAATGAAACATAAGCGTGATTCTCCAAAGGTGAACGTTTTCTACGCCATTTCCAACTGTTGGGTGTTTGGTTCTTTTTTCTTCATGGAAAAATCGATTAACGGGTGAATTTACCAAGATGTGCTATCAGAGTTGTTGTTCCCTCAGTTGGAGGAAGCAGTTCCTAGCTTTATTCTGCAGCAAGACGGTGCTCCACCACATTGGCATAAAAACGTAAGTCAGTACCTGAACGATAGTCTATTCCATCACTGGATTTGCCGTGCTTGGTCAAACGATATGCCATTGCTTTGTTAACCACCGAGATCCCCAGATCTAAACCATTGTGATTTTTTTATATGGGGTTTTGTTAAAGAAAAAGTGTTCGTGCCTCCATTTCCCCAGGATTTAAGCAACTGAAACAGCGGATAACAGAAGGGTTCGGATCATTAACAAAGGATATTCTATCACGAGTGTGGAAAGAGAAGGAATACCGCACAGATATTTACCTTGTCACCGGAGGGGCACACAAAGAACATCTATAAAAACATGGATAACTATAGTTTCACAGTAAATTTGATTTATCAAAATAAAGTAATTATAATGTTCGAAGGCATGCTTTCTTTTTGTCCCATTCAATATGAAACACCCTGTATATATATATATATATATACACTCATGGACAAAAAAATTAACGCACCAAGAAATAATTGCGAGATCGTAACGAAACTTGCAATGAAGGTACATGTCGGAGAGAAATGCAAATGATTAGAAATGCAGCGTGATTGCGCATTACGTATAGCCGGTAGAAGGCGTTGAACATCGTACTCTGTGGAGTATGAAACAGTAACCAAAGCTTGTTTGAGTGTGCTGAATCATTTACAAAGGAAGAGCTGAGATAGACATGCCATTACGCCGTGTTTGAAGACAATATAAGCAGTTGTCGCAGTTTGAGAGGGGGAGAATCGTCGGGATGATGGAAGCTGGGTGGTCAGCTAGGCGAGTAGCTCGTCAATTAGGCCGCTCTGATTGTGTAGTGAGGAGGTGTTGGGACCAGTGAACCCGAGAGATGTCATGTACACGAAGACCAGGCTCAGGACGCCCTCGGCAGACCAGTCGTCGAGAAGACCGCCACATCGTCAGAAATGCACGCGTACAGTTAACTGCTTCATCGGCCGCCATCCAGGCACAAGTAGCACCTTCACTAGGGGCCTCTGTGTCTTCTCGAACCATACGAAGGCGCCTGGCTGAAGGACAGTTGGTATCGCGGCGCCCATTACGTGTGCTGCCCTTGACGCCCACCCATCGACGCCTCCGTTTGGAGTTTTGCCGCGCACGAGGAAACTGGACTGCAGCGGAATGGAACCAGGTCGTCTTTAGCGACGAATCCAGATTCAATCTCGGAAGTGATGACAATCGTGTTCGTGTCTGGAGAGCCCGTGGTGAACGCTTCAATCCTGCCTTTGCTGTACAGCGAGACATCGCTCCCACAGCTGGTGTGATGGTATGGGGTGCCATTGCCTACAATACACGGTCACCCCTAGTATTGTTCCGTGGCACCATGGCGGCTCAGCGGTATGTTCATGAAATCCTGCAACCACATGTGTTGCTACTCATGCAACGGCTCCCAGGAGCCATTTTTCAACAAGACAATGCTCGGAATCATACGGCAAGGATGTCACAAGACTGTCTCCGCACTGTTACTACCCTTCCTTGGCCTGCCCGATCCCCAGATTTGTCTCCAATCGAGCGTATCTGGGATCATTTGGGACGACGAGTTGGGCATCCCACGAGTTTGAACGAACTAGAGGCAAGGTTACAGCAAATATGGAACGAAATGTCTCAAGACATCATACAGAACTTGTATGACTCAATGCCCGATCGTATCGCATCGTGCATTCGGGCTAGAGGGGGTCCAACGGAGTATTAACTCCTCCGTTCTTTTGCCTTTTTCTCTGAAATAAATTATCCTTTTTCTTTGATTTTCTTATCATTTACTTATATCAAAGTAGTCATTACGTATGTAAAATTTCGTTTCATTTTGACGACTCCTTCTTCGTGCGCTAATTTTTTTTTCCATGAGTATATTTATATATATATATATATATATATATATATATATATATATATATATATATATATATACAGAGAGAGAGAGAGAGAAATATACCTGTGGAGTTTTTACAGATGTTGATATGTTCCAAAACTTTAATTTCATGTTTAAGTTGATATTTCACACTTAAAATTGGTTCTTTAATGTGGTAAAAGCTAATAGTGTAATTATGAAAAAACACAAAATTATTCATATTTGCAAATGCTGGTTTCTATAAAAGAGGTAATACTTGGTCCCTAATTGAATATTTTAGTCCCTAATTGAAATTTCTTTGAAGACCAGCCATATGCTTGAGGTCGAATATGAGTATTAACTAAAGAATATTTGGATTGAAAAACTTAATTTAGAGATTTTATATTTTCCAACAAACGTTACATTTTAATTTACCGAAAAGATTAAAAAATGACATATCAACATCTGCCATAATGCCATAGATATAGGTACGCTTTTAATAAATTTTTATAAGCTATCATCGAAAACAGAAATTGAAAAGGGGAGGAAAAAGACATTACCTGAAAGAAGTATTGTAGTATTAATTTCTAGCTATCGGATAAAATATTTAATTTGGTAATGCATCATGCTATCTTTGAAGACTGAAAATAAACATTACCAGAGATTTTCCGTAATGTTGTTCTAACGACATACCCAGTAGAAAAAGAAAAATAGATTATTGTCCATAGAAAATTAACACATAAATGAGGAATTAAAGAGAACAATTTCTCATCAACGGAAATATTGCACACATTAACTAACATTCATGTTTTCTGCTTCTTAATGACGAATCCAAACATGAACTATATCTAATGAGTTAAAAAGCGACCGCCATACTAAAAAATTATCCGCAATAGTTTGAGGTTCCGTTTCGAAGATTTTGAGAGACGTGTTTGTTCTCTAAAGCAACTCTTCCAACGGTTTATTAAACATTTTTTTAAAATTTAGGAATTAAGTGCTCAACATGTACCAATCCTTCAGTTGACGTTCTAACTGAAAGTAGTAGTATCGTTAGATAAGTCCCTAAAAAAATAAGGAAAAAAAGTTTTTATGTAAAACGTTTAATTTATTTTCTATACAATTTCAATAGTTTGAAGTTCCTTTTGAAGATTTTGAGAGAAGTATTTGTTCTCTAAAGCAACTCTTCCAACGGTTTACTAAACATTTTTCAATAATTTCGGAATTAAGTGCTCAACATGTACCAATCCTTCAGTTGACGTTCTATCTAAAAGTAGTAGTATCATTTGATAAGTCTATGTAGAATTAAGAAAATAACGTTTTTATGTAAAATTTTTAAATTATTTTCTATCCAATTTCAATAGTTTGAAGTTCCGTTTCAAAGATTTTGAGAGAAGTATTCGTTCTCTAAAACAACTCTTCCAACGGTTTACTAAACATTTTTCAATAATTTAGGAATTAATTGCTCAACATGTACCAATCCTTCAGTTGACGTTCTATCTAAAAGTAGTAGTATCATTTGATAAGTCTATGTAGAAATAAGAAAATAACGTTTTTATGTAAAAGTTTTAAATTATTTTCTATACAATTTCAATAGTTTGAAGTTCCGTTTCAAAGATTTTGAGAGAAATATTCGTTCTCTAAGCCAACTCTTCCAACGGGTTACTAAACATTTTTCAATAATTTCGGAATTAAGTGCTCAACATGTACCAATCCTTCAGTTGACGTTCTATCTAAAAGTAGTAGTATCATTTGATAAGTCTATGTAGAAATAAGAAAATAACATTTTTATGTAAAAGTTTTAAATTATTTTCTATCCAATTTCAATAGTTTGAAGTTCCGTTTCAAAGATTTTGAGAGAAATACTCGTTCTCTAAACCAACTCTTCCAACGGTTTACTAAACATTTTTCAATAATTTCGGAATTAAGTGCTCAACATGTACCAATCCTTCAGTTGACGTTCTATCTAAAAGTAGTAGTATCATTTGATAAGTCTATGTAGAAATAAGAAAATAACGTTTTTATGTAAAAGTTTTAATTTATTTTCCATACAATTTCTCTTAAGATCGATATAATTCGCCCAACAATTTTGAAGCTTTTTGTCACATCTATAAAGTAAGAATTCTCCAAATCTGCAAAATAAGCGTTTATTCCCCGTATCTCTTCCGAGTTTGATGCAAATTTCTACCCTGCAAGATTTTTCTTTTTTGATTTGGGACAATAGTCTGAGGGGGAGAAACCTGGAAAATACAAAGGGTAGGGAACAATTTCGTAGCGCAACTCCTAGAGTTTTGCTACCGAAATCACAGATGAATGAGTCAGACCACTGTCTTGATAGAAACGACCCTTTTTAAACAAAGGATTACGTTCATCTATAACGGTAGACGGTAAAGCAAATTTTCAGACGTTAAAACCGTCGTCGCGAGTTATAAATAAAGAGTAGCAGAAAATTATTTCTAAAAGAATTTTTTTTTAGTTTTATCTCTTTTTTTCCCTCTATACTTAACCAAAATCGATAAATGAGTTACCATTTTAAAGATTAAAATCTCCGCTTGGTGCGAATTGTTAATTTTGAATTACACAATTTTTCTTCCCCTAGATGGCACGCGCTAGCTTTTATTTTACCCTTATCACGCAAAAAATAGGTAAGCAACGATAAGTAATCCTACGTTAATAATCCGCGGTCGTTTCGTTAGAAGAGACTACCTGAAATTTTTTTTAATCTCCAGGGGTGGCCTTTTTGTCTTAATTTCACTATTTAAATCATACAGTAAAGATATGTTATACTCTCTGGGGGATTTTGGTTCAAGTAATCAATAAATATTATAACCAAGATCGCCCTCCTAAAAAACAGTGGCCATAACATTTCCTGCTGATGGAACCTTTTTTCTTTCTTTGTTGCAGGTTTACCTGTTTAAACACACAGTTCTGAGTGTCCTTTCGTTCCTGGCTGGCAGTGATGCATCAATATTTCATGAACTATTACGAAACAACAAAAAAAAAATCGTCTGAATTTCTTTGAAATAGTTCCAGATTGTGCTTTAAAGTGTTCAGTCGTTCAAGCAAACCCGACACCCACCTTGACAAGTTTTTCATGCATAAATATTCATGCAAACTTTTATGTAATCACTCCGATAGAAAATTATTTATCAATATTGTCTTTGAGGGCTTCTTTGGTTTTTTCTTCTTATGAGATTTTACCTCTCAGAAATTATGCTAAATACACGTCTATAAAAAATGTATAATACGATATTTTTGGACGACATAACTTTATACGTATTCATTTTTTACATATTTAAGGAAAACAAAAATCCATTTATGGCGATAGATATAGAATAATATTCAAAAATCAGCAACATTAAATTCCTAATATTCATTGAGAAATCGCATCTATAAACATTACATGTAACCAACAGTGTGTTATCTTCGCTTGTAGACTATTAAAGAAATAGGAATGGGGATATAAAAATCTTTAAATTAAATAAATATAGTAGTGCTCAATGGATAATCAATTCCTATCACCCGTTTTGCATTTTTAAACAAGATATTTCAAAGCTTATAATAACTCATATTACATATGAGGCGGTGAAAGGCAAAGTAGTGTAAGTCTGTAAGCTCAGTGGTGTAAATCCAAAGCATTTTACTGCAAAATCTACAAAAAAATCCACTATAAATTGAAAAAAAATATAATTCACAACATGTGTTATACTATTGCAAATAATAATTATTTGCAATACCTCTATAAATTGAACATGGAGATTATATTTTTGCCCTCAAATAAAAAAGTTGAAAATGTGACTTACACCACTTTGCCTTTCACTGCCTCATACATCAAGTTTTTCTTTTCTAGAAATATAACTTTCAGTTGGGAGTCAAGCACTAAACTTTCTACTATCCGGATAGATGTAATTTATAAATATTCCAATAAACCATATCTGTGTGTGCAGTGCAATGAGTGTTAAGTCCAAAATCGTAGTTTTGAGAAAAACGGGATTGAAAAAAAAACGGCTTTTGTAAAGTCAGATATTTTAGGTTTAATTTTTAAGTTTTTTAAAGTAAATTTTTCCAATTTTATTTTTGTTGAGTAAAGAGTCTTAAGTCCTTGATTGGGACATAACCCTTTTAACACTAACATGTTTGTGTTTTGTTTCACATTTCCCAAATTTTCCTTGATGAATTAAAAATATTTAGGAGTGAAACTGGACTTAGCTTTCTGTACCCTTCAGTAGCCCTTGATTTTTCAAACATTCCTGGTTTGATAACTCATTTTAGTCCATTTTGGACTTAACAACCCTTTGCACAACAAACACAGGAATATTCCCTGGATAACCTCAAATATTTTTCACACAAAGAAATCACTTCTTAATGAATCTATTTTTTTTTTTTGGGGGGGGGGGTTCTGTTGAAAAAAAACTGTTTAGAGAAGAGATGTAGGTATGGTGGGTCTTATTAGTGGAAGGCGAATGAAGACGCATTACCAGTTTTTAGAATTACAACAATAACTGATGAAAATTCGTGATGCCAAAGTAAAAATTGAAATTTTAGAAGAACAAATGGGAATTCTTCAAATTTATTTTACTATAAAATTAAAAGATGACAATCAGAAAAAAGAGAACATTGAAAGAATAAAGTATAAACGAAAAAAATATATATTTCAGGCAGTCTCTTCTAACGAAACTGACATAGGATTACATACGGTTGCTTACCTCTTTTCTTTTATTTTTTTTATGCATTTTGGTACTTTTCTGTTTAACTGTTTATTGCTACTGGGTTTGGCGCACTGCCAAAATTATAACTCGCGATGGACTCTGAATTTTTTCTTTCTGGAGGACCGTTATTGAGGAACGTAATCCTACGTTAAAATAATAATTAATACAATGATGATTGTTTTGCTCTCTCTCCCTATACACACACACACACACACACACACACACACACACACATATATATATATATATATATATATATATATATATATATATATATATATATATATATATATATATTTATATTTATATATATATATTCATTAAACTCATCATTAAAATAAGTCAAAGATTTTTGATCCTAAATATAAAAAATAAACGGTTTAAAGCCCCAAGATAAATATTTGAAAAGTCTTCATTCATAAAATAACTTCTGTATGAAATTAATTGCTATATTTCTATACTCTTAATTTGACTGTCATGAATTTAACATTATGTGCAGTATTCTTTTTCTCTTTAGTCATTTTAAGCATAATTAGCATTCCAGAGTTAAATAATTAGCCATAAAAAGTACCGAAAATTTGAAGACAAGAAAGACAGAAATGTATCCATTTTTTTCCTTTTAATAGTTTTGATGCTATTAATAGAAAGTATGTTTTTGAATAAATGGAATTCTTTAGAAATGTACATTTCTTTCATAATAATATTTTTATTGGAAAAAAAGAAAGCATTAAATATTTTTTCAACATAAAATAGCTAAAAAAAATTGTTTATAAATGCCTATGCTTTGGACTGAATTTTATACATTGTATTTTGCCACGTATGAAATTCTTCGGGATTTTAGAATGAAAATTATCTAAAAACAGCTTTAAGAAGCTGAAAAGTGTTTTTATAGCCCCTTTGATCTTTTGAAAGCTATTTTTAGAAAATAAGGGATAAAAACATAGCTATGTTTGTATAAGATGACCTATTAAAAACAGGGAGCGGGGAAATACATTCGAAACAAAAGGCAAGCCAGAAAAGGGAAAAAATGTCTTCCGGTGAAAATGGCAAGAACATCTTTTCACAATTCATGTTTTCTATTATCGCATGTCCAATTTTCGTTTATGGCGTATTTCCTGTAGTTATCGAATGTGGATATTCTTTTTAAATCCCAAGCATAGTCGTATTTAATAACATTTTGTTCCCTACGGGAAGCCTAAAATTTCGATGCATTTGAAAATAAAAAATATAACTTCCAATTGTAGCAAATGTAATACAATGAAACTTCCTTAGAGGGCCACTTTTATCGGAAAAATAACTGGCCGCCATAGAGAAATCGAACCCTATTCAACGGCCTCCCCTCAAAACGGCCACTTTTTTTCCGGAACCATGACTGCCCACCTTAGAGAAGTTTCACTGTATATTTTGGTTAACTACCAATTATCATTACTGGAAAGCTCAACCTGAATCCTAACTGCTTGCCTAATGTAAATATAAACATATTTACAAGAAAGGTGTTTTAAAGTACTCACTATAAGGCTACAAGAGAAAAAGGACTATACTCATCTAGCCTTTAGTCACAAAGCAGATCAATCATAATCCTACTCTGTGATTGGCTTTCATTTCTGTGTAGCTACATAAGCTAAGGATTTTTTAAAAAGGACATGGGGAAAATATCTTTTGAATTATTGTTTGTTGTTGTTGCTGATGCCCCCTGGTTGGAGGTTCCATTCACCAGGTCCTAATAGGCTATTGGGCTGAAAGGGGCGGCTCTTGTTTTGAATTAGCACCATAAGGGTTGGAGTCCGATTTAGTGTCGCAGTTGGGGCGACACGGTTCTCACACTCTTCTCACATTACTCTGCACCTGTCTTGGATCTGTTTTATTTGTGAGAGCCGTGTCGCCCAAACTGCGACACTTGGCTAAATGACCGGTCCCGTAATTTTGAACCGAGTCAAGGGACGAGACCAGAACACTTGACTCCGTACCTCTAGAGGTAAATTGGAGAACTTGGAGAACATTGCAGCCACGACCTATTTCACGTGCCACGGTCATCATTAGTAAACAAGGCGATGGATTTGTAGCGACGAGCATCGAATCAGGGACGTTCAGATCACTGAACCGCTGTTCTTGCCAACTGGGCCACTGCACCCGAATTATTGTTTAATGTTATCCAGTTTCAGAAACTAACCTGAATTTCCCAAGTATGGTTCCACAAGGGTATAGTGCAACATTCATTAGGAAATAAAATTTATAAGAATTTAAAATTCATAGATGAAAAAAAAAATTGAAATCTGGTACCTGAAATAATTAAATAATTCAAATTCAGTTAAATTCATAAAGGATGTTTTAAAATATACTTCTTATGCCCTCTTCGAAAATATTTCTTGATAGCAGACAAATATATTTACTTAGAATTTCTTTAAAAACGATGGAAATCATATTTTGATTGTAGCTTGCTAACTTAGATTTTTTAAGCTTTCTTTTTAAATAGCACTGAATTCTTAAAAGGATTAAACTAGTCCATCGCTGACCTTTTCTGTATAACTCAACCATTTATTCATAAGATTTATACTTGAAATTAAAAATGCTTTCTTGACTGTAAAGTTATTTGACTTTGTACTGTTGACTTGATATAATAATTCCAATGCTTCAAGGAACAACAAATTAAAAATTAATATCAAGCAGTGTAACCAGCTCAAGAATTTTCTAAGGATCTAGCTACTATCAGATAATTCGCCTTAAGCTGGAATACCCCTCTATAGTTCTCGACAAAAATCCTAACGAATAAATATCGATCAATATTATTAATTATAAAAGTATGATTTAATATTCATCGAGGAGTCCCACAGGCGATCGGCTCAAATTCCAAAATACATGTGACCAATAATATGGCGTCATTCCTACTCGGAAATTTAAGTGTAATATTAATTAAAAATCCAATAATTACTGTATTTATGTTGCCAAAAAACATATTGTTCTGTAATTTACATTCTATTTTACCCTATTCACTCTTCGGATTGTGTTTTGGGTCGTGTCCTAACTGAGGATGTTCCAAACTCTAAAGTTGGCAAAGTAAACGTTGCTTATTTTGAACGACATTCATTTCGCAATTCTCTTCCTAACTACACACAGTGTTGGCTGAATGTATATTTCTTTGTAATTTTTCAGGCAATTCTCAAATTCCCATAAAAACTATTTTTTGTTTTAACAAAGGCTCAGAATCACTTAAACCGAAGTCAAATGTAAAGGTCAACTGTCAAGCCCAGGACTCGAACCATGGATTTTGTGATCTGCAGATGGTTTCTCTAACCATATGTATCTCTGCCGCGTTGAGGAAGTCTTATTTTTGGTGTTTACTTAATTCATGTCTCGACTGAACATTTTAACTAGTCAAATGAACGTGTAATGAACAGAAATTCGAGCTTTCAGTTCAATTTGCTTGAAAGTCACGAGAAGGTAAACAAGTTACATTTACACCCAAAAACCCTGACACACAAAAATAAGGGACTTTGAATGTTACCCTGATAGTTAAAATCTATATATTGTTGTGTACTAGAATAAAAAGGTAATATTGAAGAATTACGACAAACTGGAAATAAATCCTTTCAAATCTATGGATTTTTAGCCATCAAAAATTTGCGCACGAGAGGCTTTACGGATAATCTCACACACGCATGCATATATATATATATATATATATATATATATATATATATATATATATATATATATATATATATATATATATATATATATATATATATATATATATAGACAGAGAGAGAGAGAGAGAGAGAGAGAGAGATAGATAGATGTGTTAGTGTGTGTATTAAAAAGTGCAGTGTTTCTTGATTTACAAAATAATATAATCCATTCAATGCTATAATGATTAATATCTCTTACGCCATTTCTCTATATAAATTTTTCCTTCATTTAAAATACACCTGGTGAGTTCGAGAATTAAACCCGATACCTTTTGCTGTCGTATACCGTTAAGTCTTGTTAGGATATCTTGTTATAAGCCTCTCACTATGACATGTTGAAGCAAGCCCCCCTCCCCCCCAAAAAAACCTAGATAACTTGGAAATAGAAACCGATATCAGTCCCACTATATTTTTCTTGATTTAGAGAAAATCTAAACTCATGAATTATGAAGAGAAGCACTGTCTAATGCCATTTCTTATGTATGAGATTTTTCTTCCTTCAAAACATACCTGACTTACTCGGGCATCGAACACGGTAAGCTCTGCTCTCCGACACCACTGAGCTATGTTGTGATGTACAGTAATGAGCTTCTTACTGTAATACATAAAGCAAAAATAATTTTAAATAAAAATAAAAATTTAGTAGCTTGCTTCAAGGTCGAACATAGTATTTTTCCCGTTACTTTCAACTCTTTCTTCATTTACATAATAATCCAACACATGTACAGTTATGACGGCCCCTTCTTACGTTTTTATCCTGCTTATCAATTTTTTTTTCTTTATTTTAAAATGCAACTAGCTAACCTGAGAATTGAATACGGTGTACTCTGCTGTCTTACACCACTATACAATAACTGGAACTTTAATAGTGAGTCTTATACTATGAAAACTAGAAGAAAAAACTAAAAATTCAACTTGCTACCTTGTAAATCGAACCTAATTTCTTTCCCACTTTATTCCGCTCCGATTATACCATACTATGCCACACTTTTTCTGATATTTAATTTTTTTTCCATTATTTAAATGCAGCTGTTTCACTCGGGAATCCAACCCGGTGTCTTCCAGCTTATACATTCATATCTAGCTTATACCCTTAAAGGTATGATTTTTATTTATTGCTTCTAGCAAAATATCTATGACTTTAAAATGTAGAAAGTATTCTAAATGTAAAATTACTTTTGTGTAATTTTTCTGTAAATTTCTATAAATAACTCATCTGTAATTTTACTTGAGCATAATTAATTATTCTAATACATTAAGGACTGCAAAAACACTCTGCTCTATTGTGCTTTTTTAAATTTCGATAGATTGGAGTACATGGGTGTTAAACGAATCAATAACATAATTTTAAATATAATTTTTCCAATGTATTTGCACCCCTTCACTAACTAATTAAAATTCCAATGTATGTAATACTTTTAACATGTCGCAAAAATATGTTATTTTACATTCAAGCTTTTCCTATCGATTTTCCACTTTGCAAAAATATGCCTTCCTTAGATGAAATATTGGATAATCCCACAGTTTGTGAAGTAGTACGTTCTAGTAATGATTTAAAAAATATCATAGAGACACGAATTAAATAATCATCTATCATTTCTTTGGCATTGTTGTTCTGTTGATAAAATAAAAAATAAAAAATGCCCTTTAACTGAGGAGAGAAAAGATGTGTTGTTTCGTTTTTATTAAACTTGGCGCGTCGGAACAACTGTCGCTTCTGAGGCGAAAAAAAAAAGAGAGAAGAGGCGGTAACAGATGATCCCACCATAGCACGTGGGCTTTTGACGCTGCCTCTTGTCCGGCCAATCAGACGCGAGTTCCCAAGAACCATGTGCTGGCCTGATACTCTGTGATGCCAGATCTCCGCATCCGCTCGAGAATATCGGAAATGAGCTTTTGCGGTCGGCGATGCAACTTGGTGTTTGCGTCCTATGACGAATCGATTTAGCTATGACACTACTACTGACAGTCAGAAATTAGTCATTCACAAATCAATCAAAAATCGGTTAATTTCTACAAGTTCATTCATTTTCTTTCGGTTGCCCGCTACGTTCATTTCCTCTTATTTCGCTTTTCGTTTAAACTTTATCGTGAAAAAGTTTTATGATTCAGTTTATTTAATAATATTTTTTTAAAAAATGTTGAGAAAATGACTGAACTAGCGCCTTGAGTACTCTGTTATTTAAAAAAAAAATGCAGCTATTAAAGAAGTGATTCTTATGAAACATCGGATATGCTTCGATTAAAACTGGAAAAAGAGAAGAATTGGGGTAAATATATTCATTTTTCATAAATTAAAACAAAATACCCATTTTAGGGAATGTGTCAGAATTTTACCCTATGAAATATGTTTTGAGTTATTCATGTATTAATATGTTTAAAAATTTTATATGTTAAAAATTGTTGTTTCCGTGTCAGTCGCAGAAAGTGTACCTAAACTTTATTTATAAACTCTTGATATTTGTCCAATTTACAGAAAATTAGGAATGTTACTTGTGTAAAATAAGAAAAAGAGATTGTTGTTGAAACTTTAAAATACTTTTAGAAATTCAGATTCAATGGTTTCGATGTAATATTTTTCTGAGAATAATTTCACCTGACAAAAGAGTAACTTTTTCTTCCAAAAACTTATTCAAGTATAGAATGTATTGAAATTTTAAATACTTTTAAAAATTCAGATTAAATGCTTTCGATGTAATATTTTTCTGAGAATAATTTCTCCTGACAAAAGTCTTTAAATTTTTCTTCCAAAAAATTGCTCAAGTATAGAATGTATTGAAACTTTAAAATACTTTTAAAAATTCAGATTAAATGATTTCGATGTAATATTTTTCTGAGAATAATTTCTCCTGACAAAAGTCTTTAACTTTTTATTCCAAAAAGTTTTTAAGTATAAAATACTATTTATTATTCAAAATGGGTAAAAGATAAATGATACCCAAAGTATTATCTGAAAAATTTTAAAACCTCTCAAAGAGGCTGTACTTAAAAATTAACCTTATAACATTGAATATTTAATTTTTTCCGATTTCTATTAAAAAATCAAGTGCTTACTTTATTTATTTTTAAAGATTACTACAAAATTTTCTAACATATAGAGTAAAAAATGGTTTTACTTTTTTCAGAAATAAATTGGAGAAACTGAATTCGCAAGACCACAGGAAGAAACACTTTAGCATATATTTATCGCAAAGGAAACTTCAATACTAAATTAAGCAACCATTAATTCAGAAAGTTAATGAATTCATTTATGCTAGCATTTATTTGCCGCTGAATAATTTGTAAAAACTTTATATCATTTTTACAAAAAAACGAAATTTATTCTTATCCTGGAAAAAAAGAATACATTGAAATATTTCAAGAAGAAAAAAAATCTAGGTAGCTGTCTGTTTTGTAAGAATATTTATTCAGTTTTTAAGTTTAATTTTTGAATATTTTTACTAATCACATATGTAAATACGAATCAATTTATCAAGCTAAAAAAATCTGTGATATTTTAGATTTTTTTTATTTCGTTCGAATATTTAAACAAGAGAAATTATTATCTACAAAAGTTTCAAAGACGTTCATGTTTTTACAAGCATTCAATGTGTGCCAAATTTACCAAAGATATTTATACTAATATTTACATTATTTATTTTAAATAGGAAATTACTGAAACTATATATAAATGCATACTTATATGTAAATATATATATATACATATATATAGTTATATATTTATACCTGAGACATCCTAAAGTTTGAATGATTTATATTGTCATCAAGGAATAATTCGACAAACATTTTATTGACATAGTGTGTTTAACTTTATCATTTTAAAGCTGGTATATATGCTGGTGTATAAGCTGATGTAAGGTTTAATTATCCTACACCGCAAACTTCACAATTGTAAATTCTGAATAGATAACAAACAATCCCGTAAATTCAACAGTATTTTCTTTTGTCAGTGATATATTCATTTTGAACTATTGACACAATAACTATCCATTCAAAATGCCAGAAACAATCGATAATACTTACAATGTCACTGATGATAATTATTTGTCAAACAAATTTTTATGGTTAAACCAAATTATGGAAAATTTACCAACAGATAACAGTGTTTTATGTGATCCTTCGATTAATGTTTCTTGTCTGGAAGAAAACATTAATTCCATGGGGCCAAATATTAGTATACTTAATGAGACATTTGACTTTGACATTGAAACTATGATGGGACCTCGACAAGATCCTTATGCCATACCAATGTCAGTTGTTTATTTAGTACTTCTAATCACCGGAGTTGTAGGTAATGTCTGTACTTGCATCGTCATTGCACGTAACAGATACATGCACACGGCAACGAACTATTATCTATTTAGTTTGGCAATAAGTGACTTGATGCTGCTTGTACTTGGACTGCCACAAGATCTCCATCACTTGTGGTCAAGGTTCCCGTACGTATTGGGGGAGGCATTCTGCGTTCTACGTGGCTGGAGTTCTGAAACCTCCACAAATGCGTCGATTCTTACCATAACCGCATTTACTGTCGAAAGATACCTAGCCATTTGTCATCCGATCAGAGCACACACTATGTCCAGACTTTCAAGAGCGGTCAAGTTTATAATCCTTATATGGATATTTGCTGCATTATCAGCAATCACCATGGGATACCAGCTTGGTATTGTCTACTTACACGACGGTAATGGAGACGAAATACTAGAGACTGGAATTTGCAACGTAAAAAGGCCTATAGAAAAAGCATTTGAGTGGTCGACATTTCTGTTCTTCTTTTTCCCGGCTACCATTTTATGTATCCTTTATGCTTTGATCGGACTGCAGCTTAGGCGCTCTACGGACATAGGAAGAAAACATGACGGACCCTCACTTAAGAGCAATTCTAATGGAACAACAAAGAGCTATGGAAAATCCTTGAATGAACACGGAAGATCTGTAACGAGAAAAAGTTCATCAACTTCCAGGAAAGATGTCATTAAAATGTTGGGTAAGTGAGATATTTTATCATTGATTTCTTTTTATGCAATAATTAAAATACCTACTACATGTTATTCGCATTTAATTTCATAATTTTGGATATTTAATGATGTGGATACGATAACATCATTTAAAGCTTGAATTTTTTATAACAGGATGGCAAACTCGACTGAAGCGAAATGGTTTAGGCGGCGGATTTAAAAAAAAATGTTTCAGACGCGTGTGTATTCGCTTTCTTTCTTTTATTCCTAGCAATTTTATGTAATATAATTTGTTGCATGAACAAGACACTTTTAAGAGAAGAAACTGGTCAACGAGGGAATGTTTAAGGGATAAATATTTCCATTCACTATTTTATATACTATTAATTTAATTCCTATTTATATCGGATTGTGATCACTATTGTAATCATGTACGTTATATTTAATGTCCAGGTACTTTAAATCTGTTGATGGTTAACGGAAAGATGCCAAGTCTTGGCCTCAGTCCTATAAACGGTAAGAGGTAAATACTAAAGGTTGTATAGCAGAACTACAGCTCATACATAAAGTGAATCATTAGTTTATATGATAGTTTACAATATAAAGAGGGTGTAAAAGCTCAGATTTTTTTTAATAAGGTTAAAAAATCACGAAATATTGCAATAGATGAGAAGACATTTCTTATTTTCCTCGATTTTACTTACGGAATGTGAATTCAACTCAATCCAAATTTTAAAAAATTTGAAATTCCAGATAATAATAGTTTTGGATACTATCATTATCTGGAATATTTTTACTGTGCATGTTTTACCATTTATTGAAATCTATTAAACTATTCGATTACTTTAATTACACCTACGTTGAGCTGTCTTATATAGAATTTTCATGTTTTCTAAGTTACAATTTATGCTTTTGAGCAAAAAATGTCTCGATAAAAGAACCCATTTGTAGGCATATAAAATTAAATTCATTCATTTGTATGTGATCTCACTGATCGTATTTAAAGAGAATTGAAAACCATAATAGAAAAAAAGAGCTCGCAGTAGAATTCAAAAAACCCTCTTCCTTCAGGCACGACCTTTTGATGAAACAACAATTTTAAAAGATTCACTTCACTGTAAGAACCATGTTTTCAGCATAGTAAACAAATTCTTTAGGAATTATTGTTAATTAAATTCTATGTAATGGTTGATTGTTTAAAATGACTCTTTTTAAGGTGATTAAATTAACTCTTTTATAATGTTATTTGAATCGTAGTGTATATATATATATATATATATATATATATATATATATATATATATATATATATATATATATATATATATATGCAAGGTGCGCCCATAAACTAACCGGACAATTCTATATATAAGAAAAATATTACTCACCTTCAAATAAATTTATCTCCTTCAAAATAATCGCCAAAGGAATCTATAAAATTTTTCCAACGCTTCCTCTAGTTATTGAAAGGCTGTTTATAGGCGTTGGAACTAACCGTTCGCAAAATACGTGTAACATTTGATTTAATATCCGAGACTTTTCAAATCTCTGTCCTTTTATGGACTTCGCATTTTTTGATTACAAAGGACTTATTTACCACGAATTTGTTCCTGAAAATCAAACAACTAATCAGTATTTTTACAAGGAGGTGTTCTTTCGATTAAGAAACTGGATAAGGCGAATTAGGAAGGACATGTTTGATTCTGGGCAATGGTTTCTTTTACACGATAATGCTAGTCCCCATACGGCAATTTCTGTACAACATTATCTTGCTAAGCATTCAATTACAGTGATAAATCACCCACCATATTCTCCCGACTTATCGCCAGCTGTTTTTTTTCTTTTTCCGAAGCTTAAGATGGCCATAAAAGGACAGAGATTTCAAAATATCCCGTATATTCAATCAAATGTTACTCGTATTTTGCGAACGGTTAGTTCCAACGCCTATAAACGTTGTTTGATGACTTGAGGAAACGTTGAAAAAAATGTATAGACTCCTTTAGCGATTATATTGAAGGATAAATTTATTTGGAGGGGATTAATATTTTTCTTATTTATAAAAAAATGTCCTGTTACTTTATGGGCGCACCTTGTATATATATATATATATATATATATATATATATATATATATATATATATATATATATATATATATATACACACATTGTTATTAATTGAAATTGCAGCACCAACAGACTTGAGCAACGGCAATGTCAACGGCAAATTTTTTATGTGATGGCATGGGGTATTATATATATAATATCCGTTTTCTCTGTATAACACTTCCGGGCAGTACTCATCTTTCAATTGAAGCCCTCAGTAAACAAACAGCCGGTTAGGCTTAATTTCAATTTCAGATGTGGATCAGAATTTTTTCTTACCTAAAAACTAATATCTTCTCCATAAAATCAGGTTTGTTCAGCCTATTTTTCTATAAAACATTAAGAGCTAAAAAAAAATTGTATGCTTTTAGCTGTATATTTAACAGTTTTTAAAAATCTGTTTACTTTTGCGATGAATTCTGAAAGTAAACAGACTTGAATGTGAATGAATCAAGTAGCTCAAGTATTCATATCGCGTAGTAAAACTGGAAACTGGAACTCTGAAAAACTGGATGACAGTCTACTACTCCAATCGCATGAAAAACTAAATAAATAAAAAATAATGAAAGGGTTTGCTTTTACAAGGTGTGGATTAAATGCAATATTATTAGATAATTCGGGATATTTTTCAACTTTCATATACTTTTTCCATTATGACGTCATTATTAGTAATATGACGTCAAAATGATGGGTTACCTTCTAGTAATGTATAAATGATTAGAATTGCTGATCAGTAATCCGAAATGAACAGGCTAAAATCAATATTTAGTGATCCCATCTTCAGCAATTATAACAGATTGCTCAAGGAGTGACAATTTGAGATAAGGATTCTGGTTGGCTGTCTATGAAATGTCTATGAAATGTTTCATTACGCCTCCACAAATCTTCCGGTGACACGGGGGTTAATGGCATAAGAGCCAATTTTTCAGCAATCAAGTCCCTTGCAAGTTCTGTCGGGGTGAAATCTGTCAACCAAGAAACTGATTTGTTGATGGCAAAGAAAAGTTGTAAAATACATGCGAAATGGGAACGATTACTGTCCTTCTGATATTTAGGGTGCTATATGATCCAGAGAGAGAGAGAGTCAAAGGTCTAGAAATTTGGTTGGTCCTTAGCTGATTATCGGATGTACCGCTGGCTGTTCATAGTACTTGCGATCCGTATCAGGCGAGAGCGGGAATGAAATGAAATAGCACTTCAAACCATTATTCTTGGAGCGGGACCAATATGTGGGTCTACGATGCATTCTTCCTGGTGCTGTTCTCCACTGCATCTGCTAACACAGATCCGGATGTGATGTTCTCAAAATTAATTCGAGACATGTTAGATAACATAATTAGCCTCCATTCAGTGTTCCAGAGTCTTCGCTCATGGCACCATTAGATTCTTTGATAATGATCCTTTGGCAAACCATGATATCGAGTTAAGGGGATGGTGGACTTTCAAATTACTAAAATTCGAACAAAAATTGGAATTTTTTTGGGGTGTATTAATATTTTAAAAATATGTAAATATTGGAATAAAATGCATTTAAAATATGTAATGAAAATTTAAATCAAAACTTGGTGCCTTTAGAAAAGTAAATATTAAAGGCATGTGAAGAAAATATTTCTTTGAATGGCTTTTTTCTCAAAATAAGTCATTTCCGGATTTGCAAGTCTTTGAAATGCTCCTTGCGTCATAATCTTTGACGAAATTTTATAAAATTTATAATAAAGACTCGACTAATACATAAAAAAAGTTAGGTGTCCATTTCAGGTTTCGACATCATTCAGATTATCAAAGTTTAATTTAATTGTAGAAAAGTACAAAAATTTCCCTAAAATTGAGAGTACAAGCATAAAAATATTTGCTAAAAATTAACTATTCAACGAAAGCCCAAAGTAATGCATAGCTCTGTTTAAAATGTATTTATAAGAAATATAAATGCAAAATTAAGGTGGAAAGTTAAAAATTGGATCGCAAGGAACATTTTAAAAAACATAAAAATTTCAATTTTTAAAAGATATTTAAAAAAAAAATATTTATAAATTTTATAAGGTGTTTGATATAGTTATACTTTAATGAATATATGTGAAAAATTTCATATTTCTGAGGTAAAAATTTCAAAAATCGCTTTGTAATGTCCATCATCCCCTTAAAGGAAGTCGCAGTAGCTGTGCATGTATGTATGTACATACACACACACACACAGACACGTATATATATGTGTGTGTCTGTGTAAGTAAGGAAGGGGGCGTACAAAGTTTCGGTTTAAAAAAAACATAGTTTTCATAAAAAATTTTAATTTCATATTTCACGAATTTTAGTTTGATATTTTCTTTATAAATTCCTAGGATAGGAATTAATTATTCTTCCTCGTTTTGAGAACGGACTCCCGGGTATACTACTAAACCCAGTGCATGTAGAAGGCATATTTAGTTAATTTCCGGCCTTATAAAAACACTCGAAGAATTCATTTTCATCGGTCTAAAGCAATATCACCGAAATAACGTCACTTTTCTGAAAATGAAACTGTTTTGCTACAAATGAAACATTCCTTCTTCAACTGCCTGACTATAGCAATAAACGTAATGTTGAAATGAAATGCAATTAAAAATGTCAGTATTTCCGATAATCTAACATTTATGTTCGTGTCTTTTTTCGGGAGAATTTCTAAAGTGAGCTGCTGAATTTTGTTTTTGTTAAAAGTATCTTGGGATATAAACATTTCAGAATACATTAAAAAATCAGAGAATAGGAGCAAGAAATTTACCAAACGTAGATAATAGGAGCTGCAGTCGTTACTAATAATTGAGAATTAAATATTTTGATTATTTTAGCATGTTATTTTTTCTCTATTATCATTTCAAGAATACCTTTTTTTTTACCAAATATGGTCTTATAAGAAAAATAATTTTTCCGTATATTAATTGCTAATTTGGAGTTAATAAAATTATATGTATAAATCTACGGCAAAGTTTACACACAGCAAGAATTGAATTATTTTAAAATACCCGAATAATGGATCATTTTATCCAGCTCCTTTGAAGACTCCCTATAATCAGACTGCTATTGAAATAATATATTTATCTCCAGTGAAACATCTTTTTGCATTCACCGATCAATAAACGACATTAAAAAAAGAACAGCTGTGAAACACAAGAACAGTCAATAGATTGTGTAAAAGAGAGTTTAGCTATGATAAAATATAAAGGAACAGTCAATTATATATGCGGTTGATTAACTGTATCTCATATGAATTATTAACCAGCTAATTTAAGTAGAAATTAACGAAATGTAATCCCATTTTTAGTCTTTATCTTTTACGACTGATTTGTTAAAAAAAGACAGTTTCAAGATTAAAATACGAGAGAAGATAAATTTTACATGCAATAATATAGAAAAAAGCATGAAATCACAGATGTCCCATTTAAAAGTTTGTCGAGAATTAGCAAATTAAATGAAGAATCTAATAAGGTAAAATTTTCAATGCTGTAGTTATTAGGTTCTATTTCTATATATTTAAATATGTCTCGACCAGATGATTATTAAATAATTCAAATGATATTTTGTTTTTATGTATGTCAGTCTGTCGTTTAAAAAGCTTTGCTAATATTAAAAAGAATGGAAATAAATTAAAGCAACTTTATATTTCCGGTACGATATAATTGCCGGTTCATTTCATTATTTCTTAGTATTTATTTCTGTTATGTAATGACGTCCAAAACTCCAGGTTTGTAAAAGAGAGGGTATTAATAAAAGCAAATGCAAGTATTTCATAAGCACTATATGGTTTGAGGATAAAAAAAAAGGTTCCCTGATATAAAATTCCTTTCTTTGATCTGCATTTGACTAATCTTTTCTTAGTTTTTTTATCACTTTTTATATATTATAAATTTCCTACACCTTACTTTACTTTATTAATTCATGTCTGCTGGAGAATCTGATTCGAAACAATCCCTTCTTCATTATTATTTTGTAGTGAATTTAACAGTGAATTTATTCACTACTATACAGAAGCACATAGTAACACTTTTTAATCTCTCCTGTGAATTGCGATGTTGATCAACGGTTTCCAAGTAACTCCGATCCTGAATTAATTCCTACAGCTCCCTTACCGATGCTTTCATTTTTTTGATCAACTCACTTTCTAACATATTTTTCTCTCACTCTTTATGATTTCTGGAACGAAAATCTTCCTTAAATCCCCCATCAAATTAAAAGAGCGGCTGCATGTTTCAAACAAATTAATGGTTCGTCGTATGTAGAGATCAGATGAACTGATGAGGAACTATTTATATAATTCAAAACATGACGTCATCCTTTTAATTTTAGAGTAGATTTGAAAAAAATTCCAGTTTGTAATTCCCACAAGAGTCCTGCCAAACATAATTTTCTTTACTGTCACACTGAGTCCTGAGCATTACGTAGCGTCAGCGTGAAAAATATTAACCAATCCCAGAGCTCAATTCATTGACCACGTATAAACGTCAAACTAATCATATGTCACGTCGACCCTCTCGGAGCCAATGGAGTAACGCAACGCATCGCTGCAGTTTCAATGTGAACAGCACTTTATACTTTCAACTGCAGCTTCATAACGCATCATTCGCGAAGGGACCAATCAGAAAACAAGATGACATTCACAAAAACACCGAGCGAGAAAACGAGAGCTAAAAAAAAATATGTCTATGAAGATATCAATAAAAAGACGATTAAAAACTGAGAAATGTACATAACACGAATAATTCTTAGTGGAATTTTGCAATTATCAAACTTAAAAGAAAACATTTAGATTTATTATGGATCTTATATGAACCTTTATTATGAGATCTGAGTTTAATGTAGATACTTACAGAAATATAGTGCGTGATTCTGCATTTGTTTGAAAACTTTCTCTGCAAAACTGTAAAGATTCTTGAGGAGTTTAAACTTGTTTGCCTTTTAACCGTTTCTGCAATATGTCAAAACCCAAATACAGCCTTTTAGACATCTGAATAATTTGTAGGAGTTTCGCAGCTAGAAACTTCTTTAAAAGTGTTGGTATGAAACATTTATTCTCGTCTTGGTTATTTTCATTATTAATGAGCGTAGCTTAAACTTGTTCTTTTCATCGAATATGCTTTACTGTAAATGTTTGATAAAACCACACTTCTGTGTTGGTTCTCTATAAAGTTACTTTATTTGCCAATCTAGAGGGGCAATTTATATCATCAATCATTTTTATTCAAATGTTTTCTTTTCCATAAAAATATATTTTTTGAAATTTGGATGTGTATCGCGCCATTCAGTTTTTCGACTTGTTCTGCTGTATGGGTCGAAATGCCATTTTCCATAGATTATCTTAAAAGTTTTCTCAATTTTGATTTATTAATACTGCAAACATGATTTTCTCCCTCGCAAAGTTCAAAAGGATGGTTGTCGGTCTGTTCATTTATTTGTTCCTCATTTAATCCATCATCTTTGGTAAACATTTTATGGCGAACATTTTATAGCACTTTTGTGAAATTTCTTATTCAAATCTTACATGGCTGAAATTTTTTGGCCCTCTTAAGAATAATAAGGTAATAACCAAACCCACAAAAACACGATATCTTAAGTGTGATATAGTCTCCAAGAAGAAAATCTTGAAAACTCTAATTTGTTCAATAGCATTTCCTTGGGATTTACTGATTTATTGAACACAATGTTCAAATTACTTGTTTTCAGAATAATCTAGACCGGAATCTTTCTGGGGCCCAGATTTGATAAGTTTGGAGCAACGATGGTAAGATGTTGCGCTAAATACCCCACCAAATTCTTAACTTGCATAAATAAAAAAAAACATAAAAATATTTCTTGTAATTTGTAGTAATTTTTAGACATTATGTTCCACCCTCTTCGGGACCGAAATCCTGGCTGCGACACCATTTTAGTCGATTATTCAGTGGTTCAGTTTTAGCGCAAACTTAGTATTAAATGGTAGAACGACAATAATATCCATAATTAGTCCATTAGCAGAAACGGACTGACCCACTTAAAACAGGAAATTAAGTGTAGAGAATTTTCCATCAGTACTAATGGTTTAAATTATTAAATTATTGAATAGCGACATTCCTTCAAAGAATGCTTTGTGTGGACTAACACACTCAATTGTGAGTGAATGGAGCGAAAGATTGCGTTAACAAGTTCTTTTTTTATCAACGGACATCTCAATTTTCTTAAAGTACCTAACAATCCTGACCCTGGGGTATCTAAAAAGGGAAAGATGCTGATGAATGGCCATAGTTTGATGAGGGTATTTCCTAAAAACGCGTATCTGTAGACTAACACTTTTAATGGGGAACGAATAGAGTGGAGGATTTCATGGTTACTTAACATTTGCTATCTTAATTTCCTTAATGCATCCAATAAACTGGCCCTGAGATATCTAAAAAATAAAATATAGGGTTGGAACGTTGTGGAAAGATGGACAATGCGATGAAAACTTTTCATCAATATCGCGTTTCTGTGGAATGTAAATTTTAACTGTGAATGAACTAAACGAAGAATTTTGAGGTTTTTTAATGGTTAGCTCTAGGACCGAAAAATAATTGATTTAAGTTATTTAAAAATTGAAATGCAACAATTAATTCTACAAGCGAATACTCTGATAAGGGTTTTTCATCAATATATAGTTTCAATGGGCTAAAATTTTAGATGATGAATAAAACAGAGCGAATAAAACGTATTATGAAGTGGAAATTAACAACATTGTTAACGCATAACCTTTAGTTTACTGAAGTACTGAATTTACTATCCGACATGCTTAGTAAATGAAAGACTATATTAATTTGCATTCCAATATTTATTTGAGTCCTACAGAATAAGGCTATTAAATATTATATTTTTCAAGTACAAAAAGTTGTGTAGGAGATATTTTCCAATTAAGAATTCTTGATGGACAAGACAGAGTATTTTCTCATTGCTATGTTTAACGTAGATTTTTCAGAAATGAATTAACAAGCAAGTTCCGGGCGTCTCTAATGCTCTCCATTGGGTATTATACAGATTATTCCTTAGAATGCAGAAAGCTTTAATCACAATAAAGAACTATATAATAGTGTCGGGATCACATAGTTCAATTATCACTAGAGGAAGATCAATCATTATACAGGGTGATCATAAACTATGTCGACAGAATAAGAGGGGTGATAGTACTCATCAAGACACCAGTGATCGTGTACACCAACTCGTGTGCACCAATGATTTCATGTGTCCCCCAAAGAATTGTAATATATTTCGGTCCGGCGAGCGTGGAGTCCAAACCACAGGTCCTTGTCTTGCAATCCGTCCGGGATACGTGGCATTCAGGAAGTGGCGGGCCGTGGTACTAAAGAGCGGTGGGGCTCCATCATGCATAAACCACATGCCCCTCTGTGTGGTGAGCGGAAGAGCTCGCAAGGTATCAGAAAGCACTTGATCCTTGAAGACAAGGTACGCTGCGCCGGTGAGACGTTCTGGCAATGTATACGGTCCCACCAGCCAATCATCAACGATACCTGCCCAGATGTTCACTGAAAATCTCTTCTAGTCTTTACGAGGGGTAGTAGCGGGGTCTATCTCTGATCTGAATAGAATTGGGCAACTTATAATTTGGTTTATTCTCATTTTTTAGAGGGACTAAAGTTCAACTTGGACACTGAACTTGACGCTTTTCTGACAGACTGAGGGGAATGTGGCCCTAGGTTCCATTGAAAATATTGTTCGTCTTGATGAGTAGTATCACCCCTCAAATTTTGTCGAGATAGTTTACGATCACCCTGTACACTAGACTTTTGCCTACGGAGGCATTTAATATAATCGAAATACATGACGCCACTGTTGCCAGCCATTTCAATAAAATACTGATTTTAAGTAGTATGAAGCCAATTGATGAAATACGAATAATCTTTTTAGGGTTAATAGTTATAGTAAAGAGGTCAAGGGATGTTAGTCCCTTATACATTTGCCTCTAAACAAAATACTCACCCAAAAGAATGAAACCATTTTTAGTGAAATAATAATATTACTCGCAGAGTACCTTGAAAATCATATTTCATGTAGTATTTACGGTCCATATATCTTAAATAGCATGCTTAAATAAAATAATATCATACAGCACTTTTTTACTTGAAGGTACTTAAATTAAAATTCTATATATTTTTTTACGGACATGCTCGCCGACAAAAATTTTAAATGTAAACGAAACTTTTTGCATGCATATCTTAAATCTACCTAATAATTGTCATTCTCTTATAAAAAATAGCTGACTTTATTTTATTTATTATGATTTTCTTTTGCATTGTGATGGAATCGGCTCGAGTAATTGGGAGAGGGGGCGATCGGTGGAATAAATAGCTTTATTTGCAGAAAAAAATTCCTATAAAACGGGAAGATATTGCGCGGGCGATAATTGCATTTTACCTTCAGAGTTATTCAATCGAAACAGCTATTACTTTCTTGAAAAAAGTTTTTTTCCTTTCGGCAGTTATTTTAAATGCAATATATTAGTTTAATTTTCTTTATATTGAAGTAATTAAAAATATAAGACGATAAAGTTTTTTTGATTTTATATATTTTTTATTTTTAAATTTACTTTCGTATTCTTAGACGACGTTTTTAGAAAGTAGAATTTCGAATATGAGGTTTTTATTCGGTAACATCATTAGTATGCTTTATACTTTTTCTTGATCATTAAAGTTCAATTCATCTGAAATTGAATGAAAATCATTTAACCAAAGATGCTCATCGATTTTCGTTAACTCTCCCGGGCATTAGACATAGGATTTTTTTTTTCTTCTGTTACCAACTTTTAGTTTGAAGAGGCGTTATTCCAGTCGCTACTTTCGTTTTCAACTGCGTCTAAAAACCAACAACTATGACGTTTTAGAATGCCAAATTAGAGGATAAAATAATTTGGAAAACAAACAAACTATTTAAGGTGAACATAAATAGCAGGAAAATCCGTCTGAACTGTTGAAGTGGTTAGAAAACTACATTATGGCTGGATTTAGTTATCCAACCGCTAGAAATTTTTACTCTTTTGAACTAGAATTCGATGATCTATTTTGCATATTATACGTGACATAACAAAAAACTCAACCAATACGAAATTTGTCTTACATACAGGTAAGTTAGAATGTGAAATGTATATGACACTTAACTACTACAATTTAACGTTACATAAAACCCTTTGTGTAGTTAAACCTTCTAATCGTTAATTGTACTCCTACAAATTTTGTATTATCCCTATTTTTAGATTTTTCAAGCGCTACTTAAATTGATATACATGAAAAAAATATGTATTTAGAGTAAGATCAAAATTAAAAAGATTGATGCAACGACATTGATAGAACCACTTAACAAAGGAGGGTTGAAAATGGATGCAATTACTTTTATACTTAATTTCCCTCAACGTTGTCTTCAAGTTGTTCTCTCAGTTGTGGCACAATACTTTAAGCCCGTATTACCTACTCAGATTTCGCAATCCATATGTTTGACGACCTTCGTATTGGATGAGTTGAGATGTAACATACTGCGCGCAACTGCCTTATTAATTACTCATGACCCACCAAATATAAAAATCATGACTTCTACAGCCGACTGATAAAGGCAGAAGTTGCAGTCAGTGTGCTCTCATTTTACATCTAATCCTTCCGAGAGTTGTATTATAAAATGTCTGTAATTTTATGTATTAAACTTTCGACTCGTTGATGTTTTAAAACCCCGTCAGTCGTAGGTCTACAAATCTGGTGGTTTTGCGAAAATGCAATTTATGTTTGTCAAGCAAGAGTTACAGGTAACCAGGAGCACACTTTTTGGTGTATGATATATATTCTGAAAGTTACATTTGATTTTTCAAACATGAAATATTTGATGATTTAAAGAAATTGTCATATATGGTATCTGATTAAACAAAAAAATAAAGGACAAAGAATAGTATCGCAATTTATCGGTGCACTTAGCAGAAGGAAGAGAAATATTGTTCCCTTTTTACAATTAGTCGATCATTACTATTTTAATTAAGGCCCGTAGGGTTTTGTCTCGACTACAAAAACTTGACGGCATCGTGACCAATATTTGTAAAATCAGTATGTGTAATGTAGTGTAATAAAGTAGTATTCTTGTGAATTATCATAATGCTTCTACATGACACTCTCTCTGCATTTCAAAATTTTCGTACTTCCCGTGACTAAGGGTGTATCTATAAATATGGTTGAGAGCGGTAGTCTTCGGTTTTAAACACCGAGTTAGGCATGGTTGTTTGTAGCCGTTGGGGATCTTTTTTGAAGTTTAGGTCCCGGTCAGCTGCAATCTTGTGCGGAAAAAAAGATAAACATAGTACTAGAAACAAATCTATTAAAATAGTTACAGTAACCTGAGAGGGAAGTCGTTCTAACTGCGCTGAAACATTTTCCTTCTTCAAGAATCTTGCCTTGAATTTTTTTCTACAAACCCTACTAAGGTATAAATTGCATAAAAAGAAACCTCTTTTTTCAATAAAATTTATACCTAACTCATTTAAAATACATTTATTGCCTGGGCATTTTTCGGACATTGAAAATAAATACCCATCATGGGACACATTTGACTCATGGACAATGTATGAGTTGAGTCCCTCAGTGATCAGTATGAAAAGCATATGTATTAACCTAAGGTGACGCATCAGACATTTTGTTGCTCAATGCCCCGAAATGGAAGTGGCCTGATGCTTACAGAAGAATTTTTTCCCTCTGAGTCTTTTTTTGAAACGACTTGTTTTTGTAGAAACTAATTTATATTTGAGTTTTAAAAGCTCATTCGAGTAGAAAAAGGGAACTATTTGCTTCTTAAAATCCTTAATTTTGCATTATAAAATCTACCTTGCATAAATATAATTCTTGAAATACTTTTTTCTTTATCCCTTTACTTCCCAGTACCCTTTAAATTTGAAATTATGACCTAAAAATTTGTAGGCATTCTGTTTAGGCTTAAAGGAGCACACGGTTAAAATTTCATAAAAAATGCACTTCCGGTTTCGATTTTGTGGGTGTTCCATGACCTGGAACACTGGGAAACTAGCGCTTTGAAAAGTGAGGCTAGGCGAGCATTGCGGTGAAGTGAACAAAAGAAAAACGCACACACACAAATAAAAATGCAACAAAAAAACTTGATTATATATGATTTTAAATGAATATTTACAGTTCCTATATACAAAAGCAGTTCCTATTTTTACCAAAGCAGTTCCTATATACAAAAAACACACAAATAAAAACACAATAAAAAAACTTGATTATATATGATTTTAAATAAATATTTACAGTTTCTATATACAAAAGCAGTTCCTACACTTCACTAACCTATTTTTTTGCTTCGCGATATTTTTGGAAGCACGTCAGTCCTTTCTGAAAAAAAGCAAAAACCAACGTTGCAGGTTTTGCAACATTGCAGGTCCTCGAGTTTACGAACAGTAAACTCGAGGATGCCAGGATGCTGCCCAGGCAATTGACGAACAACGAGGAGCCCGGGGGACTAGTATTGCACATAGGGCTTTTGTTCGAGGTATTCGGTAGAAGTTGAACCGGTTTGGACTGGCTAAGCTGGACAGAGAGGTCTGCAGAGAGAAACACGTGTTCTACTGCGCAAACTGCTCTAGTTTCCCAGTGTTCCATATCATGGAACACCTTTTGAAAATCTTTCGTTATTGCTATGGTTTCGGTATAAAAAATTTAAAATAATATAGAATAAATAGTTTAGAGTATAGCCAATACAATAACATAGAATTTTTTTTCCTTGCAATTTTTTTGGATTTAAAAATGATTTTTAAATTATGACTCTGAAATATGGCTCTTTTTTATAACGCCACTGGAATAAGGGTATGTATGGGCTTGTGACACGCTGCCAAATCTCAAAGTAAAAAATGAAACTAATTGCTTAGTTTTTTGCAGAATTTTGACAGATTTAGAAGCGAATAAATTTTGGTGTTCCACTATATGGAACACCGGGGAGCAAAGGGTTACATTATATTTTACATGCAAAGCATTGGTTCCGAATGAAACATAATCGAATTCGTAAAATAGTTAAAGTGGGTAGAGGCCGAAGTTTAATATCCAAGGTGTGGAGTTACAATATTCCCGTTTGCTGACTGCAGTTGAAAGAACAACAAAAGTATTACGTACCATGTGATCAAGCGAGTTTGGGAAACAATATGGAGGCTAACGATTCAGCTTAGGCATTCAGAAGCTGTTGTTAATACTCGTACATTGCAACAAATCGCTTACTTTTAATGAATAATCATTCATGCCTGCTATAAATGATTATCGCAGTACGATGACAGTGTCGTTTATATGTATTGTCATGACATCGTAGAAAACTTTACACCAACAGTTTTACTCAATGCTGAAGTTACGTAATGTTATAATGCTGTGCAGACCAAAGATATCTACTAGTTAATTCACGTACATGATCTATTGTTCTCATACAAATATCGAATTACTTATATGTTAAGCCGTAAGACATTAGATAGCAGACAGCTTTATAGGTTACTAGCCGGGCTTCGCCTAGCTACGCTCAAGCCATCCGTGTAACATATTTATGTACTTCGGGCCCCACAAAAGAAAAAAAAGCCTACAAATGTATTAAATTCAAGTGAATAAATTCCTTTCAATTTTCATTCCCGTCGCTGCCGACAGATGGCAGCACCACTGCACCAGATGATTTGGTTTCTCAGCAGTGAGTGATTTTAGAATGAAAATATCTCCAAAACTATTGAATTAACAGAATAAGTGTACGCAGAAAAAAATATCAGTTTAAGAAGCTCTTTCTAAATATGTAACATTTATGTACTTTCATGAGAAAAAAATACACCGATTTTCCTGTATATTTGTCGGCCATTTTTTTTCGAGGAGTGGCCCGCCCGGATGAGTTACGGTCACGTGATCTCTCGACTTCCACTTGTCCCTTTATTAGTATACTAGCGGCCCGTCCCGACTTTGTCCGGGTTGAACAAAATATTATACCAATAAATTTCCAATTGATAGCCAATAAATTGTAAATCTTTTTTTACCTTAATAATAACATAAATAATACCTTAAATTAATTTTATGTTAGTTAAAATTAAAATAAATTTTTTAAAAGAAAAAGGCGTGCCATAGAACGGCTAGGTTCGAACCGCTAGCGTCAGAACAGAAGCCCACCGCGATAGCACCACGATAAGGATCGTTGAAATCTTAGGAACAAAAAGCAGTAGAAGACAGTAGCGGAAACAATGGAGATTGTTAGGATTAAGCCCCTAACTTTATTTCTACTGATCAGATATACAAAATATATAGCCTATGTTCATCTGGAATAATATACATTTCAAACAGTGAAAGAATTTTTCAAATAGGTACAGTGGTTCTGAAGATTACCCTCTACGTACAAAATCGCTCTCTCTTTATATATAAGTATAGATATAGAAGAAGCCCACCGCGATAGCACCACGCGAAGTATCGTTGAAGACTTTGGCACGAAAACCGGTAGAGGACAGTAGCGGAAACAATGGAGATTTTTAGGATTAAGCCCCTAACTTCATTTCTACTGATCAGATATACATAATATATAGCCTATGTCCATCTGGAATAATGTACCTTTCAAACAGTGAAAGAATTTTTCAAATAGGTGCAGGGGTTCTAGAGATTACCCTCCACGTACAAAATCGCTCTCTCTTTATATATAAGTATAGATAAGTTGTATAGTACACAAGCATAGTATATAGCTACTCATGCAAACATAAAATATTAACGTTTTGTAAACGTCAGTGTCTTTAGTGAAAAGGATGTCGGAGAGTCATATTTATATATTGATTTTTATAAAGGCATACAATTCAATGAATGGAATAATTTGTCATTTTATAAAAAAATAAATGTTCCACTCAACATGTGATAAACGCTTTCTACCACAACTTCTAATATGACCAGTAATTATACTCATTTTGATTACTTTTCATATAACTCCCGAAACAGCCTTTAATGGATTTCTAGTAAACATGCGAGAAAGAGTTTGTGAGAAATAAAATTAATTATTTTCCCGTAAACTGTGCTTAAGGTCTTAATCGAAAGAGATTAAGTTGTATTCATTAACAGATATTGAATTTTCTAATAAGAAATCATAATTATTTTCATAATTACGAATACCTTTTTCAATTTGCACCATTTTATTAAACTACACATCACACATTTTAATGATATTGCATGTTTATGAAAATGTAAAAATCCTAAAGAATAGCGAAATACTTTTAATAATTCAGAAATTTTCCTAGAAATTTTTAGTAAAATTTTAAAGCATTGAAGATGTAAAAAATACCTTAATTAATTATATGTAATTCTAGACGGGTTGCAAACAATTAGAACTTGTAATTTGGTTCTTTTTTATCCTGTATTATTTCGCACACATTTTCTAAAATGACCGTAAACGAGTAGTTATGTTTGATCGAAACGTAGAATGTAAAGGATGATGTTTGAAACCTGATTTTCATTAATATTTCCTTGAAAATTTCCTTTTCAGCATAAATATGATAACATTTGTGGCAATTTTGTGATATTAATTTTGGATTAGCATTGTTACTATAGGTTAAAAAGTACACATCGCTGTTATTTCTATGGGACATAAACAAGAACAATTTCAGATCTTAGATGTACTAAATCATTGTAATTAATAATAAGTGAATAATGGAATTTTAATTTTTTTTCCTGAAAAAAGATTGTCGCTAGACATTCGCCAGTACGTACACCGCAAGAATGATGGCCATTCATTTAAGTGGACCTTTCAAAACGATTTTTGAAATTTTTACCACAGATATATGAAATTTTGTATATATATTCATTAAAGTATACAAATATTAAACACCTTATAAAATTTTATAAATATCTTTAAAAAAATATTTTATAATTAAAAAATTTAAATTAAATTACCCTTATTTAAAATTCTCCTTGCGACTCAATTTTAAACTTTTCCCCTTAATTTTGCATTTATATTGCTTATAAATACTTTCTGAACACCGTTATGTATTTTTTTGTACTTTCGTTTAATAGTTAATTTTTAGAAAATATTTTTATGCTTGTACTCTGAATTTTCGCGAAATTTTTGTACTTTTCTACACTAAAGTTAAACTTTTATAACCTAAATGACCTCGAATCCTAAAATGGATACATAACTTTATTTTGATGTATTACAGGAATCTTTATTATAAATTTCATAAAATTTCGTCAAAAATTATGACGCGAGGAGCATTTTAAAGACTTGCAAATCTGGAAATTTCTTATTTTGAGAAAAAGTCATTTAAAAGATAATTTTTTTATCTACCTTTAATACTTACTACTCTAAAGCCACCAATTTTTCATTTTTATTTTCACTACAAATTTTAAATGCATTTCATTCCAATATTTACATGTTTTTAAAATATTAATACACCCCCCAAAAAAATTCCAATTTTTGCTCGATTTTTGGTAATTTGAAAGTCCACCATCCCCTTAAGGGGACATCGTATAGGTGGCCAGCACTACCCCCTACGAGTCGGTCCCGCAATTTAGAACCCAGTCATGTGACGAGACCGGAACACTTGACCCCCCCGCACCTCCAGAGGTAAATTTGTGAACAAAGGAATTTTAATAAGTGCATGTAAATTACTGGCATTTGAATATGAATCTGAATTCCAATTATCATATTCATGTAAGAGATCTGTGTTCCTTCAGTTTAATAAGCTAAAAATTAAATTTTGAATGCAAAATATGCTGCAAGATTTTCGGACTGTTATTCTCTAAATATAAAGGTAGTTCATATTGAAATATATTTCATAAGCATATTACAACACAATTTAATAATATTCTTATTTTTTACAAAATATTCTTGATAGATAAACAATATTTAATAAAGATAACAATTTTTCATAGTGTTTATAAAATAACCTATTCTTCAATGATGGTTCTTATCTATAAACGTATATGCATTTACAACATTCGACTAACTTAAAAATATATTATAAAACTTATTATTAAAAATTTATCAGTAAAACAAAAATTTTCGAGTTTTTGTAATTGAAAATTTAATACGCAAGGATAATTAATTTGTTTAATTTTAGATACAAACAAATTTTCAGCATTCCTTTATTCGAAATAATTTTTTCATGATTCTTTTATTCAAAACAATTTATCATAAGATTATTTTGTTATACCAAGCTGTCATCCTACGTTGTTTAGTTTTCGAATAAAGGAGAAAAGGAAAGTTTTTAATATATTTGGATATCTTCATGCGAGAATGGAATAACTAAGGAAAGAGCTGAATGATGAAAAACTGAATAAAGTCAATAATGAGTTATGCGCATACTCAAAGAGATAAGAATGGCCATTCTTCATTGTTTAATGAAAATAACCATTTTATACAGAAATAATAGATTTTATGAAATATCTATGAGGGTGTATGCTCTCTAATATCTAAGATATTTGAATTCATTGTAAATGATTATTAATAGATTGCCTTTTGCCTCTGACATTGGTTTAAATTACGTGTGTCTTTGATAAGAAATTTTAGATCTGGATGTATAATTTATTTTATTTTTTAATTTACAATTGTGCCCTCAATTTGTCAATAAGAGACTCAAAATCGGTAAAACACTACTGTAACAGAAAAAAAGCATTTCCATTTTAAATGTTATTTATTAATGTGATTATTTTGAAGATATTTATGTCAGATGTTTAAACATGTATATCATGCAAAAAATCGGTTTCGTTTTGTTTTTTAGAATTTATTGAAAATGTTGGCTTTTTTATGTATTCTTGTCTATAGCATAAGGGGAATTTTGTTAACTTGCTTTGACATTAATAACAACGTGAAACTTGAATTTGATAACTCTGCTGCAAGGATAATTATTTAAACAAAATTTGCTAGTAATAGTTTGAGAGACATATATTAGGTTTGTGCGTATAGATATTCTTTTTTTTTTACTTAAACCTTAAATGTCAAAAATAAAAAAAAAGTAGTAAAATAAAGCAAAAATTAAACTCATGCTTTGTTTTTACAAGAACTTTTTTTTAAGAAATGCAGTTTGAATTCACTCGACGAAAAAATACTTGCTGATGTTTTATGTTAAGGGATTTATTCAAATGAAATATTAAGAATTTGTTTAGTGTAATCTCATATGTTAATACAAGCATATTACCGGTAGAAGGTGTACTAAGAAAACTAATTAGAAAAGGTGATTTGCGAATTCTGTAAATTAACAAGATTTATTCATTTAGTATGTTCAATATCTAAAATTTTATTCATGACATCACCATTTTACAGCTACTTGTAGGTGCTACTTTTTAGTAAGGGTAATATGTTGGTAACTTAACAAAACAAAATTTAACGTAAAATTCCACAATTTTATACAAAGAAATATAATGTATAAAAAAATACGGAAATGAATTTTATCTTAAATTCGCGCGAAGCATATCTGCCATACTGCTTTTAGCAGTCCAATATATGAGTAGTTTAGTATGAAAGGCGGTAATTGAATACGGTAGTTTTAAGTGATGATTTCTGTTAAACAAGTGATGTACAGATTACCAAAAGGGCTTCAATTACAACACTGAGAGGAAGTAGGAAATTCTTATTAATCATTTTAGTGAAATGTTTCTGTAGGTAGTCATGCCCAAGTATCATTCCGAAAAGGGCAGAAAACTCATTTCTTGGTAAATCACGTCGAATTGTGCTATGCTCATGAACTATGCTCGAACAACGTTTTCTTTGACAATAAGCACCCGAGCTCTTTTTGGATGAAAGAGCGAAAAGTACTTCTAACAACCTTATCAGCCAGATGGAAACCGGGGTAAATTTCGCTGAGGCATTTCTGACCTGACTTTAACTTCTCCAGTCTATCAGTCCCCAAGGCACCAGACTGGACCTGCCATGGCTGCGTAGGGGCCTTCCGGGTTTAGATTGCCACCGGTGAGTCTATCAGTCTCTTCATTACCTTGTACTCAACACTGGCTTCGGATCCAGGTTCATTCCTAGGTAGGGACAGATTGGCTACTAGAAAATAAATAGAGGCAACCACCTCTTCATAGAGAATGTGTCGAGACAACTCGGCGGTAGCAATATGAACTGCAACGAAAGTATCCATAATTTTTTTTTGATATAAAATTTATCCATGAAATTTTGTACTTTGTTCTATTGTACAGAACTTCAAACTTTAAACTTCCAAAAAATTTAAACTAACTCTTTAGGATACTCAACATCATATTCTGATGGTTAGTAGTAATCCGTAGACCAATCTTTTATTTGTCAGACAGCAAAACATCAATACAAAGCCAATAAAAGTTATTTACTTTTGTTACTAGGACATTCCTCCTCTTCATTCTGCAGACAAAAGTCTTCACAATACTTTTTAACAAATTTACTTTTAAAAAAAAACTTTTTTTTTAGATATTTACTTTTTTTACTTATTTACTATTTAGTTTCTACAGTATACATATTTTTTATGCAGAGAAAACTAAAAGGAAACCTGAAAAAAGAAGAAACATTTTCTCTTGGGCATGAGAAAGTAATTTAATTTTTATCGCAACTGGCTCAATTCTTGTTAATCTTTAACAGCTAGAAATGTAGGTAGTAAACTTGTTTTTAAGTAATTAATTCTTTCAACTTAGACAGCAAAGCCATGTAGACACGTGAAACAATGTATATATGAAGGATGTGAATTATGTTCCTCTAGTAACCATTTGTTGCGGATAATAGATATAACGGTTTAACTAATAATTTTCTAAGGAAGTTAATTATTTCGCAACCCATAAGGGAATTCCTTCACTTTCATAAGGTCATTTCCAGGGGATATTAAAGCCTATAATATCTGTGCCAAAACTTTATATCTTTTTCAAATATAATTCAACTCTGATGGAGTAATTTCCTTTTATCATTACTGAATATAGTAATCAGAGTTCAGTACGGTTAAGCACAGATTAATGGAAATCTCTAGGCATTAACTTCAGTAAAATGTTGAACTCAAACTGAGTATATAAATATCCAGTGAAAATTATTATTTTATCTTTCCTTAATTTTTCATTTACCCTTTGTACATCTGAAGTCGCAGTATATTTTCTATAGTCATCTATCATTAACTCTAAAATGTTTTGATCAGAAGGTTTTTCTTATTTCTCGATTTCTTACAAGGAGAAATCAATAACGGCAGAAACGTAAATAACGAGACTAACCGCATATCTGTTTACACTCCATTAGACAGTGTGTCAGAAATGTTCTTCTCTGGAATAGTGAAGCGTATTTATAAGTTTCAAATCCAGATTCACTGTGAGCCTGAACGATTCACTCCATTATATAACTTCTCTAACAATTTTTCAAATATGGTACATTTACCATACTTCCCAGATTTTATATTCTGAGCTTGCTAATGGCTGTTGAATCAATTCATGTTTGAATGTGGCTAGTGTTAGGTAGTTTTAGGTTTGTATCTTAAGACATTGAAGGTCATTGAATGTTCTGTGCTTTATAATTCTCAAGATTCTGTTTCATTGCAACTTCTTACTCTTTATAAATATTACTCTTTTTAAAACTAATATGTCGCGAGCATAGTGCTAATAGATATAGATAATTTGTAAGTTTTATGTCAACTATACAGGGTTGCCCAAATTGGTTTAATTAAATGCTGATCACGTGCTTTCTTATCTTTTTGTGATACTTTAAATTAATTTTGCGCCCCGTGCATAACAACGAAATAAATATTAAAATACGGTAAAAGATAAAATTTAACAACTAGACTAATTGAGATGGAAGTTTTTTAAGAATTTAATTAAAATAGTATGTTTTATGAATATTAAACATACAAATTAATTGCATACATCGGCCGTTGTATTTAATTTGAATATTTTCTTCTACATTATTTTGTCTATAAAAATATCCGTTACGATTTTTTTTATAAATGTATATATATATATATATATATATATATATATATATATATATATTCGTATTAATTGCATATATTGATCTTTGTATTTAATTTGAATATACTCCGTAGCGAAGCACGGGTATTCAGCTAGTATATATATATAAAACAGTTCCGTAACTGACTGACTGACTGATTGACTCACTCATATACAACGCACAGACCAAACCGCTCGACCTAAAGGGCTGAAATTTTGCATGGCGATTCTTCTTATGGTGTAAGGGTGCACTAAGAATGATTTTTGAAAAATTGTTCTTAGATTTTTTTAAATTAAATTTTTAAGCTGCTTTTGTAACTTTTTTAAGTTTGCATTTAAAATAATAATTTGATGGTTATAAAATTTATATCACGAGAAAGAATATAAAAATTCCTTTAAAATGAAATCTTTTTTGAACCTTTCTCTCAATTTTCTAATTTTTGGTGAATTATTAAAAATTAATTTTTAGAATTTAATTTATTAAATGCTGATCACGTGATTTCTTTTTCTGGTACTTTAAACTAATTTATCGTCACGTGCATAACAACTAAATAGACAAAAAAATATTCTTATTCTTTCTAATGCAGCAGACGATTGGATATTATCCTAAAAAATAAATATCCCTTGTGATTTTTTATAAATAAATAAATATATATATATAAATATATATTTTACATCAATTGTATACATTGATCATCGTATTTATTATAAATATATATATTCATTTTTTTTACATTAATTGCATACATTGACCTTTGTATTTAATTTGAATATACCCCGTAGCGAAGCACAGGTATTCAGCTAGTTGACTGTAAAAAGGTTTAAACTAGATATAAGGAATTCTCACTCACACATTTTCGTACAATGAACTTACAAAAATGAGGAGAAAACATTTTTGATTCATTTATTGCCCACTTCTTTATCAGTAGTCTTCTAATCGTGTTAAGACGGCGCCTCTGCAGCGAAAATGTCAAAGAAAAATAACCACTTGAGCGTCGACAAGAACGTAAGGCCTGGGACTACGTCACACAAGCGCCCATTCACAAAAATTTTCCCCCAGAACGGCGCGCTAACATCACGCGATTTCATTGACAATTAGCCGTTTGTGGGTTGCGGCAGATATGTATCGGCGCTTACAAAGAGAACTGTACGATTGTATTTACAACAAGTTTTGGGTTTCGATGTTAAAAACGATTCCGGAAATGCCGTGATGCGGCGATAAAACGTATAAGTGAGTTCGTTCATTAAATTCAGAATGAAAAGTTTCGTTTATTATTCATGTTGCACAACGTTTTTGTTTTACACGTGGCGTTTCAAGGATGCAGAGTAGAGTAATTAAGAAATACGCAATTAGCGGTATGAAATTAGTGGTTTTATGTATGTGTAATGACACTATTAAAAACGTTATTTTGTGACTAATTTGTTTCTAATTATCCTGTTTTGAACATATAATTCCGTTTGAAAAAATTGGTGAAATTTATGTCACAGAAAATTTGTTTATTTCAGACTAATATTAGTCCGTTAATTTATGTTTACTCTCACGAACTGACATTTAAGCAATATGAAAAAATAAAGTAATTATATATATATATATATATATAAAATATATATATATTATATATATATATACATACATATATATATATATATATATATATATATATATATATATATATATATATATATATATATATATATATATATATATATATATATATACATAATATATATATATGATGGTTGTTGTTTTTATTTCTAATGACCCCTGGCCGTAAGTTCCAGACCAGGTCCATATAAGCTTTGGGCAGATGTGTGGGGATCCAGTTTGTATAGTGCCACAAAGGTCGGTGACTGTCTTAGCTAGTTTCCACCTGAATTTTGAGCGAGCATCCCCAGGGGCGGCATCTTGGGGGATCGTACGCTCAACCATCCTCTAGGACCTCATAGAGCGATTTTCCTGTCTACGGATTTAACATGCCCATAGTCGACCTACACACGTAGGTATTTAATGGCGCGTACCTGGATTTATTGATAATCTTCATACACCTTTAAGAAATACTTACATATGATGGCCTTATTTGAATAGTGGGTCAACTCCACTCTTTAAAAAAATGGAGTTAGCCTCACTTTCATGTTCATACAAGTCATTTCTAGCTTAAATTGGTACACCTCTAGCTTATTTCTGATGCCAACGGAGGGCTTTATAAATCAGAATTCAGCAGACATTTCTCAGCACTCATTGGATTTTAAGGCTCTGTACCTGAAAATGAACAAAAATGGAGTTGGCGCACTATTCAAATAAGGCTTTCATGTATATCTTACATAACCCAACAAACGAGAGGATAACAGTAAAAATATTGGTAAAATTGTATTTATTTGGTCGTTACTGCATATTTTCAGTAGCTGTGTTAAAGGCAATTTACCCTGGATATTTTTTATCCATTTTTAACATCTATTCGTCCGTTTCTGACGCAGAAATCGAATCAGAACCTCTTGTTCAAAAGTCATAATACTACACCGTAGATAAATTGAAAAAAATAATTCTTGGTAAATTTCCTCTACATATAGATACGAATCGTTTTCTGTTTCACAGGTGTTCATGGAAGATTATTTTCCCCTTGAACATTAACATTAAAAAAAGAACCATAAAAGTAAAAAGAAACAATAATGTCTGGAACTTTCATCTTTTTTGATGACCATGTTCAAATTGTAGTATGTCGGCGATTACCGTTATAAACTTTTTGTGCTGTTTTTAATGGAGCTCTAGCGTGTTCTGAACGCTCACGAACTTTTAAATTCTTGAAAGTTTGAATACACAGCTAGATCACTTTTAGAAATCTGTAGCTTCAGCTCTTAATGTGTAAAATATACTTGCACTACATTTTGTACTTCAGGCCTAACTTTTTTCAGCGTGAAATTAATCAGATTTTGCTACGTAACAAGATTAAGTAAGTATATAATGCGTTGTACGCATTTTATGTTCGATAAATCATTTAGAGAGGAAAAAAAAGTCATAAAAATTACATAGAAAATTATATATAGAAGATGAGAAATTATAAAATTATGAACCTAACGTAAGATACTCAAAGAAAATATATTTTCAGAAGAAAGCCTATAAGATTTTTTTTGACATCACTAAATTGTATAACAGGAATCTTTACTCCAGTTACAATGTCATATAATGAGACAAACAATAACTGAATCTTTTACTTATTGATTGACGTTATACAGGCTGTCCGGGCTAAAGGTATCCAAAAGTTATGACTTATTGTTACGGAACTACCCACTATAATATTAAACAATATTTAAATATAAAGAACATATCTCCAAGTTTTACAAGTGCCTACAATGGCATTCCTAGTTCAGAGTTAAGTATTTTCAGAGGAACATAAATTTATGTTGGTATTATAATACAAGGTGTCCGGGCTAAAGCTATCCAAAGGTCATGACTTATTTTTACGGAACTACCCATTAGAATTTTAAAAATAAAGCAATATTTAAATAGAAAGAATATCTCATCAAGTTTTAATATCAATCATAGATTTCGATCATAGTATCATAGATTTCGATGTGTGCACCTTTTGTAGCACGACTAACTTCTAAATGGGAATCCAGTTCTGCCCAAGTGTTTCGTTGCATATCAGGCGTTATCAGACTTGTTTGATTGGGGATTCATTAAATCCGTTGTGTATAAACAAAAAATTTAAACTGTCGATCAGTTGAAGAAGCGTACCATTCAAGCAATTCGAGTAATAACTCCTGATATACTACGAAAAACTCGGAAATAACTGGATTACTATTTAGACGTTTGTCATGCTACAAAAGGTTCACATACCGAAATCTATGATCAGAATCTATGATTGATATTAAAACTTGGTGAGATGTTCTTTCTATTTAAATATTCTTTTTTAATTATAATGGGTAGTTCCGTAAAAATAAGCCTAACTTTTTGATACTTTTAGCCCAAACACCCTGTATTTTTAAACTCATTCCAAACAAATCAATAAAACTAAGTAGATAATTTTAGAAAACGTAAATATATTAGTATTTGAAATGAAAAGTTTTTTTAATGTTATGTAACGTTTTAATATTTTTTTTTGTGATTCTGTGTTGTAACAGCAATGGTACAAGCATCGTATTTATTATAATGCTTTGAGAAAAATGTTTGCTTCTTGATTTATTTATTCGGATTTAAATCAAGTAATATGAAAAAGAACTATATTTTAATGTTTAATCATTCATTTTTTATTTACTTTACCTATCAGGCAAATTTTAACTCAAATTTAAATTAATTCAAGTAGCATGAAAGGGAACTATATTTTAATGCCTAATTACTCATTTTCTTATTTAGTTTACCTATCAGGCAACTTTTTAACTCAAATTTCAATTCTAAAATTTAAAATACACTATTTTATGACATTTATGACGCATTGCAAGTTCTTTTTTTAAAAATAAAGACGAATCTGTTAATGTACACACGCCCTTTTCATATGCAATCAATTCCTCTGGTAATTATATATTGACTCGAGAGGTTCATTTTTCATTACCCACTTTGTAGGTTATTTTAAAACTCACATAGTTTGGACTACACAACAGAGATTTTTCAAGAGGAAAACCCTTGACATATTTTTAACTATCCAGAGCCATGTTTGGATTACAGAGCTCGGGAACATATACATTGCAAGGTTTATGCAGTCAGAATATTAGAAAAGAAACTTTCTGAGAAAAAACCCCTAAAAAAACAAGTATTACGTCGAAATTCCACCAATAACAGTATATTTTCCCCCGTGAAATCTATTTCAACAAGCAAGATTGTTTTTAAATGATATTCCAAAAACATTACTGGATATCTCCAGGAAAGCAGAATTTCTAGCTATTTAGATCCAGGATGTTACAAGTGGGCTAAAGATAAGCCTATACAATAAGTGACTCTCACTTAGGATCAGTTATTTTTCGTCTAAATATGGATTTCTCAGAATCGGAGCTTTTTTCCCCCAGTAAGTGATAAAAAGAACTGAGCAGAATGAATTCTCGTGGGCCGTAATTAATTTGGTGGAATATTCAACGAAAACAAAAGATGGCCTGTTATAAAGAATAAAATATCCATTAAATGGGTGATCACAAATCTTGAGAACTGAAGAGGAGTGTAAGAAGAAATCCGTTCATCCTCTTATCACAGATTGAAGAAAAATATGACTAGGCTTTGGTTAGATTCTATTTTTGACAGTTTATTTTCATGCTGCTCATTGTCTCGTAATTAAAGAAAACATGTCTTTCTCCGAAGGTATTACCCGCAAGAGGCATTTCTCTGAAGTGTTGAGGGTTTTTTTCCCTCGCCGTACACTGCAATTAATATTGAGTGGTTAGTATCTATGGAATTAAGAATTTTTCCCTCGAATCTGGAACAATTTTCGTTACCGCACATAAGGATCTGAAAGCTCCATAACTGTTTTTAAAAGAAGTGTATTTGTTTAAAAGAAGAAAAAGAAAGAGAAATGTGGTAAATGTGGTAAAAGAAGAGAGAAGTTTTGAGTTTTATTGTGAAGATATGTACTAGATTTAAAACTAAATCAGTCATCCATCACCCAAAAGATAATTTAAAGGAACAAGGGATCTTCAATATCGTTCTTCTTTAATTTTCAATATTTTGCTCTATATACCACATGAGTATAATTAATATTCTTTTCTACTACATTGAAGATACTTAGAATTCACAAATAAGTATTTTGTGGAGTAATTAGATCTGTTTATCAAAAAATTCTTCAAAAATGCTAGAATGTTTCAAAATGCTCCATGCATATTCATTTTCTTCTGATATGTTCCAAATTTCTCAGAATTGTTTATTGAAGTGTTTATCACAAAACTGTGCATAATTATTTGAAATCACAAATATTTTTCAAATTTCCAGACCATAAAATAAGGTAAAAATATTTAAAAAACAAAAAAAATAACAGGCAGAATAGAAAAAAAGTATTTAAGACTTTAGATTCCTACAAAAAAAAAATCAAATGCACATTCCTATTTACATACATATTGTAAACTTATAATAAAAAATTTAAAGACTTCAATTAATATAGAATGCGCACAGAGCATTTTGAATAAGCTTAGCATTTTTGAAAAATTTTGAAAAACAGTCATTATTTTGCAAAAAATTCCTAATTTTGAATTCTAAGGGTTTTCGATGTAGTAAAAAAGAAAATGAATTATTCTCATTTTGTATATAGAGTTAAAAATTGAAAATAAAAAAATTCTAGTTTCAAGGTCCCTTGTCCCCTTAAACCAAAAATAAAACTATTCTTTTATTGTACAAAAATTTGAAGGTAGGATTTCTCCCCCTTTCGGATTCTTTTACTTCTCGTAATCTTATCTCGAATATCTTAATCTCGTTCTCATAATCTTACGATTATTTTCATATCATTTTACAACTTTATACAATTTAAATTTTACTTGTTGGTACTCTTCAAAACAGGACGGCTAGATAGTAAATAAATGCACTAATACACAAATTATACTCATCATTGCCAGATGTTGAAAATCATAATAAAGCGCAGAAACGAATTAATGTGTTTAAGCGGCCTAGTGCTTAGTGAGTATCGAAAGCATGATTTAAAATTGTCACTGAGCATGCGCAGAAAGCAAATTTTTATTTATAAATTATCGCTGATTAAACAGCGCGAAATAAACAATTTCCATCAGGTTTAATCTTATATTTCACAAACATAATTATCATAAAAATAAAAAAGGCAGAGAGAGATGTAGAGACTGCCTCGGAATAAACGTGTTTATCATTAAAACATGTCACTGAGCATGGGCAGAAACATCGAGTTTCTAAAGCCAGATTTAAACATGCCACTGAGAATGCGCAGAAATCAACTTTTAATTGTAAATTATCGTTAATTAATAGAAATTGTGGTTACAAAAACCAAATTTGTCAAATCTACAGATTGCAATCTTTCGTTTGAGACCAAAATTAAGTAAATTGATGCAGTAATTTTCTCTCACGGACTGACCAAAAAGTCGGCTTAGCAACTTAAATATATAGATTTGATATGCATTTTATAGAAATATGTAAATACGTTGCTACCACACTTTGCTTTTAATATATCATAGGTGTAAGGCATATATTCTTTTTTGAAACAAAACATATGAGTTTACAAATTGTACAGATAGGCATCTATATTATCATTTCCTTCCTTCCTCCTTGTCACATAAAAATAAAAAGTGGATCGTAATTTACGTATATATTGAATTTTAAAAAAGATAGAAATCGGTATACAATGTATCTTAATGTAGAATACTTTTAGATGTAATTAACATATAAATATATTAGTTTAAACGCTTATAAAATGTATATTTGTGTCCGAATAGTATAGCGTATTTGAGTATTGGACAATTGCACAAACTCGGACAAACCTGTAAACGATTTTTTTACCGTTTTCTTGGTTTCAGTCCATATAACACAAATATCTTTGTACAAGTGGAGTGGACATTTAAACAAGTCTCTGATGCCTTTTGTGAACAAGTTTGAGAAAACTGAGGGATTTCTTTAAAACTTTCTTCTTTGCTTTCTATCCATTCATTTTTCTTAACACTATTTTTTTTCTTTTGTATCAAAATAAGTAAACTAACACCCCTAAAATCAATGTTATTTTTTAAACTGATACAAAAGAAATTGTAGGTGAATGACACGAAAAATCTGAAATGTTGTTTTTATTTTGAAAAATGCGTTTCTTAGGGAAAACATATTATTTCTAGAATAAACTGTATTTCTAGAGTATTTAACCTCTCAAAGAGATTCAAATATGCTTTTATATACTCTTCCACTTATAATTACGCATCAGAGAGTACTTCAATTTCTAGCAAACAAACTATGCATATAATTTTTCAAAATTAACTACTCATCAAAGGTTTCTTTTGCCACGTAATTTGTTTGGATGAATATTCTTACTCTATACTTTTGTAATTACTTTCTTTGTAACATGTATAATATTTTTCTTTTTAGAAAATTACTATACAAATACCATTCTAAAAGTTTTTTTTTAATTATAAGCAAACTGAAAGGAATTTTATTCAATTTCAGTTTTTCAACCAAAGAGAAATGACAGATTTTTAAAAATATTTAGATTAAATATGTATTTTTAATTTTGCGAAAATAAGGATGAAATTATTGTAAATTTTTTTTCCAAAATTGTTTGTATATTTTGGAGGAAATTTCATTCAAAGTATTTTTTAGTATTTTTTAAAATAATATTTCCTGTCTAGGTATATTTTAAATGATTCATATTTAATTATTCACTGGGTAGTATTATGCGAAATTCTTTAAAAGTAAACTTCTGTTCAAAATAAATAAATAGTTCATGAGATAAATTTTATGAAGATATGCTTATGAAAATTATGCTTATTTATGGTGATTACTTATTAATGAAGAATATAATTAGAGGATGTATATATATATATACGTAACTTACTAAATTAATTATCATCGCTATCTAACGTTTCTGAAATACAAAATTAAGGAAGATAATGTATTTTTGACTCCATTTTTTAAACTGAAGGAATTTTTAAAACTTTATGATAAATAATTAAATACCGTTACTTTAAAAAATATATTTCAAGTTATATTTCATTGTAATATGAAATATATTAGTTTATTCTTTAATTAACATAAAAAAATTATAAAAAACATCTATATACTCTAAAAATCCCCTAATATTGAAAATTAGGGAGGGGATAGTCAACTCGAATTTTTACAATATTTCGAGTACTTTATAAGTGGAGCTGAAAGACATACCAACACATACAGATGGTGAACAAAATAATACGAACACCTGTGAAATAATGGAAAATCTTTATTCATAGGGGGTTGGATCACCCTTTGACTGAGGTACAGATTTAATGCGACGTGGGATAGATGCATAAAGGTCATGGACAATATTTAAAGGAATATTAAGCCATTCCTCCTGCAGAGCGGTCTCGAAGTTTGGGCGGGAACGAAGTTTGGACTTGAAATATTGCCATAAATGTTCAATAATATTCAAGTCATGAGACTGAGGGGGGGGCAGGCGAAATGTTCAACTGCATCGTCATGCTCTTCGAACCATTCTTGAACACACCTAGCAGTGTGGATAGGGGCATTGTCGTCTTGAAAAAGCGGTCGCTCTCCAGGGAATACAGTCTGGACAAAATGATGAACATGATCCCCTAGAACGCTTAGATAGTGATTGGATTTGATCATCCCACGCAGAATATCAAGTGGCCCAAGACCGCGCCAAGATATCGCATCCCATACCATAATGGAGCCACCCCCATGCTTCACAGTCGGCAAGAGGCATTAAGGATGAAAAGCTTCTTTGGGCGTTCTCCAGACATAAACGCGTCCTGTCGTCTGAAATAGGGTGAATGACGATTCATCTGACCATATTACCTGTTGCCACTTCTGTGGGGACCAGCCTTTGTGATCTCTGCACCATTGGCGTCGCTTGAAAGCATTAGTTGCTGTCACCAAGGGTTTACGAATTGCCACTCTGCCATAAATGTTTGCAGCATGAAGTTCCCTTTTGACAGTTTTTTTGTTGAAACGGGGTCCTGGAGATGACTGTTCATTTCGGATGTTATCTAGGATAACGATTGCTTGTGCTTACGGACTACTATGCGCTTCAAGACCCGTCTATCCCTATCAGCAAGCTTGAACTTTCGGCCACTGTTGTGCTTTGAAGACGTTGTCTTACCCTCTTTCATGTACGCTGTCATAACGACTGATACCGTACTCCTTGCAAACCCCAAAAGGTTTGCTGTTTCCGTAACCGATGCTCCACTTAAACGCGCTCCAACTATCATTCCTCTTTGGAACTCTGACAGGTCTGACATTTCAACTTATCACAGACAGTTCGATAGAAGCATGCAACGTAGGTGATTGCTGTTGAGAGACTGACACCTTCCTCTTCAAGCTCACTAGGTGGCAGACTTCTGTTGCAGGTGGCGCGACTGTACTGAAGATGTGAAATACGTCATACTTTTTCACAGGTGTTCGCATTATTTTGTACTCCATCTGTATATAGAAATTAAGGAATACAGGACAGAGATTATCAGAAATATTTATTGCTCATAAATATTACATATGCAGTGGTAGATAATACCGTTTCGATAAGTTACAAAAGATGCTCAAAGTTTCCACCTTACAGCGACGGACCATAGATTGGCGGAAACGTTCGAGAACACCTGGATTTGGTGGGGATATCTGCAGCAGCACAAACAGTTCTTGCAACCAGATCCATTTCAGACTCGACAGGTGTTTCATACACAGCACCTTTAAGTGCACTCCAAATAAAAAATCCAGGCTGCTCGAATGACGAAAAATCAGATTTTTCACCGCGGGATAATTCCGCTCCAACAGCACCTAGTAGAGTACGCTGACGTTTGTGACCTTGGGTTGCAATGACATGCCCTACAATTTGACAAACTCAAAATGGGACACCTTGTATATATGTGTATATATATATATATATATAAAGCTAAATATACATATATAAGTAAACACTCTAGACGACACTTATAACAATATTCGAAAACAGAAGAATGGGAATTTACGGCTAGCGATGGCTTCTCAGTCTGCAAAGTTGTAGTGGGGATTGAGCATCACTGAATCCAGTCAAATAGTTCGAATGGTGGAATATATATATATATATATATATATATATATATATATATATATATATATATATACAGTGGAATCTCGATCTAACGTTTTTCAAGGGACCGATTAAAATGAACTATAAATGCGGGAAAACGATAGATGCGGTAACATAACAAAGTAATATGATCGTTGGGACTGGATAAAATGAACGACACATACGGAAAAACGATGGATCGGAAAACGATCGATCCAGATTCCACTGTATATATATACGCCAAATACTCTATAAATATACTAAGACCACAAATTAACATTCGACGTGTCGTTTTAAATATTTAAGAAGCTTAAAGTGCTGTCTCCAAAGAAGATGAAATATATTAGGGCTTCCATTTTTCCACTTTTAACTTTTATCTAAACTCTCTTAAACTTGGCATTTCCCCTACAGTCCTGACGTTGGGATAAACTCTTTACTCAAATTATGCAGAGTGCCACTCATGGACTAAAACATGTGATACAATTTAGGTCACAAAAAATAGTAAGCTAGATTTAAAACGGATGCAAACTATACATTTGTGATCCTTCAAAAACGAAGGAGAGAATTAATCAAGCCTTAATTGTTCACATTATCAGAAATAATAGCATTATTGTACTAACACAACAAGGTTGTCATTAATGAACGTAAGAGGGAAGTAATTAATTTATACATAATGTATATATTATGCTTTTAAATTTTAACAATAGTGGTCTCGATGCTATGTATGGACAAATATATAAAACAATATATATATATACTAGCGGACCCGACAGACGTTGTCCTGTTCAAACGTTGTAATTCTAGCTGAAGTACCCGGCGATGCCCGGGATTTTAAGAATATTTGTTAACCAAAATCAATTTAAAAATTAACACAGTATAAATAACATAGAAAAAAAAGCATACGAAATGTTATACATATTAATAATATGAAAACCCAATTAAAAATGTATAAATGTATAATAAACTCCTCAGATTTCAGCTATATTCGGTATTTCATCATAAAAAAGGTGAAAAAAATAAAAGTAAATAAAAAGAATAATTTTAAAAAATAATAATTTTAAAAAATTAAAATAAAACAATAATAAAAGAAAATAAAATAATAATTAAATAATTAAAAAAATAATAAAATAAAAGCTCAAAATATAAAAGCCTTAAAAAAAAGCCGAAATAACAGGTCTAGCAAAATTTACACAACTCTGGATTCGAACCCGGGTCGAGAGCATGGTACTTTCCAAATTGGCGACCTCCCGAACACGCCACGATGACACGGTGTTCTAGTGGGTAAAGTGAAACATATTCGCTATTGGAAAGTTGTTGTGGGCTGGTACACGTTAGAGGAGTTTTTAGTCAGAAATAAGTTAGCAGGATAGAAGCTTAGTCTTTAGCTCTTCAATAGACACAAAGATATAGGCGAGGAGGATTGCAGTAGCGATTAAAAAAGATCTCGTGTCACTTAACGTGGTTGATTCGAATTTTCCATCGCGTGTCGAGAGTATCAATATGCCGTTGGATCTGATCCATTTTAGAGTATAAAATCTGACTTGAAAGATTATTATTTCTATTTATTATTCTGGTTTAATACATGACTTGAAACTTTTTGATTTTATTTATTTTTATTTTTTCGCTCGCTGTTTGCTAACTAAACCTAACGTGGACGCCATTATCTAGAGGGGTGATTTCACAAACTGTAAAAGCTTCCATTTACCGGACGCACCCCCTTATAAATTGTTGTTTTTTTATTAATTAATTAAAAATATAAAAACATATTCTATCGGATCAAATTGTGAATCTAAACCATTCTCGAATCAACTAAATTGCACACACAAAATTTCATAAAAATCAGTCCAGTCGTTTAGGAGGAGTTCAGTTACATACACACGGACAGAAGAAATATATATATATATAAGATATATATATATATATATATATATATATATATATATATATATATATATATATATATATATATATATTCGTATGTTTTATTTTACGCAGTTCGTTGAAAAATCCTACATGTGTGATATCTTTAAATATTATTAAGTAACTAAATTCTATTTACTTTGTTTCCATTATTTGTAGAAAAGCACTTTTTTTTGGCTTTTGAATCTTAATTAAATCATTCTGTTTAGTCTCCGGAAACTGAGACTAAACGGAATGATTTTTAAATCCTGAAATAACAACTGTCTTATAGATAAAGGCTGCATAATTTCTCTTTGAAGTGTAAATATAAACTTTTTCTTTAAATGAAATTCATATTTATTTCCCTCTTTAATATTTTTTATACCTGTTACGGAAGTATGTAATGGATTTTTTTTTTGGAAAAAAATGTTTCTATCCTTATTTATAATAAATGAATGTACCGAGATGTGCAACTAAAAAAAAACCTTAAGTAAAACTTTCATAGTGTAAGGAAACAAAAATAACTAATGATTGCAAAGATGCTCTAATAAAGGCGAGAGAACAATAAGATAATATTTCATCATTTGAGGGGGGGGGGCATGGTGAATATATTCTTTCCGTTTAATTTTAAGATGTTTGGCTTTTAACACTGATATAAAAAGAGTTATAAAGGATAAATGTTATTCTTTATGTGTTTTTATTTCAAACTAAACTTGACTGAAATACTATGGAAATATAATAAGTAAATAAACAACCTGATTAATGTGATGTTATATTCCTTGATCTACGAACTGTTCTGAGTTAAAAGAAATTGTAATCTGCTAATTCATTTAAATTTCTTTGGAAAATCATTTTATAATGCTTCTCACATTTCTTAAATTCATATAGGAAATTTTAGAAATTTTTCTAAAGATTTTACATATAAAAGATGTAGACTTTAGATATAAATGATATCTTACCTTCTGATTTGTATTACAAAAATTTAAAATCTATTTAATTCAATTTATTTTAAAAGCTTCTTAATTAGAGTTGCAAGATAGACATATCTTTCCTGCTTCATTAAAACATTTATTTATATTTATTTTTTTATTGCTAAAATTTTTTCTTAAGAATTCGTTGAAAGAAAATTGATCTAAGAAGATTGATCTAAATTTTCTTAAGAATTCATTGGAATATTGTGCAAAGTTTTAAAGTATGGTAGCATCGTACACTACCTAATGTGAAAAAAGTACTAGCTTAATTACTGAATTAGAAAAGGTGAAAACTGCCTATGCATTTGACTTATATGGAAAGTTTTTTTTTTCATATGTTAATTAAAATAAACTTGTGTTAATACTATTAAACATTGTTTCTTATTATAAAAGCTGAATTTTTACGGACAAATTTATTCAGAGCGTATAATTAAAATTTTATTTACAAATTGAAAAAAAAAACTCCTAAAGCATATAGCGAGGATTTCTTAAACTCCTGTGGACTCCTAAAGCATAAAGTGGGGAATAGTGAGGATAAAATACGATAAAAAGTTTTAATAAATAAGAGCTGAAATAACACCAGTTTGAAATCTATATTTTAGTAATCCGGCAATCCTACTTTTAAAAATTATTTCTCATTTTTTTAAGGGGATGGTGGACTTTCAAAATACCAAAAATCAAACAAAAATTGGAATTTTTGCTTTGGTGTATTAATATTATAAAAATATGTAAATATCGGAATAAAATACATTTAAAATGTGTAGTGAAAAGTAAAATGAAAACTTGGTAGCTTTAGAAAAGTAAGTATTAAAGGTAGGTGAAAAAACATCTTTTAAATGTATTTTCCTCAAAATGAGTAATTTCCGGATTTGCAAGTCTTTAAAACGCTCCTTGCGTAATAATTTTTGGCGAAATTTTATAAAATTTATAGTAAAGTTTCCTCTAATACATTAAAAGTTATGTATCCACTTTAGGTTTCGACATCATTCAAATTATCAAAGTTTAACTTAAGTGTAGAAAAGTACAAAAATTTCCCGAAAATTCAGAGTACAAGGATAAAAATATTTCCTAAAAATTAAATATTCAACGAAAGCAAAAAGTAATACACAGCTCTCTTAAAAATGTATTGATAAGCAATATAAAAGCAAAGTTAAGTGTGGAAGTTAAAAATTGGATCGCAAGGAGCATTTTAAAAACATAATAAAAAATTCAATTTCTTTAAATTTAAACTTTAAAAAAAATATCTATAAAATTTTATAAGGTGCTTGATATAGTTATACTTTAATGAATATATATGCAAAATTTCATATCTCTGAGTTAAAAATTTCAAAAATTGCTTTGAAATGTCCACCATCCCCTTAACATAAAATTTCTTGCTTGTGTTATTCCTCAAAAGGAATAAAATGCGATTTCAATCACCCACTAAATATACATTCAATGTTTATAAACTAGTTCGTAATTGTGAGGAAAAATTCTCATTAGTTCTAATAGTTTGTTTTTAGTTGAGTATCATTTCCAGTGAGAATTTAATTAAATTTACTAAGGCGAGCTACGCGACAAATGAATTTTTAGCATTTCTAATGCAGGACACTATTCGGGACTATTATTGGTGTCGCTAGAATTATTTAAAAATGAAACCTTTTTTAATTTCTGTAGAGATTTATGAAAACGCCATGATTCATTAGTTTACATTTCGACAAAACTCGCGCTATCAGATTTCTATAAAGTTTCCTCCTGAGGGTTAACGGATTAATGAAGATGTATATAATAATAATCAATACTAAGAGCTACATATGAGGCGTTGAAAGGCAAAGTGGTGTAAGTCACATTTTCAACTTTTTTCATTTGGGGTCAAATATGTAATCTCCATGTTCAATTTATGGTGGAATTGTAAATAGTTATTTTTTGCAATATTGTAATAATTGTTATGAATTATAATTTGTTCAATTTATGGTGGAATTTTTTGTAGTTTTGGCAGTTAAACTCTTTTGACTTACACCACTTGACTTTCTGACTTACACCACTTTGCCTTTCACCGCCTCAATTGATGACGAGAAACTTATGTATACTGATTGGAGATAAAATTGTCAAATGGAATGAAAGGTTGAATATATTGTTGCGAATTTTGCAAATATTGCATTTTGTTTCGTTAAAATGGCTTCTATGGAACATCTCCTATAGCTATATATTTAACCTTCCAGTACTCACGTCTGCCCAAATTTTACGACAAATTCGGTTTTTAATGCACTTTTTTCGCATATCGCAGCAGGGACATCTGAAGATTATTTCTAGACAGGAAATCACATGGCAATTTTTATTGTTAACCGGGCTTTTGTGCTACATGGTGCGCTTAGTCGTGGGTCAAAATTCGGAAAATATTTATTTCTCAAGTGTTTTGTAATTTTGAGTTAATAATTGGCGTGTATTATTTTAATTTGTATAAAATGGAATCAGTAATTTTTATACCGGTTTTCATGGCAAAAAAAATGTATATATACAACCAGCGGATTTTTCCCGCATTCTTCAAGAATTATCTGATGAAGAAAACGAAAGGTAAGAAACATTCGGATTTGAGAGCGATAGCGATTTCAGTGAAGAAGATATAGAAATAAATAATATCAGTAGTGAATCTGAACAATATATTTCGGATGATGATGATAATAATGATTCAGAGGAAAGAAATGTTAATGACACGTTCTATGTTGGTAAGGATAAATCTTCTAAGTGGAGGAAAGATAAGTATGCAAACTGCTCAAAGACGCAAAAAGGTGAATATTGTGAAAATGTTACCTGGTCTAAAACACCATGCCAGGGATATAGAGGATGAAATAGAATGAAAATTAAAACTATTTTGTATTTGCAATTTAGTTTTGAAATAATAAATTTTAAATTTTCTATAATGAAATACGTCATTGCCTTTCTACCTGACTAATATGATTATTTAAAAATAATTTTCTTTCATTTGAATTCGACATCATATGTATTTTGTAACAATAAGGTAAATGTTTTATTTCTTAACAAAGTTATTATCAATATTCATTCATTTAAGTCGTATTTCGTGCCAAAACGGTAAAATAACATCTGTCGTAAAAAATACGACGCACGCGCGCTCATGTAAAATTCCTGAGCGCGCGTGCTGGAAGTTTGCTGGAAGTAAGCGCGCGTGTATGGGAGTCTATTGGAATCTCGCCAAATATGAGAGTTATCGCCAAATTGGCGATGGATTTTGTGACTAATTTCGGTCATCATATTTAGCGATATTTCGCTAACATGCCGACTAAACCTTTCTGAAAGCTTCAAAAAATATCTAGCTGTGACTGACCTATAGAGGACGCTTTTGAAATCTCTAATATACCTGACATTGGCATTGAAACTCAGTTCAATTTCCTAGTGAGAAAGTGAGAATTGAATGTGTTGTAACAGCGTTAATGGGCGTGTATTGTATTGAAAATTCTGGTATCCTGATTTGTGTTTTTAGAATTTTCTGCTCTATAGAAGACAGTTGTTACGTCTTTTATGTTTGAATTTGTATATACGCCTGAAGAATTTGCAAAATAGTAAATTTATTTTGTGTGAACTTTCTGGGGAGATTCTTATTCAATCTTAACGAACCCGGGGAAACGGAACAATATTTTAAGGATTTTAAGCGTCGGTAACTCAGAGACATCCCAGTGATCTATCATTAAAAAATTCCTCTTTGCTATAATAAATCAAGCTATAATTCCGTTTGAAATTCACAAAAGAAATTATTCATGGTCAACCTTCTCGCTAATAAATGACGAGAAGGTTCGAGGTAGCCTAGTGGTACCACGTCGGGTTTCGGTGCTGCGAGTGCTCTGATTGAATCCCGACAATCGCCAATAAATAACTCCGTGTCTAGGCCACATATGATCACGTTTAATCCGTAGACCGGAAAGCCCCTCTATGAGGTCAGAGAGGATGGGAGAGGGCATGATCTGCCCCCAGATGCCGTCCATAGGAATGCTTGGTCTAAATTGCGGTGGCACCTGTCTAAATTGACTCCGACCCTTTTGGTGTCATTATAAATCTTAGCCGCATCTCTCCCGCTAGCTTATATGGACCTGGTCTGGAATAAATGCCGGCCAGTGGACATTAAAAACAACAACAACAACCACAAATGACGTAGTTAATGCCTCTAGACCAAAGTTTTCAATGAATTTGATAGTTTTGATGCGAAATTTAAATGTGAAATAAATAACCGTATGTTTTGAGATGCTAGGAAATTTATAGCATTGAAATTGCAGCTGTAAAATATCCTAATAATTTTAAAACTTCGGCTGGTAGGAAAACCGAAATTTTCAGAGCATTGTACTCTCCCAAACCATTAAGAAACTATATCCGGTCCTGCGGCTTTCAAACTAACCTCATAGTCTCCATCAGCCAACAGAGACGAAATTCACTTGGTCTCTGGTAGAAATAACTTTGCTCTAACTTCATTATATCTATTCAATCATAGGCATTATGATTTATATTTCCTACTTAAAAAAAATATTCAATCACTGAATTCAACTGAAGACCTTCTGTATTTTTTAGAGAGTTGTGGCCATCATTACCCGTTAAATCCAGGTCACGATCAGTTGGTATTGTGGGGTCAGTTATTTTATATATATAATTTTATATCTGAGTGGACTGTATGAGAATCTATTAGCACAAATATTTAATGTTCTTGTTTATTTGCAACTAATCAATCTTCTTACTTTTAATAAAGGTAATACTGGAATGGCTTACCTTTAACGTTATCTGAATAATACTTTGAATAAATAGTCAACACTAAAAAATTCAGTTCCACGCATGTATCCTTAAAATGCATTTGATAATTGACTTCAGTTTAACACATAACTGTTGAATTTATGACATACTGAATAACCCTTCGGAATTAGGTTTTACGAAATGAATAATTGACTTCAAAACGTCAACAGCTTGAACAATAAATTTTTCAGAATATTTAACAAATAAAGAATAAACGGAATCGTATCTAACATAGCTATTTTTGAAATCTTACATGATATTGCTTAGAATAGAATAAACACCACAACAGATTAAACATTTCTTAGCCATTTTCTTGCCATTACTCAGAATCGAATGTGCAACAACAACAGAATAAAAAACATTTTATCTTGAAGTAAAAAAAAAAGTTACATAGTTATGCCATCTATTGAACAGAAACACAACTAGAATACAAATTACAAACAATATGATGAATAAAATGGAACAATTATTATAATGAATTATTTAAAAATAAAAATAAAAATAGTAAGTCTTTTAGGAAGACTGAACAGGTATCAACCTAATTTTTTTCTTAGTTTTATTATTGGAAAAGAATCTGACAAAAATATATTTAACGTAATTTTATTCGAAATTTATTCCAAGGCGCTTGTAGTTTTTTGTATGTAGTCATGCTGTAGCCCCTTTCATATATTTCAGAGGTGTTACGAAAGTGAAAACATTTTTCAAAAGTCTTAAGACTAAAAAAACAGAGACGGCAACTCTAACCAACCTTATAATGCGTTGAAGAGTCATAGATTAATAAAGTTACAATACATCAGCGGCTGTGGGTGAATTAAGTTACTTACGTGATATAATTTACGATATCGTCTAAATGTTTATTACATTTTTAATGAAATGTATCTCATTCAATTTTAATCGAAACTGCGAATCGGTTTAATTTTTTTTTTTTTTTTTTTTTACTGGAATTAGTTGCATTTTTCCAGTTTTCTTTGAAATGATTCTGCTTTTGTTCTCAGTATAAATAACTATCAAGATTTTTAAATTCAACTGTTTTCTAAATTTGACATATTTATGTACGTTTTTCGTCTATTAGTATAAATTACAAAATAAATGAATGTATTGCATACAAAGTGAATAAGAGCAAATTCAAAAGGAAATAATTTATTCTGATTCTGAATATTTAGATTATTTGCAGGTCTCAAATAAGATCGAAAATCCCAAGTGAAAATCAATATCAAAAGGAAATAGAAATAACTGTGAGTGCTTCTAAAGTGTAAATATAAATTTAAATCTCGTGAAAAGTATTGATTTATTGTCTGCTTGATGAGAAATTCTATAATCGTGAGAAGCAAAGTATCTGTTATATTGGATCTAAATACAGACTGACACAGGCTAGAAAAGTTATTAAATAAATGGTACTAGCTTTTTTGCATCCCAGCTGTTGCAAAATTTGAAATCCGAATTTTGCTATTTTATTAAAAAACAAAATAATGAAATTATTACAAAATAAAATAATTTTCAAAAATGAAACTAAAATAATATGGACATTGTTATTTTTTATTTTGTATTTTCCTTAAAATATTAACGTTTTGCTCTTAAATTATTTTAACAACTGTATCAAATGAGCCATCATACATTAGTTTTATTTCAGCGCAGGCCAAAATAAATAAAAATAATTCCTAAAATATATGACTTATATTTTAGGAATTATATCATGAAATATATCATGGAACTATAAATAATAAATTTTTGAAATTCAAATAAATTTTTAAACAGTAAACTTTTATAAAATTAAAAACTACTTAATTTTTTTAAAACTTATTTTTACTATTATATTATTCATGAAAGCTTTATTTCAGTTCATAAACAGTTCAAACAATTGAAAACTTTTTACGTAATTCATTAAAAATCATGCATCTAAACATGTTCCTTAAAACATTTATAGAAAATGTTGCTGAAAAATCATTAGACTATAAATAGGTCATTGATAAATTCTAAAAACTAGAATACTATTACTTTTGACTGTTTTAAATACTATGCATCGTAATTTTTGCAGTGTTGAATTTACATATAATTAGTGTGTAACATGTACTTTGTAGCCGTCTGCAGTTTTTAAATTAATTATTTCACATTTAAACATAACATGAATTTTGTGCTTTGTGATTTTTTTTAAACTTGAAGGATTAAGAATAGCTATTATTTGGCTTAAAGCAAATATTATCAGCATTTCATTGTCTGTAAAAGTTCATTTGCTTTCATGAAAAAATCTCACGATTTTTTTTTTTTTTTACGGAATGAAAAAAGTATTTGAAGATGACTTACTGATAAATACTATAAAATCTTGACCTTAAGCCGGTAAAGGCTGGGTTGGGTATTAAAGTCTGATTGCACTCAGAGGTGGAAAGCTTTAAAATCCAGAATTTAAGGACTTAAAGGGGTCTCAAAACTCACTTGAGTTTAAAAGACCAGTAGACAGCCTAATCTGTCACTGTCAGTGGGACATTTTAGTCGATATTTTGGTATTTTTTCGTTTTCAAAACTTTGATGTTGGGCACAACATTTTATTTAAACCGCTAAATGACATCAGTGAACTATATAAGCATATTTCCAATTTTTACTTTCAGTTTTTAGTGCAAAGTACTAAATTGCCAATTTCTTGCACCTTTTCCTATTTTGATTTAGCGTTTTAACTAAACATCAAGGTAATACAAATTCTCAGAAAAAATTACGAAATAATTGAAAGAGATTAATTTATTAGTGGTGCCAGTTATTTTGGTTGAAAGTGATATTAAGTTGCTTTATTCCTCTCTCTGGTTAATCTATTTCCAGCCTCAGTATGTTTGAAATTTTTTTTTGTGATTACATTTTCTCTTCCAACATAGCATATTAATTTTCAGGTTCGACATTTTTCGTTTTTGAAAACGAAACATGCACAAAATAAGACAAAAAACCTTAAATCAATATGCACTTAACAAAGAAAGATATTTCAATGATTTTTTTTCCCGTTTTTACTCCATTTTCGCGAACTACAATGGTCCGGTTCCTTTGAGAAAAAATTATGTACTGATTTCCGAAAGAAATATTGTGATAGACATTAACATTACTGTCTACTTTTAAATATTGATGAGTAACATCTGTAAACATTTTTCTACACGTGTTCAAACAGCAAAAAAGAGAGAGTGATAACAAATTTATCTATCCTTTCCGAGAAATCATTCATAAATCGGTACCAGTGTTATGTTTTTTGTTAGTTTGTCTTATCTTTACAAATCATGTCCGGCGCCACATCATAAAATGCAACGATAATGACGTTCATGCAAATTTGTTTTTTAATCTAGACGAAAGATTTGTGAAATGTTATCACGGTTAATATAAATTACCGAAGATGAGTTTTCACACACGTGGCATAACAGAAAAAAATGGACAAATTAAAAGTCACGTATTTTATAGACCAATTAACCTTTAGGTTACGGGCCCCATTTTTCCGATTCCATCTAACGAACGGAAAATTTCATACCCCTTTGTAAGAATATATATATATATATATACTTTCTTGGGTCCGTATTCTTGGGATACATGCTATCCCAACCCATAAGGAAAAGGTTAACTCGTATTAACTACTTTTGAATCAAGCAGTGACCTGCAATATTAAAACGCTTCAAGATTAATGAAACACTATTTCTGAAAATTTAGTTTTTAGTTAATTTATAGGTTTAGTTTTTAGTTTATGCTTAGTTTATTTTTAGGCTAAATGTAAAGGTAATACTTTTTAAAAAGGCAAACATGTCACTGCTTTGATTAAATACAATTGTATTGCTGTAATCATTTTATATAGCTTCCTGTTTCTTTTTAAAAATATGTGTAGTACCAGAAATTTAAAATATGTTTAAAAATATGTGTAGTACCAGGAATGTTGCCTTTGTATCTAGCAATATGCTGCGTGTTCATATATTGGTACGACAGGTAGAGAAATACTACCTCAAGAAACTGAACAGAAAACTATTTTCATGACCAACTGTAGTAGAATGCTCTCCTATATTATAAATTTAAGAGTTCAATTTATTTCACAATACCTGCAAAGGAGATCTTGTATATAAGCAATGTAGCCCATCTTTTAACAGAATTTGAAATTCTATCTGTAAAAAGAAAAATTTTGTTTTCTGAAAACGCATCTCCTTCGACGCTCTGCTCTCATATGGAATATGAGAACAAATTATTTCCGCTTTTTATTATTTTTATCTTTTATGCGCTGAGTGATACTTTTTACAGGCAAGCACTTCTTTTAGAAACCAGAGGCTTAACTATAGCAGTCAAATGTAGAGTCTTGATTATCTAAGTCTTTGTTCGTCTCTTTGAGATGAATACAGTCCTTAACTTTCCTTTCGGTGAATAAGATATTATTTATAGTTATTTCAGATTTATTTTTCTAAACTTTTTTGTGCTGATATATAATTAATTAGTTACTCAATTATGTCACAGAAAAAACATTATTTGAGGCAGGGGAATATTTTTTTAAGCAAGTAAAGGTGAATTTTGTATGTTGCAATTAAATTTTTCAGCACTGTATGTACTGAGATTCAGTTTTTTTCTTTTGAAGTATTAAGCGAAAATGCGCCATATAAACTTAAAAAAGGATTTAGTTACATATCAGCAACAAAAGATTTAATATATATATATATATATATATATAATATAAAATCTACTGAACGATACTCAGAAACAGTTGAACGGACACTTACGTCTTTCGGTGACTTCTTGTGTTAAATTGAGGTAGCCAGGCTTGTTCGGCATCGAAACTCAAACAATCCATTTTATGGGAATACAAATTTTATTAACAGTACACATTATTGTTATTTACTTGATTTACATAGTCTAAAAAAATACTGGAAGATATCTACATATTTACAAAGAAAGAGAGGGAACGGATGAGGGCGACGGTTTCAATCCATATCCAAACTTCGAGTCGCCACAGTTAGAAACCATCACAAAGGCAATTTAGTTTCGATTGTCCACGTGATAATATCTGGTGCAACATGCACAGTGAGAGTTCGGTACCACCTAGAGAAACACAAGTAGTTATATAAGGGGAAAGACAATAGGGTAGGTGGGGGCAAAGGTTTGCAGTTTTGAGTTTTTGGTTTTTTACGGGCCTCCTTTAGATCCTATCGCCCCAAAAAGTCACTTGTATTGTAGTTGGGTATCTCCTCTATCTTCTATAAAATAATGAATTTTTCCCGAAAGATTTAGTCACCGAATCTTTTATTTTACCAAAACACCTGTTTGCGAACCTTTGCCACAATGGGTGGGGCAAAGGTTTGCAGTGCGAACCTTTGCCCCAATTGGTGGGGCAAAAGGTTTGCAGTGCGAACCTTTACCCCACTCGTTGGTTTCTTACTGGATAGGCATCGAAAATCACAAATAGAGTTGCCTAAATAATTTTATTTCACATTTTGTAATCTTTTTAAAGGTGTTACATATATAGAAAATCACAAATTAAACAGGTAAATCTCAATAAATTTTTTCTTAAACTAAATAACTTCAAACTGAAATATCGACTATTAACACAGAAAGTTGAATCTAACAAAGAAATTCACAAATTGAACGGGGTTAATCTCAATAATTTTTTTCATAAACTAAAGAACTTCCAATTAAAATATCAACTATTAACACTATCGTTATATCATATCTTTGGCTTTACACATTCTTTTAAAACCCGTAAAAATTAAGCAAATTAAGGGGATGGGGGACATTACAAAACAGTATTTGAAATTTTTACCTCAGAGATATGAAATTTGTCATAAATATTCATTAAAGTAAAACTATATCAAACACCTTATAAAATTTTATAAATATTTAAAATTTTATTTTTTATATTTTAAAAATTTAAATTTTTATTATGTTTTTTTAAAATGCTCCTTGCGATCCAATTTTTAACTTTCCCCCTTAATTTTGCATTTATATTGCTTATACATTTTGGTAAGAGTTATGTTTTATTTTGTGCATTCGTTGAATAATTAATTTTTATTAAATATTTTTATGCTTGTACTCTGAATTCTCGTGAAATTTTTGTACTTTTCCACACTTAAGTTAAACTTTGATAATCTTAATGATTTCGAAACCTGAAATGGATACATAACTTTATGTTGACGTATAAGAGGAGTCATTGTAATAAATTTTATAAAATTTCGTCAAAAATTGTGACGCAAGGAGCATTTCAAAGACTTGCAAATCTGGAAATTACTCATTTAGAGCTAATTTCCCTAACCAGACCTTCGAAGCTTATAATGTCTTGTAACAACATTTAATTCTTTTATCTTGTAAAATAGGTCTTTGTTCAGAGCTATTTTATTTTTTGTGTTGTACTAATTTATTTTATTTTTAATTTATGGATTTTCAAGCATTTTACAAACATTTTTCTGATTAAAAACAGGCAGTTTTTATCAAAAACCTTAATTTATTTTCAAATTACAAAAATGTGAATTCCCATTAATAATAAAAGACGTTGTTAATAAGAATTCTTGATGAAAAGAGGACATAAAACAAATGTTAATAGTTAGAGGGGCAAAGGTTTGCAGATGGGGCAAAGGTTTGCACTGCAAACCTTTACCTCATGACGCCCGCAAACCTTTACCCCATTTCGCGCTGGTTCCGTTTCTGCAGAATGGACAGCAAACCTTTACCCCATTTTATTTGAGTTAATCCCAAACTTAAGGTAGGATTTGAAAGGTTATTTACCACCCTAACATGCGAAAATAAGCCCAAAACAGTTCGTGAGTTTGAGTGATGCTCAAAATTACTCAAAAGTTGCAAAAAATTACATTAAAAGAGACGAAAATAAACTTACCTCATTTTTTCTGCAAGAGGAGGTCTTAACTCCAACAGCTTTTACGAGGCAACTGACTGGAAGTAGAAGAATGCACTGCCTACCAGATTCCCCCCCCCCCCCCTCCCAAAATTCTTCCCGGTCATTTTAAAATTTATGTGCGAACCTTTGCTCCCACCTACCCTACATGGTGCATATACATTGGTACAGAGTTCTCTCCCCGACTCCTGTCATCACATTAGTCACGGTAACATTAGACACGGTATTTAGAACCACCCCCATTCCCGTCCGCAAGATTTCTTTGATGTGGTGTGTCCCCCGACCCCTCTCGACACCATTTGACCCTCTGACCCCCCACTCTGTATGCGCTAACATAGCGCATACAGATTGGTACAGAGTTCTCTGCATCTGTCAATGATTTATGTCTCTCTGTACTCTCTACTATGCGTGGATTGCCTCCTCTGGCGGTCCATCAAAGAAAGAGTGGGGGGTCAGCGGGTCAAATGGTGTCGAGCGGGGTCGGGGGACACACCACATCAAAGAAATCTTGCGGACGGGAATGGGGGTAGTTCTAAATACCGTGTCTAATGTTACCGTGACTAATGTGATGACAGGAGTCAGGGAGAGAACTCTGTACCAATGTATATGCACCATGTGATATTCCTCGACTCACGACCGAGATAGGGACCGAGACATTGGCCGTAAATTGATTTGGTTGTAAGTCGACTTTGAAATATTTTTTTTGTATATGAGCATACATATATTGTTTTAACTTCCATACGTACATACACAATTTAAAATACATTGTACTTTATTTAGAAGGCATAAATTATTTTTCGTCATCACTACTTATTATGTTAGTACAATCCAATGGCTCAGAATTTGCGACAGAAGATGCACTGCAAGTTATTTTAACTAAGTTATGCAAGGTAGTTTTTAATAGCCATGTAATACATATAGGTATGTATTGTACATTCAAGGAACAATATTTTTGAGAAAGAGATAAAAATAAGGAAAAATAAAAATAAACATTTCGGTCGTAAGTGCTGGCGGTCGTAAGTCGAGGAATACCTGTATTGAAGGTAAAGAATTAATGGAGTATAATTAAAATTGCTGTGGCATTATTATTATAGAATAATTGATATTATTGGGGCGTTATTATTATATATGAGTGTTTTTTGTGTGTTTGCGTAGTAAATTATATAAACAAAAGCATATAATTAAACGCTTAATTAAATTTTTTGGATAGGTGTTCAATATTACTTCGGTCAAATAAGCTTTTCTGTTTATTCTGGGGTGTAAAATCTATTAATCTAACTAAATCGCTAACTATTATAGTTTTTAAAATAATGCAAAATCTGCCTTAATGTTGAATTTTTTTATTTCAACAAGACCGTTTGTACGAAATGTTATTGTTCTGCTAAACATAGGAACTTTTTTTCGATTATTTCCTTTGGCTAGGGATATCAACACACAAAAAGCAGCATAGTTAATGAAATAACACATAAGAAAATTTAATTAATTATTGTCTCATTTCAATACATCCTCGCAACGTCAGCATCGCCGGTGACACCAGTCAATGCATCGCTGAATAAGGTCTTTACTTATGACACTGTCGCTTTGGGGAGGCAGAACTTTAGTGCGGTAAAAATTATGTGTTGATTAGTATCCGAAATTCAACCAAAACTTCGTCTTTACTTCTTGAAGTGGTCATACAGGTCTGTCTTTACTACACTTATCCTCCATTTCCATTTTAAAATTAAGGAATTTTCGATAAAACTTTTTGCAGTGCGGAAAACAGGTGCTTCACGTCGTGATATCTGTTGTTTACCAGCATAAAGCTAAGAATATATTCAGAAGCAAAGGGAATTCTTGGTCCGAAATTAGACCAAAATTTCTTTTTTCTTCTTGTTGTTGTCATACAAGTATACTTGTCTTTACCACACATTTCCACCATTTTCATTTAAAAATTAAGGATTTTTTAATAAAACTTTTTGTAGTGCGGAAAACAGGTGCTTCTCTTCGTGATATCTGTTGAATTTCTGAGCCATTTTTGCCAACATAAAGCTATGGATGTATTCAGAAGTAGTTGCCATACAAGTATATCTGTCTTTACCACACATTTCCACTATTTCCATTTTAAAATTAAGAATTTTTTGATAAAACCTTTTTTCAATTCGATAAACAGATGCTTCACTGCGCGATATCTCTTGAACTTCTGTGCCCTTTTTTCCGAACATAAAGCATGCAATATATTTATTAGGGAGTTGACATAACGGATCAGTTTTCTTTATCTGATAGGATATACAGTATGGAAAACCACTTATTGATTTATCCATTAAATAAAATTTATCCAGTAGGGAAAAGGAAACAAAAAAACAAACAAAAAAAATGTAGCAGTTAACACGGTTTTCAATACATTCCTCTTTCCCTCTTTCGACAAAATGATATCTCATGGATGATATCCTTATAAATGCTTCTGCTCCTCGATTATGGTATAAACTGGTACCTCGAAGAAAAGAAATGAGCCAAAGTGAGACGTATAGCCTCAGAAATGACATCTAGAAGCTCCCTCTTTGCGACTGGGTCCGGGAATCATTATTTAAAAGAAACTGCGATGTGTGTGGGGAAGATTCTCTCAAATCTGTGCGCTAATGATCGCGAAGGGTGGGGGTATATCTCGAATTACATCCGATGCCTCCACTGCAGAACAAATCATTCTTATCTGTCTGCGTCATTTCAGCATCGGGTGCGGTCTTGTTTGGATAAACAGCGCTCCAATATTTCATCCGGTGGGGAAAAAATAATTCACTGAGAGAAATTTTATATATTAGGCGTAGAGAGAAAGTTTTTTCCGTTTCTGCGAATTTATTCGCTGTTTTCATGGCCTTCGCAGCAGGAGCAAAAGCAATCTGTGTTATTGCATCAGAATGTGGCACGGGGGTGATAAGAATCTCGTGTAAGTTTTAATTATAAAATGGATAGAGAGATATCAGAGTACTCTTCGGGAATAGTAGCAAAACGAAAAAGGATTCATATTTTAAATAATGGATTCGTAGCAAAACGGGAAATTTCTCAATAATGTATTTTAGAATATGTTGCATTTTAACTTGGGAGTAAATATAAATTGATTTATGAGTTTGGGCTGAATGCTACCCGTTTTGGATTAAACATTTTTCTGACAATGCTTGTTTGTATTGTATGAAATAGCTATTTTTACATGCATAGATATATATATTACATAGATCCAAAACAAGATCTATTTTAAAAATTGTTTATGATGCATCTTTAGGGGTACGTGCTGTTTTCATGGCCTTCGCAGCAGGAGCAAAAGCAATCTGTGTTATTGCATCATAATGTGGCACGGGGGTGATAAGAATCTCGTGTGAGTTTTAATTATAAAATGGATAGAGAGATATCAGAGTACTCTTCGGGAATAGTAGCAAAACGAAAAAGGATTCATATTTTAAATAATGGATTCGTAGCAAAACGGGAAATTTCTCAATAATGTATTTTAGAATATGTTGCATTTTAACTTGGGAGTAAATATAAATTGATTTATGAGTTTGGGCTGAATGCTACCCGTTTTGTATTAAACATTTTTCTGACAATGTTTATTTGTATTGTATGAAATAGCTATTTTTACATGCATAGATATATATATTACATAGATCCAAAACAAGATCTATTTTAAAAATTGTTTATGATGAATCTTTAGGGGTACGTGCTGTTTTCATGGCCTTCGCAGCAGGAGCAAAAGCAATCTGTGTTATTGCATAAGAATGTGGCACGGGGGTGATAAGAATCTCGTGTGAGTTTTAATTATAAAATGGATAGAGAGATATCAGAGTACTCTTCGGGAATAGTAGCAAAACGAAAAAGGATTCATATTTTAAATAATGGATTAGTAGCAAAACGGGAAATTTCTCAATAATGTATTTTAGAATATATTGCATTTTAACTTGGGAGTAAATATAAATTGATTTATGAGTTTGGGCTGAATGCTACCCGTTTTGGATTAAACATTTTTTTGACAATGCTTATTAGTATCGTATGAAATAGCTATTTTTACATGCATAGATATATATCTTACATAGATCCAAAACAAGATCTATTTTAAAAATTGTTTATGATGCATCTTTAGGGGTACGTAATTTCGCATAAAAAATATCGAAATTTCGCAAAAAAAAAATTTATAATTTATAAAATTTCGCACTTATTAGCATATAAATATATATATAAATGTAAAATAAAAAATTTCGCATTTATTTAAAAAAAATCACAATTTTAGATAAGTATCAAAATTCTTAGTTAAAAGTTAACATTGTAGTAGTCTCCACATTCTTTTTCCTAAGTCTTTAGCAATAAGTAATTAGCAAATTTCGATAGTGAGATCTCTCAATTAAAGACCGTGGATGGTCTTAGATAAGCAATTATATTAATAAATTATTACTATTATTACCTAATTTCGCTTAAAAAGCCGTTTATTACCGAGTTTTCACCGAAAAGTAGTAAAAAAATAATTTTCGCATTTATTCACTCATATCGGCAAATTTCGCATTTATTCTCATCTATTTCGTAAATACGAAAATTACGTATCATGCCTAATTATGTACTTTTTTTACGATACCCATTTCGAGATTTGCAGGATTGATACTAATAAAATAAAATTTGTAAAAATAAAATTGAATACAATACAATTTTTGTCTGTCTTATTTGCGTCTATTGCGTTCAAAGCAATTTCGGAAGAATCGTTGCATTGTGTGGTTGTTTTTTTTATCTCTGTATAACTGCTAAACACTACTTTTCTTCTGAATAACTGCAATTATATTAAAAAATGATTTATTTTGATCATTTTTTTAAAATAATAGAAGGAAGTCAACCCAAGTCAATTGCGGCGAACAGTAGATGTTGGTTGGGGTGACATCCTCATGGTTCTGGACAAAACGTTGTTCGATAATGAATGCACTGTTACACTGTTGGCGAGACTTTTGGCACTTTTTGTTATCCCGGAGATTTACTTAAGCAAACCCTCTGTCATTCTCCTCAAAACATTCCAGTAGCAGTCAGATTGACTGTGTGTAAGGATTTCTTTAGGCACAATCCTGTTACAGTGGTTCTAGCAGCTGGCCTCTCTCTGTTTTTGTAGCCGTGAACACAGACAATGACTATCACTTGCTACAAAAATAGAAGGGTTTACTGAAAGAGTTATTTCTCAGGAATTGTATTAAATCCATCAAGATCAATGTATCACTTTTCTCGCGAATCGCTAAAATTAGGATGTATTTTTGAGACTGCGTTTTTATAACTATCACGAACGTCACTACAAAGGTAAACAAAAGGGCACTCCTTACTTTTAATTGCAACATTAAAATGCTAGATCGCCACGCTTATTTTCAGTGTATTGTAGATTCCAGTACTATTGATTATTAAAGAAACCAACTATTACTACATTTTTAAGCGTTTTGGAACTAGTTCTGAAAATATTGGATCTACTCTCGAATACCTACATTACATATGTTTATAAAAAAAGAAGTTATTAGTTCTGTTTGGTAGTTACTGACTGAAAATTGATTGGGAAAAATGTGCTTAAGATTTTGTATTTCAGAAGGAAAGATGCACGCTTTCTATGGAAAAAGAAAAAGTTATCTTCAATTAAATTTTTGAAACATTATGTGATATATATATATGTATGTATGTATGTATGTATGTATATATATATATATATATATATATATATATATATATATATGTATGTATGTATGTATGTATATATATATATATATATATATATATATGTATGTATGTATGTATGTATGTATATATATATATATATATATATATATATATATATATGTGTGTGTGTGTGTGCGTGTGTGCGTGTGTGTGTGTGCGTGTGTGTGTATGTATGTATATATTACGTGTGATAAATATATATCGATTGTTCTCCGAATCATCGTTTTCCCGTATGTGTCGTTTATTTACCCAGTCTCGACGATCATATTGTTTTTTTATGTTCCCACATCTATCGTTTTCCCGCTTTTATCGTTCAGTTAAGCCGGTCCATTGAAAATCAATAGATCGAGATTCCACTGAAGTTGATTCACCACAATATAAATTTTTAACATTATGGCATAGTTTAAAGAAAACATTAATGCAAGTATATCCTATCCAACTAAAGCGTGGTTACTTAGAAAGGGCGAATTTGGATACTGAAATGGGAATTATCTCATTGTTTATTAGCAATATAAAAAGTAATTTTCATTTAAATTTGTTACCGCCATATTTAATGGTCATAATTAAATATTTTTCATAGCAAGTCTATGGAAATAAATAAAAGTAATATCATCTATCATATATTCGTTGTAAGAAAATAAGAATTTTTAATAACCATTATTAAATAAATCTCAAACCGTCATCTAAATTATGCTTGACCTAAAATTTAACCAAAAAAATTTCGTTAATTGTTTAAACTTGATTAAAATATATTTGTTTACAAATTACTGCATTTATCCAGAATTACGAATTAATCGAAAATGGAAGTGCCCTCGATAAAAGCTGTTTGTTCTGTTTTATAACCTCAGGCCTATAATCACGATAGATAATAATTTTCCTTTTACCATAATTCAGCTCAATCTCAGCAAGGCACTACGCTATTGAAATGAGGAAGTGACAGTTTTTGCTCGAGTCCTTTCACAGCTCGCGGCTGTTCGCTTTTATTAGCACGAAACCATTAATCTTCTCTTTACAGGCAAAAGTTTAGATTCTAAATAAATTACTTCCCTTTTATAGCACAGGGAAAAATTCAAAATGGATAACGTTTCAAAAGGATTGGATCCTTGCAACTTTTCCAATGCATAAATTTTTTTTTTTTTGCAAAATATTGAATGATGTTTATCCTGGAGCATTTTAAGTTCTAAATTTATACATACACTAAAACCTCGTTTATCCGGATCAGATTCGTAGACATTAATTTTATTTAATGTTCACATTAGATAATAATTTTTAACTATGATAGAAAGAACGTAACTACAAGTACGCCCAAGTATTCGTATTTTATTTTGATTCAATGTACAGTTCCTGCATAGATTGTGCAATAAATTATGGTAATAAAATGCTTTTTGTTGAGTTTCAGAAAGCTTTACTAGACTTACCAATTATTTGTTAAGAAATGACGCAAAAAGTTATTTTTATATTTTTTAATGTCTTGTAAATCACATTATGCAATTTTGTTACAAATCATAGTTTTTTTTCGTAATAAGCCGTAAGTCTGCTTTGTTAAGGATTTTGTTTTCCTTATTTCCCATATTACCGGGATTATCCGGATTACCAATGATCCTAGTTAGAACGAAAAACGAGGTTTTACTGTATCTCACTTTTCACTTTTTAATAATGAGTTTATTAACTGAAAGCTCTGAAAATCTCGGATGAACCTTGGGGCAGCTTTCTTGATTTTAGACATAACAAAACCATCAAACAAAATTAAAAATCTAAACTAAACTCATGGCTCAACAGTCTGCTGTGGACCTAGGCCGGCGGTGCCCATCTCCGCTTTCTTGACCGTAGGCTTGGGGTGCCATACAGCATATGTCTCAGTCAAGTGGTCAACTTGACGTGGGACCATTAAAGTTTAGTTCCCAAGCAAGCTTGGACTTCATTTTATCGACTTTCAAGGGTGGAAAGGCTGAGTCGACATTTCCTAATCACAGGGTCGAACCCTGTGATGTGGCAGCTTGATGCTTTCAACCACTACGCCACAGGGTGTCTAAAACAAAGTTAACTAATAATAATAAGAAATTATGAAACAGAATCATCATGATTAAAATGCAAATCTCTATTGTAACAGCTTGTACAATTTTTACAAGAAATTCTACAGTCTGTCGATAATTTTTGACAATTAGAATGAAAAAAAAATTGTTAGGCCATTATAAAAGAAAGATCAACACATATCACACAGAATTACCTCTTGAAATATGATGTTTCCAGGAAAGAAACTTATTATGATATTTAATAATTTTCATTTTTTTAAATCTTCTCTTAACTAAATAAAAGATAAATATATAAGATTTATCAGATTTTCAAAACCACTTGAGGGTTTAATTCGAATAACATTCAAACACTTCTATTTTACGCAAGTGGAAATTACCCTAAGAAACGTTTAGGGGAAATTTTGATTAGCCATTGCTAATCCATTTCAATTTTAATTCGCTACCATTTGTCATTCGGGTATGCATTACTTGTTTTAATGATGGGAGGTTTACCGGATTTTGGGAAAAATAGCTCAAAAATCAGACCTACTGATGGAAATGTTCGGTGGTTGAAAAATCCTCTTCATGAAAATCAATTATTATCCCCGGCTTAGGTTGAAATCTCTCTAAGTTGGCCCCTCTAAAGAACGTTGATCCACAAATTCCTATAACAATGCAGCCCACTTAAAATTACTGTGTATATGCTCAAAAATCAGCAAGATAAATGTATTTACCAAGTTGTAAGAAAAAAAGGTTATTGCACAATTTTCAATCATTTTGAACTAAATACGGCAAACTCATATTTATACATATTTGAGACGATATTGTGACGTCATAATGGTAGTAACTCTCATATCGCTACTTACACTTAAAATGCAAATTTTAAGAAAAGAAACATTGTTACAGGACCGATAGCAACCATTAAATGTGTTAAATATTGATAGGCGGTTATCCTTTAGGTTTAGATTAAGATTCTAACACTATTTGCTATAGAGTGCCATATCCGTGACAAAATCGACCAAAATTATCATAGAAAAAGTCTACAGACGAATTATTGAACTTGCTTAAAGTCATTCCTAAACAATTCCTAAAGTGGGTGATTATTAGAATGGTTCAGTGGCGCAACCACCAGAAAAAATTAACGCCAAACATAAAATCTCTTTGTAGGAGGTAAAAAAAAATCGATGTGATAAAATACAATATTAGACTAATATAATATCCTGTCCCCAAGAAATAGAAGTCCAAGCTCTTGAAAAGAATTCTTGTTGCACCCTGCTTTAAGCAACATGAAATAGAGTCCAAAATGAATCGAGCAAAAAAAAAGTTTCAGAGCTTTAATCTAGCCTGATGGGCCTGCGTGTAGGAAAAAGGTCTGGGCAATCACAGGAAATGAAGCAAAAAAAGTAGATAGTCTTTCTTCGGGGAAGGAAAATGATTTTTGCTCTACCTAAATCCAAAAATACCAAATAGTATTTGGTATTTTTGATAACTCTTGAGGTATTAAATTCTCATTTAAACTGTTTAAGGGTACATATTATTTAGTCACCACGTTTTTGTTAAAAATGATTTCTACTTTTTTTTTGATAATCCCAAGAGTAAAAGGAAATTTTAAAGAACAGCCACGTCGATTTGATTTGTTATCACTTCACGGCTAAATTCCAGTAAGCCTTTAATGCTTTATCAATTTATGATGTTTTTTTATGGAAAAGTAAACTATAAAATTGTTCTAATGTTAAATTAATACTTTACTGATTTGCACACTTGGAAAGCTTTACAGTACTATATGACATTTAAACGAATGTTAATCCACGTATTTCAGAGAACAGAAACTTCTTCATTAATGAAAATTTTTCTTTTCGGCCACGTTATGGAAATTACTCTATCAAGTAGCTGCTGCATCAGTCAGGAAGCTGGCCTAACTCAGCAGTTATAATGCGAATCGAACTGACCGATTCCAAAAATCTTGCTTCCGTACTTCCTAATACGAGAGAATTAAGTACACAGATTGTAAGTCATGCAAGGCGTTCAAAAGTATGATAAATAAAAGTTTATGTTAAAATATGTTTATTAATAGTTTCACTTAAGGATAATTTACAAAAATCCCCCCCACACATACACACACTTTCTAGAATACACTCTATTACTCTTTAAAGCTGAATTACTGGGATATGATCATTTGTGGTTATTGATTTCGTATTGATACTTAAAACAGTCTTCGATAAAATTCTGAAACATATCTCTTGGATAATTTGTTTTGAGACAGTTATGTTTGTTTTCTAGTATCCCAAACTCCAAGATTTTTGGATAATCAATCAACCATGGTTTGGCCTGGTCGACAGAATTCTTTCTTGAATTACATGACGCGAACGAAACACACACCAATGGTGATGTTCTGTCAGCGAATAGTAAGCAATTTGAAATTTCGCATCAGAATTCATTGAACTTGTCAAAGAGTAGAACCAAAAAAAAAAAAATAAGGTAGTCTCTTCTAACGAAACTACCGTGGGTTATTAAAGTAGGATTACTTATTCATGCTTACCTCATTCTTTGACGCATTTTGGTACTTTTCTGTTTAACTGTTTTACTGCCACTGGGTTTGGTGCTCTGCAAAAATTATAACTCGCAACAATACTGAAATTTTGCTTTCCGGAGGACCGCCATTGAGAAACGTAATCCTACATTAAAAGAAGAGGACGCTTGGGGCAAACTACTCTTTTGTAGAAGGAATTAAGTTGATATATTAAAGCCAGAGCCTGTGCAAGCTTTTATCAAAACTCGTCTGCCAATAATAAGCATAATCTACTACCGATCCGCCTTAAGGCATCCGGTTTCTAATGACAAACCACCGCGATAGCATCCTGACAAAGGACATCATGCAGACACACTATTCGTGTCCGGATTGCCGATACAACGTTGAACTGTCGCATCCATCCAACTGTTAGAGCTTGAGCCAAAATGAATGTCGAGGTACAATTTTATCCTACCAAAGTCGAGCCTAGCAAATCTTCCAAATTCTAGCAACAAGTCAAATTATGCCATATAAAACATGACCAGTATAAAACATCTACCAGTAATAAAATATCCCTCTTTGAAATACAATGTGGTTGTGCCATTAATATCGGAACGAAGATGAAACCTCAATTCTGATATGTTGGGACAACAACATTGTCTCAATACCATCAATTTAAAGCAGAAAAAAGGCAATAAGAGTATACTTCTAAAATAATGTATTTCATTTAAGTTTTTTACTATGTGTTTTAATATATCTACAATGAATTTGTTTATTTTAAAAGAATGAAACATGCTCATTATAAGATAGAGTAATGCATGGTCGAACACCAGCTTTTATAATTTTGTATTATTTATTGCTAATTTGACGCATTTAGTAGCATTATTCTTTGATTGAAATATGTAATAATAAGTTATCTTTAAATTCAACTCGAAATTCAAACTTACAGTAAAAAGACTCTTCTGATAAATGATTGCCTAATTATTATTCAAAACTTTTGTCGACGAATGAAAAAAGGAAACATTAATTTAACCCAATAATGAACCACACTTTTTAACAAAAATTAAAATCCATTACTATTATTTTCAAAAAACACGTATTTATTGGTAATCTTTCAAGATTTATTTTTGCTCATTGATTAAAAAATTATTGCATATATACGCATTATTTGATGTATTATTAGGATTTTATAAGTGAAAGAACATGACCAAATTTGTTAAGAAAAGCTCGCATTCTTTTTTTTTTCTTGTTTTATAAATTAATGTTTCTTGAAATATAGAATGTAAATATACTATTTAATGAATAATATCAGATGTTGAGTTACAGTTAATTAATTTAGAAAAGAAAAGATAACCATAAAAATGCATGAGATTTTTTTCTTTTTTATTAAAAGATGTGTCTTTTGATCATAAGACTGCAACAAAATAGTTGTAAAGAATTAAAATTCATTACATTCATGTTCAGAAACTCGCATTGAAAGTAGTTTTTTATATGTGTACATTTGATTACACGTATCATGTTCAGGAAAAAAATCCTCTGTGTAACCGAATGACAAACTTAGCATTGCAAAATAAAAATAACTGTGAAATACCGATATTGAAATTTCCTACTTAGAAGAAAAAGAATTTTGCCTCTTTCATATTTAAAATAGCCAAGTTTAATCATGCCTTTTGTTACTACTTTTTATTATTATGCTAATCAATTTAAAATTAAATCAACATTAATACTGTTTTCTAACAAAAGCTTAATGCGAAAGACGTCAAAGCATTAAAGTAATACAAAATTCGATTTAGCTAAAAATATTTATCAAAAACTATTTTTTTTTGTAATGAATTTTATAGAGAGGGTTATGTATAGAATCTCGGACATCTTTTATTGTCTGTCTACATTCATTATTAACTCTTTCTTCACATCGTTATTTAATGTCATCCATGGCTACCCCCCCCCGTCCGGCCTCCTTCAATGAAATAATATTTTATTCCAGTTTTGAATATTCATGCAAATTCCCTTTCATTATAAGGAATCCAACATTAATAACATATTTTAAGAGAAGAACGAAAAATCAACACAAATTCACGATCCTTTATATTGATCTTGGAATTATGGAAGGCTATTATTTGGGTGGTTTGAATTTTTAGATGAAATTTTTTTTTGTTTTATTCTATGACCAATTGAGTCACACATTGTTTTAATTTCTTAGAATGCATAAAATAAAAATGTGATATATAATTAATTTGATTAGAGCCTTTTGATTTGTATATCTCAAACCATTGACATAAATTTATATTCAATAAACATGTAATAAATTAAAATAATCATTTTTTTTCATACCATTGACTTTTCATTTCGTTAGTATCTTTTAATGAAGCACAAATCTTAATTGCATCAGAACAATGACGAAAAAATTAACCCTATATTAACGATTGATCACGATTCGAAGAATAAATGAAAAAAAAAACAGAAAAAGTACCAAATATAGATTTAAACATACATACAGATGGAGAAGTAATATTTTTATATCATGCTTTCATTATGTACACAAACGCAGATGTACATAATATTTTATCGTATTTTAATAACAGCATATAATAACTCCTAAGATAAAATTACAGCATATCTGTACTTTCATATTATCACTTTTCTAACATCTGTTCCTTAGAAATAGTATATTAAAAATCTTCATGTGGGTAAAATAAAACACCGTTCTGTTTCATGAAATATGCATTTAATTAATATTTTTGGCACATATTTGATACATGTTTCTATGGTATGTTGAATAATACCTCATAAAAGAGGCAATATCAGTACTTATGAAAATGCGGTATGTTTTGCTGAAACCTTTCTAAATTCACGAATAATGATTCTCAGAGTGGTTATTAGAAAAATAATTGATCGCAGTCGATCGTACTATTTATTTGTATGATATGCCGCATACCATCTTATATATGTAAAATTCACATGATAGTAATTTCCGAAAATTAATGTATATGGTTGTTTTAGTTTGTTAAGTAAATATTCATATTTTCTCAAGGATTAAGATGTATAAACTAGGTCTAAACTATTCCTTGCAGACATTTTGTTTTTCATAAAGTAATGACTGTGTGACACAAAATATGAATTCATGAAATATATTTATGAATTGAAAAATTTAAACATATAAGCCCAGCATTGGCGTCAATTCTTGCTGTTCTGTAAACATAAACATTTAACGATTTTCTCAAGCTTAAGAAAAAAAAAATTATATATATATAAAGAGCTCTGTAACTGACTGACTGACTGACTGACTGACTGACGGATGACGCATGAACCAAGCCGCTGGACCTAAAGGGCTGAAATTTTATATGACGATTCTTCTTATAGTGTAGAGGTGCACTAAGATTTTTGAAAAATTCTTCTTAGATTTTTTAAAATTAAATTTTTAAGCTGTTTCTTTAAAGTTTGCATTTAAAATAATAATCTGAGGGTTATAAAATTTACATCAAGAGAAAGATCATACAAACTCCTTTCAAATGAATTTTTTTTTAATCTCTACCTCTATTTTCTGATTTTTAGTTAATTTTGAAAATTTAATTTTTAGAATTTATTTTAGTAAAGGCATATCATGTGGTTTCTTTTCTTTTTGTGATACTTCAAATTAATTTTGCGTCATGTGCATAACAACGAAATAAATTGACAAGAGAAAAATTAAATTACGGTAAAAGGCAAAATTTAACCACTAGACTAATTGAGATGGACGGTTTTTAAGAATTTAATTCAAACTATTATGTTTTATGGATAATAAACATAAAATTTATTGCATACATTGCTCATTGTATTTAATTTGAATGTTTTCCTCTACATTATTTTGTCTATAAAAATAACCGATACGATTTTTTTATAAATATAATTACTTATTTTATTGGCTGTAATTCTAGACATTGACCTTTTTATTTAATGTGAATGTACTCCGTAGCGAAGCACGGGTGTTCAGCTAGTATATATATATATATATATATATATATATATATATATATATATATATATATATATATATTATATCTGTCATGTGACCTTGACTTCCTTTTCAGTGCTGTTGGACATAAAATATTAAAAATAACGTGTATGAAATGTTATTGACTTTGAATTTCGTCAGTGTGATTAAACAATTGATTTTTTCTTCTCTCTGCAGTGGCTGTCGTTATTGCATTTTTCATCTGCTGGGCCCCATTCCACGCACAGCGCTTGATGGCTACCTACATCACTGATCCTACGGACGCAGACATCGAGGCTTTCGGATACCTTACCAACATCTCCGGAGTGCTGTACTACGTCAGCGCAACTATCAATCCCATTCTCTACAGTATTCTGTCCCTGAAGTTCCGACATGCATTTCGGGACACGCTGGGCCGGTGCTTGGGAAGGGGATCGTCACGCCGGGACAGAGGTCGCCACATGAGCCTCTACAACAGCACTCTGAGATCGGCTGGTTACGAGGTTACGGATCTCACACTCGTGTCCGAAGTGGGACATCAGGAGACTATCAATGGATCGAGGAAACCCTACAGAAATTTGGAATTCAAAGAAGTTGTCATCAATTCGGTGCCTCTGACGAGGAAGAAGACCGGAAGCACTATCAGCAACGCCTCTCTGAGAGTAACCGAAGCGTTTGAAGATTCCGGTATCTCGGAATACATCGATGAAGTGAAGGATAGCCAGTGCTGAAGGTCTGAATGCTATCGATGCAGTAGGACTTCGCATCCATGCTATGTTTTGAATATTTATTATAACTCTTTCATCAAGGTGCTAGTATTAGATTACATTATGTATTGCAGAGCTGCCAACGTACAAATATGAAAATATGGAATATCATGTAGAAAAATTAGGAACAAAATATGAACAAGCAATTGCATTTTCCTGAGCTGAAAAAAAACTGCAGATCTTTAGCGATGCTGTCCCAATTCCATTTGAGAGTTTTGCATTTTATTTCTTCAAATGTTATGTACTGACTAATTGCAACTATGCTTATGATCAAAAGTTCTTGCTCCTTTGGTTATGTACATGGATATCTTAAATCTATTTGTTATATGAGGCAGTTTTTAAAATGTTATGCATTCGTTATATTTTTAGATTTGTCATATTACAAGAATAAAATTCTTATATTTATTTATTTGAATGTTAAAATAAATTTATATTTCAATGTTATTATTCTCTAAGAAACGTATTTATATTCATATTCTTTCAATTTTAAAAATTTTGAATGAATCAGAATTTTTGATTGACGGCAGCTCTGATGAGTGCTCATTGAATTATTTATTAAGCATTCTCAATGTATTTTCAGTTACATACATTTTCTATTCAAACATAATTTTGCATGATTTCATTTCACATTTCCAATATGTTATATATTTAAAAGTTATTTCGATAACTTACTTTTTCAATGGAAAATATCATATAATTCGGACGGGAACGAAATTTTCCTTTTATCGGAATCACACAATATTGCAAAAGAAAATATACCCATTTTTCTAACCATTAGAGAAGTTTTGAATTTTAGTTTGAGAGAAAATAAGTGGATCATTTTAAATGAGAGAGAAAAAAAATAATATCCTTTTCTAAATGTCAGCAATAATTTAAATACAAAATATTATTACCTTTCTCATTTAGTTAAATATGCTTTTATGCTTCTTTTCGTCTGCAAACTGTTTCAAACTGTTAAAAACGAACAATCATGCAAACATGTTAAAAGTCATTGAATTTTGAAGATATTTTTGAAGATATTTTGTGTGCACTAGCATGGAACACGAAGTGCTTAATGTTGTGCAATTTTTTATTAAATTATAAATTTTTACCCTCCTAATTTTTATATCAGTTATACTTATAAAATATTAGATGAATTTTAAAAAATCCCCCCATTTTTGAGTTATTCACTCTTTGAATAAAATAAAATGGGAAAAAAATCCAGCTAATTAAAATAAAATAATTTTCCCTGTATAAAAAACTGTCACTGGAAAAATAATTATGTATATCTAATAATTTATGAAATCTAATAATATTTAATCTTATGTTTGTGATTTGGAAGGTACATATTAATACTTTAAATTAAGCATCTGCATTAAGGTTAAATTTAAGGTATTTTATGATGTAACTTATCAATAATCTGTCGGAAAACAGTGTATGTACTATTTGTGTAAGACATATCTAAATATTTTTCCGCTTTTGTGTACACTCAGAATGCATGCAATCATATACTGCTCTGTGAAAAAAATATTTTAAATGTTCTTGCTGTGTTGATATTGTTATTTTGTAGGTAGCAGCTATATATATATATATATACATATACATACTGATGTTTAAATTGTTTTAAATATATAATTTTTATTTATCATTCCAAGAAATATTTCAGAACGACAAAAATTTGATGTCATAAATTACTTATTCCATGATTTTGAAGGAATAGAAGAATTTTACGCATTTATTTACCATAATTTAGCTTAAAGTAAGTAATTTATTTATATATATTCAGGTACCTGAATTCTGAATTTCAAACTTAAATTCAACAATAGTTTGAAATTTTTCTATGACAAGAAAGATGACGTTGACGCTTTAGCCAGGTGTTATTTTCATGACACGACGGAAAATAAAATTTCTGAACATCTGCCAAAACAACTTTTTTTTAATCATATTTCGTATAATTTCCTTTATTATATTTATGTTTTATACGTATCCCCCTGGCTAAATCCGTGTGTTTGAAATGAAAAGACAGCAGATTTTAAAATGTCATTTTTACTTAAGCTAAGAATTTGTCAAATTCTTTACCGTCGTTTTAAACATTCACGTTCCTTAAAATGTCTTTTGCGAACTAATTTACATTATCTCGTTATACTTAACATGCAAATTTGTATTACATACGATGCAGTAAGATATTTTTGACAGCTTAATACAAGTAAACTAGATTCTTGTATTTAAAATATTATAGTCAAAAGTTGTAGTCAGTTTAATGACCGAAACAGTTAGTATATAGAGAAAAGTATACACTTGATCTAAGAACTCCAAGAAACAAAATTGTCATTAATGATGACAATCATCCTATTTTAATAATTTAACAAAAGGGAAAATACCCCTATTTCTCTTAAACTAATTTTTCTTATGATATTTTGTCACAAAACTGTACAGTATTAAATTGCAGTCAACAAGAATAATCTAGAGCCTAGTTACAAATTTGAAATCTAGCAGTATACATTTAGACATTTCATAAAAGTTAAAAAGAAATTTTAGGTTCCCAACAGAAGTGTTGTCGTTGTTATTTGAAAAGATTTCAGACCATGAACAAATTGTCATGAACGTGTTTTATATTAATCTTTTTTATATATTTTTGTTTCCTTATTCGAGTGAGAATTGTATTCTGTTCACACCTTTTAATCATAATCCTGTTATCTCATTATTGGAAGGATGTTAATGAAACTTAACTTTTAGAACAAAGGGAAGGTATCCAGTTACATCTTTCTACTTTTTGATTGCCACTCCAAGATTATCAGTCAAATATTTGTGCTTATGGGAAATAGTTGAAATTTTCATGTAATAATCTCGTTTAAAATTTTTGCAAAAATTATATTTTTCTTTAAATATATCTCAATGACATTAAATTTGATTATTTAAAAAAAATTACAAGCAACCTGTATAAAATTTTGAAAAATCATAAAAACATGCTTATATTTTTTATACTAAATGTAAAAAAAAAATATATCGAAAGTACATTTTATGAGTTTAATTTTATATTTTAAATGAATATTGCTTATTGGTGTGAGAAATGTTTAAATGTTTTTTATTTGTACAAAATGTAATATATATGTATATGTTTATTTCCTGCGTATTTTCAGCTTTAAAAAAGTTCATCCAGAAATGTTTTATGTCAAAGTGTGAATCATGCAACACACCGAGCTCTTTTCCATGTCGCATCATTTTTATGCACAAATTTTGATGTACTTCTATCATAAATATTATTATTCCAATGCACGGCACTTGTCATGTTTTTCCCACCAATGTGTCTTGAGTATTTTTGTGACATTTGTTGTAATAAAATGTATTTTTGTCGGAAAGAGACTTTGTATGTTTTCTGAAGAACAATATTTCGTGTGTCGGTTCGTTCATGGTATGTGTTGGTATATTGAAATGTTTAATTCGCTGGTGATATAGCAACTCTGAGATCATAACGTAAACCAAGGAACCTTTGTAGATGTCACTTATGACGTAACATCATGTCATAAAACAGTTTACAAAGATAATAGAAAGGGTCTAGGGGTAAAACCACTTTACAGCCATTTTTACGAAAATGAGTTAGAAGTGCCATCTTGTATCTCTTTAACATCTTTTAACGTCTTCTAACTTCTTTAACATCTTCTTATACATCTTCTAACTAATTTTTGCAAAAATTAGTTAGAAGTGCCATCTTCAAGGAGTACTAAGACCACATGCATTCATATTTGGGGCAGATCCACTTTCAAGCCGTTAAAAATAGCGATAAAGATTCGGTCTTCCGGGGAAAAACTACTTTTTTCCAACTTTCAAATTCGTTGTTCTCAAAACGAAGTTTTTGGAGTAAAGTGGTTTTACCCCTAAACCTTTCATAGGGGATTGCATTTGTAATGTTTTCCTCGCTTTGTCCTAGAATAATGGTAAATAACTGAACAATTTTTTTTAATATAAACATAATTTTATTTTTGGTGACGTCTTTGTACGGTCCCTCATATTCGAAGGGATCAAACCCGGGCTTGAAATTGATATGAACCAAAATAAAAAGTTGCGATCGAATTTTTTATTTATTTATCCAAATGAAACTATTATTTTCGGATGGATTTGATTTTGCTCCAAACGATTTTTATTGTTCCGGATATTTATCCGATCCGGAGCATTTCATTTGTTCCGAGTAAAGAATTAAATGTTCGAGTCGGAACATAAAGTATCTCTCACAAACGATTTTTCTTCATTTCCTCTTTAGCGATTTTTGAAAGATTATTAAGCTATTCCAATGCGGCTAAAATTTAAAATTTTGAAATTTTTAGGATAGTTCTGTACAGAATATTGTATTAAGTATTCCAGATCCCAGGGTAACCTAATAAACTTTATCATTTTTTGGTATGTGCATATATATAGTTCTATACAGTAAGTCCTCGAATTACGCGGATTTGTAGATACGCGGTTTTAATTTCAACTTTAATACGACGATAATTTCGAATCAAAGAGGTTTTAATAGAAACAACGGAGAAATTATTGATAAATTTCGATTCTCTAACGCAAACGAATACCGATAAGTGTTGCGATGATACAAGCGAAAGCGTTAAGTATTTTTGAAAATTTAAAGCACACACACGGTGATGATGTCGATGATGATAAATTTCGAATTACGCGCTTTCTACTTCCGCGGAATGTTCCGGAACGAATTAATCGCGTAAGTCGAGGACTTGCAAGGTATACATAAGATTCGATTCACAAGAATCGAACTTTTGAGTGAATGAATTAAATAAGCTGCCTGAGATATGCTAATATCTCAGGCATTACGCGCCTGACCTCAGGCATTACGCGCCTTACGCTTGGCATTTATACCAAGCGCATACGCGCTTGGTATAAATGCCAAGCAGCTTTATTAATACAGAGGTTGACAGAAGGTTTTGTTAAGGTTGATAGATAAGCGAGTTGAGGGAGCTACGATGTAAGCAGCTCCAGGTGCTATCCTGCGCTAGTGTTTAGGGGGCCCAAAGTTTACGTAGCAGAACTGCTGGTTTGACTCTCTGCTGGTTTGTGAGTATGGCAAAGTGTATTTTTATTGAATGCTAATATATATATTCCGTACAAGTAGTACGTATGCTTATTGCTGTAAAAGCAAATTCCATATGTGCAACGAATTCAATAAACATTGTTTCATGTATAAACTGTGTTTGTATCAAATTCAAATAGAGTGCCCCCTTAGTATACTCTACAGACTTATTATACTTAGGTAGATAAAATTGAGTTTGATAGATATATAGATCTATATATACACATATCGATGACATTTGAATAGATTGAGGTAGAGAGATCAACTTTGGCACAAAAACAGTTCTTGTCTAGTAGAAGAACGAGTTCACGGGCCAGCAAAATGTGGCCATGGAAGAAATGGTGAAATTTCAATGGAAAATTTTCAAAAAGTTCTCAAGATTGAGGTTTTTAACAAATGTCTCGAATAGGATATCCGTTTTTGCGTGTTTTTTTTCCATTCTGAACTGAACGGGGCTAAATTCAAGTCGACAGATTCAAACGGTTTGCATAATTTGTTCAGAGTTAGAAGAATTCTTTTCCGAATAGTGTTTTTTCCAAACTATTTTTTAGTTGAGATGGAAATAACGTGTGCTAAATTCGCTACATAAACCTTTATTACTTTCCAAAATATTGGCTTTTTTCATTACGTATAGGTACGTATAATTTCATGTATGCAAGTCATTCATTTCTTTTATAAGAAACACTTCTTCAGGACACGTTATTTATTTTTAATTTTGAATACAAAAAGAAAAGTTCATTGAATTCCATTATCATCCTGTCTTATTTCCTATTTCTAGAAAACTGGGCAGTACACGTTAAAAGAAACACCTTAAATAACGATTTCAAGAATTTTTGTTCGGCAATACGACAGTACATTATAATAAAAAACCCATAGTTACCATTAGGCTTTCAAGAAAGGATATTTGAGAATGTGATAGCCTCCCACAATAATGTTGCCAGCCTTGATATATGCTTACGTAACTTTCACTTACAAAATTATTCCAAAACATGTAATTTTTTTTTTTGGGGGGGGGGACGGAGAAAGAGAATATATGTACTAGAGTTTTTATTTCAATCTCTAAGGGGCGTTGAACTTATTTAAACTAGGACTAGTTAAAGAGCATCTCTAGAAAAGCTGCAGCTTCACTTAAAGCATGTAGATATTTACATGTGGTCCCCGAGGAGTTCTTTTAAGGCTGACATATCTCCATTTCTATAAATTTCGTTTCGGAACCCTTTAGTGGTCAGAAAAAATAGCTCAAAAATACTATTTTTTTGTCTCCCCCCTTCGTAATTCCCCCCTTCAAAATTCATATGTTGTTGCACAGTCAGCCTTGCGGTAGTGTCAAATATATGCGATAAATTATAAATTAAAATATTTTTAAATTTTTTATCAATCTATATATTTTTTTGTTTATGAATCAAATTAATAAGTCTTATGTAATGAAGAAGAAACAGCCGTAATGGATTTCTTTTAAAAATTAATGCTCCTCTGAATCAATAAAACATATAAATCGTTGTCTTTCAAGCAGTTTACCGTCAGAGATATCCCATTAGATTAAATATTCATGAGCATGAAAACTCGGGGCATTCAGTTTTATCTAGAGAGTTTAATCGAACCGTTCAAGTACCAAGAAAACATCATCCTTGTTTCCACCAAGGAAGCTTAATGGCTTTGATAATGAAATGTCGGATGATTTTAAATTCAATCTGATCTTTAAGATACGTGGGAATGATAAAATGCAATGTAATGGTGTTTTCTGTAATGATTCTGGCTGATTTGTGGAGGGAATAAGAATATGTATTAAGAAATTTCAATGATAGGTGGATTTCCCTACCTTACATAGCTGTAAAATTAAAATCCCTTTTAATGTCATTTGAGAGCCTCAGTAACAAAATTCCCTTACTTTCATATAAGTCCCTATTGATTTTTTTAATACTTCGAGGCAATAATATAAAGAAGCACTTTGGAGCACAAAATCTTTCGCTATGAAACTTAAAGGTGAAGTAATCAAAGATGCAATAATTTAACTTAAAAAGCATTCAAAGAAAAAACAACAATCGAGGTGTAGGTAATAAATAAATTTAAACATCTGCCAAAACCCCCATCAATCATTAGGGTAATTAGGATGTATTTTTAATTATTTGAAAATTTTCAACGTGTTTCGCAGTCGTATAAACCAGTGGCGCGTGAGCTGTGAGACGCGACACACAAAAAGGTCGTGAAAAAATTTAGAGGTGTGGCAGTTAGTCTGAAGTAAATTTATATCAAACCGACTTATTTAATTTTTTAAAAATCCTTTAAACTTTCTATAATTATATATTTTTAACATTTTTATTTATATTTTTTTCATGTTAAAAAGATATGATATTGTTAGATAAGGTGTCAAACAGTCTTACAAGGCGACATTGCTTCAATTTACTTTTACGATATTGTTAAATAAGGTGTCAAACAATCTTACAAGGCTACATTGCTTCACTTTACTTTTACGATATTGTTAAATAAAGTGACAAACAGTCTTACAAGGCTACATTGCTTCAATTCGCTTTTATGATATTGTTAAATAAAGTGTCAAATAGTCTTACAAGGCTACATTGCTTCACTTTACTTTTACGATATTGTTAAATAAGGTGTCAAACAATCTTACAAGGCTACATTGCTTCAATTCGCTTTTATGATATTGTTAAATAAGGTGTCAAACAGTCATACAAGGCTACATTGCTTCAATTCGCTTTTATGATATTGTTAAATAAGGTGTCAAACAGTCTTACAAGGCTACATTGTTCCAATTTGCTTTTACCTATATGTACAAGACTGGGTTTTCAAAATGGTTAGCTCTAACAACTAAACAACGATGATATGACAGTATCATTCTCAAATATTTCACCAACAACTGAACAAATACTATCCGAGGTCCAAGTTCACCCTTATCCTTACTTACTTTCTAGATTAGTTTTATATAGATGAATGAAGTTTATAATTTTTAATGTTTCTATATGAAGCTCATAATTTTAAAATCATGCTCTTTTTTAAATTTAATTTTCGTTAATTTTTACCTATTTGAAACACAAATACATATTGATATTTAAATATGAAGTTTTAGTCACGTGAAATTTGGCAAAAGACAAGTGTACAGGGTAAGGAAGACATTTTTTTAAAATTGTTGTTATGTAAAGTAAATTTATACCGAAAATCTACAGTCTATTGATTTTTTAAATATCTTCTCAAAATTTGCTAATTTCATTTTTCTATTCTTTTGTTAACGTTTTCCTATTTTTTTAAATAATTTGCTATTATTAATAAATTTTCTTTGGGGTCGCGGAATATTTATTTAAAGAAAGTGGGTTAAATGTTAAAAGTTTACGCAACACTGGTAAAAACATTTTATAAGAATTAAGGCGACAATGGACCATGAACATTTTTTTTTTATTTATTAATAAATTGCTATGAAATTTTGTATACTTATACAGTGTTGTTTCGAGTTGGAAATTCTAAATTTAAAAAATCAGAATGTAATTAATTAAGATATTAATTAAAATCGGTTTGTTAATTACTCTACTAAAAAATGCCCCATGCGCATTAATTTTTGTCTCAGATATGTAATTTTCTCTCTTGAGCTAGCTGTATATAGTTATAATAAATGTTAGTAGCAAAATTTGATTTACAGTCATATTTATAAAAACTAGAAAAGAAATCGATAAAAATAGGTCATTTTATGCAAAATTTTATCAAATTTTTTTTTTATTGTAAAAATTTTAAGTTTTTTTAAAAATAGTATAATGAATTGATTACTAAATTTTATTCTAACATATATAAATAATCATTTTATGAAATTTTATGAAAATTCAAGAAAAATTATGACGCATGGAACATTTTGAACTTACCGAAACGACATGAAAATTTGTTTTGAGAAAATAGCATTTAAAGTTTTAATTTGACTAACATTTCCATTTTTTACGTTTGAAAAAAAATAATTGTAACTCGGTTAATAATGATCGGATCAACATACTTATTTTTAAATTTAAAGCTGATGAGTTGCAGAATAATTTTCTGAAAGAAAAAAAATCGTTTTGGGGACATATTTTTGTCAATCTGAAGGTCCATTGTCGCCGTAAAACAAAAAAAAAATTCATGATTGTTAGGCTTACAAAATAAAAGACTCACACCAATAGAATGGAATGAGCTGTATATGAGATAAAAGTTAGTAATATAACAAAAAAATAATAGTTTTCATAATGTTATTGTGACGTTCAGTTACTGAACAGATCATGAAAATTCATAAAGATGAATGCAATGGGATTCAGAACAGTGTTCCAATCATATGTCTGTTGAACATGCGAATCTATTTATGTTTGTTTTTGTTTCTCTAAACCTGGCTGTAAACAAACTTCAGACGTTTTCTCAGCTTATTCATTTTCATGTAACCTGAGAGAGAGTCGAAGAAGTGTAGGCCTCAGTGACATATGACGCACGATCTCGTTGACTGAAGACGGTAAAAGATGAATGGCGTCTAATTAGATCTTGGTGCATAGAGGGCGAAGCATTATCCACTGACTTACTAGATTTTTTTGACTGTTTGAAAATTTTAAAATGCTGCAGTGAGAAAAAGCAAACATATCAGAATTTTTTAGATTCTTTTACCATTTCTTTTACGATTTGCAATAATGTAATACTGATTGTAGTAATGAAAAAAACGTATATTGATCTTAAAAATGCGAGTAAGAATTAGAAGTAATTAAGTCTAAAGCACCTAAACTTACTTCTGATATTCTTAGCAGTGAATATACTAGATAAGACATTCTTTGGAATATAATGTTGTATATCACTCTAAATATTCGTTGGGGTTGTTATTGATACTTAGGGCCTGTTCACATAGGAGTCCGTTGCGTTGCGTTAAGGAAAAGATGACGTTGAGACGAAAATAAACCAATCATAGGCCTCCAAACGATTAGCAATGAAATGTTTAACGCCTTATGATTGGTTTATTTGCGTCTCAACGTCATCTTTTCTTTAACGCTACGCAACCGACTCCTATGTGAACAGGCCCTGATTCTATGATAGTATCTAACGGCTTATTATCATCGAAAGATGAACAACTTTTAATAATTAATTTGTTTCTATTAAAATTACTTATTTTTGGGGAAAATAATAAATCTACAAAGAGGCATTTAAAAGCTGTTTAAGAATACAGGGTGACCGGGATAAAAGTATCCAAAAGTTATGGCTTATTTTTGCGGAACTATCCATTAGAATTTAAAAAAATATTGTAATAGAAAGAACATCTCACCAAGTTTTAATATAAATCATAAATTTCGATTATAGTATCATAGATTTCGATGTGTGGACCTTTTATAGCACAACTGACATCTAAATGGTAATCCAGTTCTCTCCAAGTGTTTCGTAGCATATCAGAAGTTATTACGGGAATTGCTTGAATGATACGCTTATTCAACTCATCCACATTTACAATTTCTTGATTATACACGACGGATTTAATGAATCCCCAAGCAAACAAGTCTAATAACAACTGATACGCCACGAAACACTTGGAGAGATCTGGATTAACATTTAGACGTTAGTCGTGCTACAAAAGTTGCACACATCGAAACCTATGGTACTATGATCGAAATCTATGATTGATATTAAACTTGGTAAGATGTTCTTTCTCTATAAATAATTTTTAAAAAATTCTAATGGGCAGTTCCGTAAAAATGAGTCATAACATTTGAATACTTTTAGCTCAGAAACCTTGTATATTGAATCTTGAAAAAAGAGATTTAACAGATCAGATACTTACTTTCAATAGTTCTCTGGTGGTAAGTAAAAGATAATGTAATTCCCGTCACTTTAAGGAGACAAGGGACCTTGAAACTAGAATTTTTTAATTTTCAATTTTTAACTCTATATACAAAATGAGAATAATTAATTTTGTTTTTTACTACATCGAAAACCCTTAGAATTCAAAATTAGGAATTTTTTGCAAAATAATGACTTTTTTTTCAAAATTTTTCAAAAATGCTAAGCTTATTCAAAATGCTCTGTGCGCATTCTATATTAATTGAAGTCTTTAAATTTTTTATTATAAGTTTACAATATGTATATAAATAGGAATGTGCATTTAATTTTTTTTTATAGGAATCTAAAGTCTTAAATACTTTTTTCTATGCTGCCTGTTATTTTTTTCTTTTTTTTAAATATTTTTTCCTTATTTTATGGTCTAGAAATTTGAAAAATATTTGTGATTTCAAAGAATTATGCACAGTTTTTTGACAAACACTTCAATAAACAATTCTAAGAAATTTGGAACATATCAGAAGAAAATGAATATGCATGGAGCATTTTGAAACATTCTAACATTTTTGAAGAATTTTTTGATAAAAAGATCTAATTACTCCACAAAATACTTATTTGTGAATTCTAAGTATCTTCAATGTAGTAGAAAAGAATATTAATTATACTCATGTGGTATATAGAGTAAAATATTGAAAATTTAAGAAGAACGATATTGAAGATCCCTTGTTCCCTTAATAGCTGATATTATATACGCTTTTGGGCTCGAGGTAGCCTTGTGGTAGCGCCCCGGTTGAGAGTGTTCGGATCGAATCCCGACACGCGATATTAAATACCTCCTTGACTAGGCCGGATATTGGCACGTTAATTCCGTAGACAGGAAAGTCTGTCTACGGGGTCCGAGAGAGTGGGAGAGGGTGAGATCCCTCCAGATGCCGCCCCTATGGTAGCTCGGTCAGAATTGAGGTGGCAACTAGTTCAGACGGACTCCGACCCTTGTGGTGCTATATAAACAGGAGCCACACCCCTCACTTCGCTAGCCTATATGGACCTGGTCTGAAAGTACCGGCCAGGGTCATAGGAAACAACAACAACTTTATATATGTTTTTAAAAGATCATAAAAACTAAAAAATGTGTAAGAAATCGGTAAATCTCTTCTTCAAAATAAATTTTAAAAAAACGCTATATGGGAACAAAATGAAAAATTTAAATTTCAATAAATTTTTAAAATCCTTTAAATTTGAAAAACAGAATACCGATATTCCAAACTTGAAATGTAGGATGACAGCGATATGCCAGTCTTTGTATTGAAGAGGTGTTTACGTTTATATTGCCCTGTTACTATCAAGAACTATTAATAAACGAATATTTTTTCCGGCGTGTTTATTTTTATGTTACCTTAGAAGCAGGCGGAGATGTGAAAGACCTTGGTAGCATGTGATGAATGACTTAGTCGACTGAAGACGTTAAAAGAGGAATGACATCCAATTTGTTCTTGCCCGCACTGAAAGCTTCTTATCATTCATGAACTCTGCTGTTTCGTATTTTTAAAGTTGCTTATAGAAAACAGTTAGTACAGTTTAAATATTATCTTACTAAAACCATCAACTTTGAAACGTAAATTTCTTAATTTTTTACAATCCGAACGACAATTTCCGAGAAATAGTCAGATCTGTTCTAAAAAACATTCAGGTAGTCTCTTCTAACGAAACTACCACGGGTTATTAATGTAGGATTACTTATCGTTTCTTACCTCTTTTGTATATGTATGTAAGAGTTATGTATATAGGTATCTCTCTCTCTCTCTCTCTCTCTCTCTATATATATATATATATATATATATATATATATATATATATATATATATATATATATATATATATATATATACATATACATATATATATACATATATATATACATATACATATATATATACATATATATATATATATACATATATATATACATATATATATATACATATATATATATATATATACATATATATATATATATATATATATATATATATATATATATATATATATATATATATATATATATATATATATATATATATATACATATATATACATATATATATATATACATATATATACATATATATATATATATATACATATATATACATATATATATATATATATATACATATATATACATATATATATATACATATATATACATATATATATATATATATATACATATATATACATATATATACATATATATATATATATATATATATACATATATATATACATATATATATATATATATATATATATACATATATATACATATATATATATATACATATATATATATATATATACATATATATATATATATATATATATATATATATATATATATATATATATATATATATATATATATATATATATATATATATATATATATATATATGTGTGTGTGTGTGTGTGAGTGTATGTCAAAATTTTGACGCATTTTGGTACTTTTCTGGTTAACTGTTTACTGCTGGCCCAAGCGATACAGACTGTGTTTGGAGAGCTTCCAAAATTATAACTCGCGACGACGGACGGTTTTAGCGTCTGAAATTTTGCTTTCCGGTGGACCGTTATGGAGGAACGTAATCCTACATTAAAATTATTCTTAAGACGCCACTTGATTGATAATTTATAAATAAAATAAAGTTTTATTCCATTGGTAAATGCAGCACACATTTCAAGAAATCTCTCCTCTGACTTTAAGGTTGCTGTTTACTAACCCTATTGGATTCACTCACCTCAATGTTAACCTATGGAGAAAATTTGATCAAGGATTGCCGACTTAGATTGAAAGATTTTTTTCTAAAAATTGTACTTCGTAATAGAGAAGGAAATTTTACACCTTGCGGCATTTTTCGTTTTTAAAAAATGTAAATAATGTTTTTATATTTAAATTATACGGAGAAAAATAATGGTATAGTGTGCTTTAACCCTTTCAGGGGCAACAACCTTCCCTGTTTGCACGGTGCAGATTTTTTCCCCGAATTTTTTAACCTAAAGAATCTTGAAAAATTTTCCAATTAAATATTGCGAAATGCTTTTACTTCTTTAAACTGATGACAGATGGCAGTACTAGTCCTTTTTCTGCTCATTTAACTGGAATACATTGAATGCAAGTGAAAAAAGTCTAGATTTAGGCGTTTGCACTGTGCAAATTGGCGCCCTTCAAAGGGTTAAACGCTCTTCAATTCCTTCGGTAGACGAAATTTATAAAATGAAGCCTGTAACAATGTGCAGAAAAGGTCTGGCTATCTGAAAATGCCATTTTTATTGGATTATCAGCATTCATGTAGCTTTAAACAGTAGACACATGTTCTCCATAGGTTAACATTAAGGGGAGCGAATACAATAGGGTTGGTACACAGCAGCCTTAAGCGTAAATCTTTAAAAATAAGGTTCAGTCAGCTTTACTCTCTAAATGATAAGAATGGTTTTGCAGAGGACACCATACGGGTAAATTTACTTTACAATATTACTCAATCAGTCCCTTTTTGTATTGGGTTATGCCTTAATTTGCAGTATAAGATCGAATTCTAAATCAGAATAAAAAGGTTATGAGCATCCTTTTCCCAGCATCCGAGGTTTTCCTAGCGTCCGACCACAATAGAGTTTTATAGAATTAAAGCTTTCTGAGTTAGATTTTGCATGAATTATGGTAATATAGTAGTTTAAAGGGCTGCTGTGTTCTAACCCAATTCATTTCGCTCGCTTCGCAGATAGCCTGAACTTTCTGCACCTTGCAATAGGGTTTATTTTATAAATTTCGTCCACCAAAGGAATTGATGAGCGTTTAAAACACACTATACCATTATTTTCCCCCGAATAATTTAATTTAAAAACATTGTTTTCATTTTGTAAACGAAAAATGCCCAAGGTGGGAAATTTCCTACTCTATTACGAAGTACATTTTATAGAAATAAAATCTTTCAATCTAAGTCGGCAATTTCGTACAGGAATTTAGGAGCGTTTAAAACACTATACCAGATGTTTTCTCCGAATAATTTAAATTTTAAAATTATTACTTGTGTTTTTTTAAACACAAAAAATGTCCCAAGGGGGAAAATTTCTTTCTCTATTACAGAGTACAATTTTTAAAAAATCTTTAAATCCAATTCGGCAATCCTTGGACGCAATTTTGCCATAGGTAAACATTGATGGGAGCGAATCCAACAACACGTACGGGACACTTGTGAGACACTGTAAATAGGCGGTTTCTCAATCCACAAACAACTAAAAATGTAGCCACCCTTTTTCAGTTGATAGCGGATTATTAACATTCTACCTTTTAACTACTTAAAAGAATTAGAAATAAAAAAAATGAGTCAATAACTAGCAAATGTCAGGAATAAGAATTAATAGTATACTTCAAAAAGAAATGTGAATTCACTTGTGAATAAAACGACCGTATCTCCAAATGATATGCTTCTGTACATTTTTTAAGCATATAATCTGTTAGATAATATTCTACTAAAAGATATAAAATATCTTACAGGTTTATGCATATACATATCTGATATTCATACCTTACTTCAAATTTGGATTAGTGCAACTGAGATTCTTTCTTAAAAGAAAGCATACATTTTTCTTCCAATTTTCTTAGGATTACCTTAGCAAATAATATAAAAAAACTAAAGGATGGTACTTTATTATTTGCTGGAAAAAAACTTTCATAATTAAAAAAAATGTGTGATCAGGACTGTTTTACCTTTAATGTCAGTTCTTCGATGTATAATTTTTTTCCGTATATTCTTAGCTAAATAAAAATCATGAAATTGCAGGTTAAGCAAAAAAATGTTAACTGAAATATTTAGTAATCAGTCTGTAGATTTGTCATTAACAGACTGATAACTAAATACTCATTGAGTTATACTGTTCAAGATTCGGCGGACGTAAGTTCTAGTTAAAGCCATTGACATCCTAACAATTAACCCATGAGGGTCATTTTAAAACTAATGCACACGATGGTGCCTCTTTGCACTGGATGATACAATCAGAAAAATAAAAACTTCGTCATTTGCAGTTGAAGACTAGAGGAATATTCATGTGTCTTTGAAAGTTTTCTAACGTGTTTTGTTTTGAATGACACATTTTTGAAATGTAGTCTGCAGGTGTCTCGGTTACTGTGAGTGTAGAAGCTCAAAGATACATCAAGCTTGCAAATTTACGCGGCAAAACTTCATAAGAAATTCACAATTATTTGTTTGAAGTTTGTGTTGCGAAACTCTGCACATTTTCTCTTTGAGCTACACGTTTTCTTAACCTTTTAACTGTCAAGTTTTTTTTTATGTTTGTGGTACGGAACAATTTTTTATTGTAAAAATCAAATGTTTAGTACAAAATAACGTACATAAACTGCTACCTACTGAATATACTGAATGAAGTAAAAATTCACCTCTTAAAGATATGGTATAGACTACTAGTACTGCCATCTATTGAATAAAGCCCAAAACAACTTGCCCCACGATAGATTCGGGTTTGACAATAAGATGCAAGAAAAAATATCTACTCCGAGTATGACTCGAACAGGATATTTTGGAACGCAAGTCCCGCTCCGATGACTATCGCGGGCACGATAAGTAAAAGGTTAAGGGACGTGTCAGCACACAGTACGATGAAAGGTCAAGAAGACCTAAAACATCAACAGATGATCGAAGGGTGAAACTTATGACGGACTCTATTTAAGAAAGTATTCGAGCGACATGCGAGGATTTAGCAGAAGCTACAGGAGTTTCATCAACCTCAGTCTATCGTATTTTGACAGACGTCCTGGAGAAAAGTTTGTTCTCGGTGGGATCCTCACTGCTTGACATCTGAACAAAACCAAAAACCCCTGGACACTGCACTGTTGTTGAAACAACCATTTGTCATTGAAAGACGGCAATTTTTGTCTCGTATAGTCACCATCGACGAAACATGGATTAGGAATTTCGAACTGAATTGAAATCACAATCAATCGACTGGTTATGTCCATCTTTTCCACGGGGCAAAAGATTTCGATGAGTCCAATCAAAAGAAGAAAGCTGAGGATGATCTATGCTTACGACCAGCGAGGAATCGTCATAAATGATAGAGTTCTACAAGTGTGACTGAAGCACACTTGAATGGATGCAAAACGAGTCGAAATATGCTCAAAAACCGACGTGAATTGTTTCGTGATGGGCTGCTCATCTTGCATGATAAGGCATGGCTACAAGTGGGAAAGGTTGTGACCGATTTACAATTGGGAAGTGTTGGCTCATCCACCATACAGTGTCGACATTGTGTCCACCTCACTTCGACCTTTTTCCCAAGTTGAAAGAACCTTTGCGCAGTCAACATTTGTCACCTTAGAAGAGCTTAGTTCAGCCGTTACCCGAGTCATTAGAGGACTCAACAAAAGTAGCATGCTGCAAGGAATAGAAATTCTTCCTAAATGTTGGGACTTACTTACACAGGGGGACCATATAGATGAACTGCAGAGAAAAATTGTCAGAAGTCTAATAGGTAAAACAGAGCTAATTTAGTGTGCATTATGTTTAAACTGACCCTCGTACTAATACAAGAGCAAAAAACATAGCATTCTCCTTACAAAAAGAAAAAAAAAAGTACGAATGCACCAGAAAAACACTAGAATTTTTTCAAATTGTCAGGATTATGTAGAGGGAAAGACGTTGTCTTCGACTTCCAGTTCCACGGATATAAATCTAGCATCTTACAGATGATTGTTCAAGGGCAGTGGTCCTCAATCCCCGGGCCGCGGACCAGTACCGATCCGTGGATCAGATGGTACCGGGCTGCCCAAGGAACATTAAATTATTTCCATTTTATTTACTGTGGTGTATTTCCCTCGGGTTAGTGCGACTTTGTCGGGTTTGTGCTAATTTATACCTTTGTAACACAAGAACTATTTGTAACTATTGTAACTATTGTACTACTTGTAACTATTTTAAAATAGTTTATTGTTTATTAAACATTTCAAAATTATGAATTAAAATTGCAGTCATAGCCCCCCTCATGGGGCCGCGGTAACATTATCAAACGTTGTCCGGTCCGCGGTGATTAAATGGTTGGGGAGCACTGTTCCAGGGCATTCAAACGTGTAAAAAATTGATACTGGACTAGTGGTAAGAAATAATCATCGAGATCAAAAATCCGCAACATCGAGATAAAATACAAAAAAAAACCAAAATATAATTAATACTTGTGAAACCAACAAACTTAATTGTTACTGTAAAAACCTTTTGTCTTCTGTATTGGCTGAAAAAAGATAACGGATCGAATGTAAGAATTTTTTTATGTTTCACCTAATATTATTAATTACATATACCTGGGACTCAAATACATAAAAAGCTTGTACATAGGAAAGGCAGCAGATGAATAGTAAATGATGACAGGAAAGTTAAATCATTAAAATATTAACTCTAATCTGGGAAAAATATTTTTATTCGTGGACTGCAAAACCCAACGTGGATTTTTCAACATTAGCTGAGCAATAAATGTCATACAGAGATATAAATGGTGACAAAAAGAGCTTGGTGAGAGAATAAAAAGTTGAAGCAAAGGCTGAAAAGGTAAAGACAGGAATTTGAAATTGTTTGTCATGTTACCCATGCCACACGGATTGTTTCTAATCTTATGTATAAAAGATTACCGTAAAATCCCCATATCTACTGTTCCAGTTTATTCATAAGCAGCCTAGACAGAAAACCTGCTTCTGGGGAAGTACTCGTAGAAGACTCCAATTACGCACTTCGCTGCATACTTAATTACCTTTGTTGAAAACATTCTGTTGCCTCATAGTTAGTTGTGTTCATTAGCCACAAAGAGGAATATTTCGGAATATTTTTATAATTAAATTTGACTAAGATATATAACCTATATTGCAGTGTCAGGTATTTTCGGAGCTGAACCGCACATTCCTTATTTCATTACGGCAACTTTTACTAACAGCTGCAATAAAAGTTGCAGAGATTGTAGCACAACCTAATGCATAAAACAACCTCCTTATTTATAAGATAGTACGAAAAATTAAAAATAAACCTAAATATTTTTTATCAGAAAATACAAAGATTACGAAAAAAATAGCAGAATAACAGTGAAAAATATGATGCAATTAAACTAGTTTTGGGTATTAAAACCATTTCAGGGGTGCTGGTCCATTTTTGAACCCCTATTTTTCTTGTCCTTCTTTCACTTGCACTCAGTGTATTCCAATTAAATGAGTAGAAAAATGACTTGTGCTGCCATCTGTTACCAGTGAAAAGAAGTAAAATTATTTTACAAACTTTAATTGGAAAAATTTTCAAGATTTTTTTAGGTTTAAAAAATCGAGAAAAAAATGTGCACCGTGCAAAAGGTGGAAGTTGTTGCCCCTGAAAGGATTAAAGGTATAAATTTGAAATTATCAAAACAAAATTTAAACAGATATATGCCAGTATACGCTTGTATAGGATTTTTTAAGAAATCAAACATTTTATTGGTAACGTTGAAAATCAGAGACCGTGTGAATTTTTATTCAGTTTAGATTGCACCATTTACAACTATTGGAAATATTAATAAAAAATAATCTGCAAACAAATAAAATGTGACTATAACATTAGAGTAACTCTATCATGACTAAGGAAAGATTATTAGATAAAAAAGTTTATATAAGATATGAACGTATCAGGTTAATACTTCTGAGTCTATAATGTACACTGACAGCTTGGCAAAAATTCTTCATTTTAAATGTACCGTAAAAACATCCTATATTACAGTGCGGCTTAAATGTACGAATTCCCTCACTTAAATGTTATTATTTCAAGGATTTCTGATTCTTTTTATCAAAATCTCAATTGCGGAATTCCTCATTATAATAACATAAGTGATTACTTAATACTTTTGTAAGTAAATGTGTATTTTTCTATCTTTGACTAAAGGTTTTTTTAGTAATGCGTCTAATATGACAGTTAAAAATTTCTATTGCAAGCAATAATATTAAAACCCCTCTACCTTTTGAGAGATTTTATCAAGTGTGTACTGTATATTTCATCCTTTGCATCCTTTCAAAAACAAATTAATTTGGTAGTTTCATATTGTAAATTTAATATTTTCTCCAACAGTAATATCGAATTTAAATGCATTTTTGTTTAAATATTCACACTTATTCTGCATTTAAATAAATATTGGTATAATTTTCCCATTAAAAATTAAAAGTATTTTTTAACGTGTCTATACAAGTCATTTCTTGGAAAAAATGGCGTGTAAACGCTTTCAAATCTTGCTTCCTGTGAGGCTGGTAACTAACACCAGGGGTATTTACGAGACTTATGCCTTGACAAAGGGTTTTATTCTGCAGTGACAAAAGGTTTTTGGTTATTTGGTCAGGGCCACCGTGGAAGAATCTGGGCCGCGAAAAACCAACTGATCCCATTTCAGTCTTATTCATTGTTACTTTAAATAGATATATCCCAAACGCGTATTCGAAGTAAATTATTGTAACTTTTTCGAAAACAGAATATAGAAGAATAGAAAACAGGCAGATCAAAGTAGATCACCGATTAAATGAGAGGAAAATTAAAGGGTAATTTATGCATTTTTAAGGGTAATTTATGCATTACCCTTAAAAACAACCACACTTAAACTTTTCCTTACGGGGTGGGATAGCATGTATCCCAAGAATACGGGCCCAAGAATTTATATATATATATATATAAAACAAATTTTTGTATGAAAATTCCAAACTTCAAAAATTTTAGCCTTGTCGGAACAACTTAATCTTTTTTGGGAATTCGTCAAAGAGAAAAAGGGATCTAAATTTTTTGAGAGGAATATTTTTTGTTATATACTTTAGGGAAGGTTATATATACATATATATATATATATATATATATATATATATATATATTTATATATATATATATATATATATATATATATATATATATATATATATATATTCTTGCAAAGGGTATGAAATTTCCCGTGCGAAAGAGGAATCGGAAAAATGGGCCCCGTAAGCTAAAGGTTAATGCTCCCAAACTCAGAAATAAAAAGCTATGTTTTATATTTCGAATATAGAAGTGATGCTCAATATTAATTGTAGATTTTAAAATGCTTGTTGTTCCTGCTTTGCCTGTTCTAGAAATTCCCTGTCAGTTAAATTTTCAGTGGATCTCCATTTAAAAGTTGTATAACTTAATGGAAAAGCGAAAAAAGATACTTGTCTTTCAAACGAATAAAGTGCAATAATCAGTCAATGTAGATCGCCTTTTTTGAAAGGACTCCGAGATGACAGTAGGTGATGAAAAGACACTTTGGAAGAGTTCCATATTGCAGTTAGTTAATACAGGGAAATCCTTCATGTTTAAAACCTTAAAATCATTCTATTTTACCCTTATTTTCAGAAATAGATGATTCTAAAATTTTGAAGCTTGCTGATTTACTGATAGGTTGCTTAGGTATTAATAGTAGACGAATTTGGTTATGCATCGCTGAAAGACAAGAGATTTTCCGACTAGAAACAGTAATAAAATAATTAAAACTATTTAGAAAAAATGATCATATGCTATATAAATAACGTAAATTTAGATATATTTAAGATTAGAAAGGACTAAATTAAATTTTTGTGCTTTAGTACTTATCAGTGAGGTAAAGTGTATCTAAAAATTATAATTTGTCTGTATTCGATGAAAAAAAGTGTCAAATTTTGATATAAATTTTCTTAAGAGTTTAAGCTTTGGATATATTTTTATTTTAACAGATAAAGTATAATTTAATGTCACTGGCTTTATTTTGTCAAAAGCATGCTTCTCCTTTGGCCAATTCCTGTTAATTCTAATTGAATAATTTGCTAAATTTTGTCTTCTATAGCTGACTCCTTAAAAACATTAAATTGATTTAACAGGCACGTCTATAAAACTTTACCCTGCTCGAAGATTGTCAGGCTTTCCTTTTATTAAATTTTCTCAGCTTTATTGGTCCGGCTTCTAATAATCTTGTTGAGAAACGTCTGGACGTTTCTTTGAAGTTTTACATTGAAAATTAATACAATTTTCATTAAGCTGATTTGTATCTCTCTCTCCAGAGCTTAGTATGAAATTTCCTTTAAAAATGAGACTATTTTCTTTTTCAAACGATCAAGGGTCCAGCCTCCACAGTTTCGATCGGTTAATCTAGAGGGAGTAAATACACGAGATATAAAAGTATGTAACAAAAAAGTTTGTTATTGGAAATGCCTATATCTCCTTGTAAGCAGATTATCTACTCGATACCACTTGGGGAATAAATACAATTCAAACGTATCTAATGTACGACTTTTAGAATATTTTATTTTCCCTGCAAAAATGGAGTTACTAACAGGTATTAAATTATTTAAGAAAATATAATTAATGTACATATTTTTTTCCTAGCACTTCATATGGCCGCGTAGAAGTATTAAGGGAAAAACAAAGTAAAATTTCCTTAACGTGAAATAATGAAACATATCATTCCCCAAATGTTTATTTTCCCCCCCCCCCTCAATAGGTGTCACGAAAACACCAGAAATTCTTCCATTTTCTTATTGATTAAGATGCCGAGAGAGTAAGCCATTTCATTTTGTCACTCTCGATTATTTTGCCCGACACAGTGTGAGATTATTTATTCTTCTATGCCACATGGGAATTTAGGAAGTTAAAGATTACCTTATGAGGTTTTTGGTTGTGTCTATAATTCAGTCATTTAAAATGTGTTGAAAATAAAATTCTTAAAAGAGTTATACAAAACACATTTTATATTATATAAAAAATGCTCTCTACATGTCATTGACTTTAAAGATCATTTCTATAAATGTCAGACATATATATATATATATATATATATATATATATATATATATATATATATATATATATATATATAGTTGTGTCCCTGAATCACCCACCCTACTCCTCAGACTTGTCTCCCCCGGAGTTTTTCTTGTTCCCCAAATTGAAATCAGCCCTGAAGGGCCACAGGTTTTCGGACATTTCGAACATCCAACGTAATGCTACGACCCAGCTGAAGGCCATCCCTAAAGACGACTACGCCAGGAGTTTCCAAGACTTGTACAGCCGTTCCCAGATGTGCATTACTGCCTACGGGGTTTACTTCGAAAGACAGTAACAACTGTTTCATATATATATATATATATATATATATATATATATATATATATATATATATATGTATATGTGTGTGTGTGTGTGTGTGTGTGTGTGTGTTTGTTTGTTTGTTTTATACATGTATATATAATATACATTTATATATGTTTATGCGTAAATGTTTTAGAAGGTTTTATCGCATTCACTAAAAAAATTAAAATTTCTTATGGTTTTTTTATGAGTATCATAAACCTACGAAAAAACCATAGTATTTTAATTAAGAGTTGTGTTTATCCCTTCGTCCACTATGTATGTTTAGAACATACACCTCATGCTTCTTACCAAGTTGTCTTAAAGTATCATCTCCTGAGCATGTGGAAATCGGAGCTCCCGAATTTCCCCTGGTATAGATGACTTTTTTCTTTGCACATCTCAATTATAGTCTATAGGCCTTCTAATTAGATACCTAATACCATCATTCTGAACTGAATGTTTCTTTTTGAATGAAATCTCTTCACCAGGATCTTCTTAGATGAGTATTAGAGTTTTTCAGTATAATGTCTGGACTCTTGACACCCCTGAAAGCCAAACTCAGTATTTCAATTCAAAAGGATATCCTTATTATGGATCTGCGGTATCCAATTAGTTCCTTTATGTGCTGTTTCTGAGACTCTAGCAGCAGTACAGAATCTAATTCTATTATCGAGAGTCAAATATCTCCAGAATCTAGAGTTTTCTTTAGAGGAATATTAAGGAGTTCCTAATATTACTATGTGTCCCTGTCCTGTATTTTGATGATTCTACCTAGCCAACGTGTCAATTTTGTTCCCGGATAGGCTGTTTTTAGAAAAATTGGAAAAACAAATTCTCAGAGGGATTAAAATAAATCATCCTCAGGGATTAAAATAAATCAATCAGGGATTAAATAAATATCTTTGTTTCACTGCATTACGTTTGTATCCTATGTTTCATCCTATGAGAAAGTTTTAAAGTGTATCTGAACATATTTCAAATCGTATAATTCAGATCGAGTAAGGTGTGGTACAAATCTACATAAAAAAGCATACTATTCTATTTCTTTTACCGTTTCTCTTTAAAGCTCTGTAACTAATCTCAGTACCAAAATACATTCATGAAAAGAAACTGTGAGTTATGGAATTCAAGTAAAAACTTATTTTGAAAATTTATCTGATATAAAATGCAAAACATAGCGAAATAGTTTAGACATAATATTTTCATGACTCAAATGAAATCATCTTGCATTACGTTTTGAAAGTGAGAGACTGTTATACGTAATTGTACAACATATTTTATGATATGTTTTAATATTATGGAGTTTTCAAATAACTGATGAAAGTAATTTTCAGTTTTCCTGATATTTTATGCTTAAACTTTACAAATTACTTTACGAAATTGAAACAGCCTTTATATAGTTAGTTCTTTGAAAAATCAAAATATTTGAAATATATAGATGTATTTGTATGCATTATAGTCACAGAGTTTGAAAATTTGTAGATATCTAATTTGAAACGGATGTTTGAAACTTCAAAAATAAAATTAAACGTGTGTTGATTGATTCGAAATGTACGCAACTTAAAGTAAATACGACAAACATATAGGATCTTGAAATGCATTTACTGATGATTTTGCAGTCGGATTTTTAGAGCAACGGTTGAATATAAATAACAACTAAAACATGAACGAACTAAAGATATATTTCAGCGAGTTTCTATCATAACACAAGAACATAAAGCAGAATTTCCCGTATTTTAACTGTAACGCTGTCTATTAACATTAAACCACAAGCAATACAAACAAACATCGGTGATGGAATAGCTTCTTAGAAAAAATTTTTACATTGAAATTTTACGGGAAGTGCGGATATGTACCTTAAACACTTCATGTTTATTTTCTTCAAGACTAATTAGAATATTGTCTGGAGAAAAGTTGTCTAAAATTTCTTTGGTGAATTTATTAAAAATTCTATTATAAACTTCATTAAAAACCACATTATACACTGCTTGACAATTGCTAAGGAACAACTGTTTTTTTCAAACTAGCTTTCCCGACAGCAGACCAATCACAGTAAATTGAAATACAGAGGGCGTAACAGGGCAGGATCTGTTATCTGTATAAAATGCAGTACACGAAAACTCTTTATTCCTTCGAAAATTCATGCAGTTAGGTGTCTGACGAAAATAGCGCCGTAGATTGTTGGAAGTTATTTCTGGGAAAATCAGTGTGGTGTGGCAATAATTAAGTGCAAAATGTATGCAAGACATCATTTCAGTGCGTACGATCGTGGATGAGCAGTTGGACTGCTCGAAGCGGGACAAAGTGTCACTACTGTGGCCAAGGTAATGTGAGTGGCAAAAAGTGTCATATCGCGATTAAAAAAAGGACGCTGAAGGCGGATATGCTATTCGAAAGTATTCCAGTGGTATTGGAGGGAACACCACACCACAAGAGCATCGATACGTATCCCTAGTGGCGAAAAGGAACTGACACCTCACTCCTAGTCAGATAGCTGCAGACCTTGCAACCGCTACCCGTACAAATGTATCAGCCAGAACCATTTCTAGGCGATTAAAACAGGTTTGTTTGTATGCACGGAAGCCTGTTCAATGCATCCCACTTCAACCACGCCATCGTCTAGAACTATTACGTTGGTGTAAGGAACATATTGGTTGGGGTCAGCAAGAGTGGTCCAGAGTGATGTTCTCTGACGAATCCCGTTTCACTTTGACAAGTGATTCTGGCCAACAGTTAGTGTGGAGAGAGAGGGGAACACGCTATGCACCAAAGAATGCTCAGGCACGTCATCGGTATGACCAAGGCGTGATGGTGTGGGCAGGCATTATGCATAATGGCAAAACATCGCTTCACATCTTTGAGCGAGATACCGTTACATCGCAGCGGTATTGCAGAGAGATTGTTCTGGATTATGTTCATCTTTTTAGGGGTGTGGTAGGTCCATATTTTCTGTTTATGGACGACAATGCTTGCCCACACAGGACGGCTGAAGTATCGGACACACTAGAAAGTGAAAATATTGAACGTATGACATGGCCTGTTTACTCTCCTGACCTAAATCCTATAGAGCATGCCTGGGATGCTCTTGGCAGACGTGTTTCTCAAAGAACTTGCCCTCCCTGAACCTTGCAAGAACTGAAAATTGCCTTCAGAGAGGAGTGGAACAATATCCCCCAAGGACTCCCCAATACTTTAGTAGACAGCATAAAAAACAGATTATTGTCTTTTATTGAACAATAATTCTTTTCTGCCTTTGAATATTCTTCTATGTTTTGCATTCATTACGTCTAACTAAGGTTTATATAGTGAAAAATAAATTGTATTCTAATGTAGAGCATAATATTAACAATAATGCGAATAATATTAGATAATTATTCATCCTGAGAAGTTGAAATATCTTATAAATTGATTATTAAATGGTTATTAGGGTGTTTAATTTTTAAAACTCTGATTAGATAGGAATCATGATAAAAAGTATTTTTCACGGAATGTAACATTTGAAAACGTTTTAAAATTTAGTATTTATAAAAAAAAATTGTCCAATAAAATTAATGTGTTAATATTTAAATTAAGTATTTGCATTATAAAGGTAGAAAAGCAAATATAACTTATGTTTTTAGTAATTAATTATTTTAAAAAATTGCACCGTGTATTCTGTATCTTTTTATTTATAGGAAAAATTTGCTTGATAAAATTAATTATTAAATAGTAAGAAAAGTATGATTTTTGCTACTATTTATTAATTGATAATCATGTTTTTAATTATTAGATTTTTTTATAATTATGGCTTTAAATCATTTGTATAGTGAAAAACAATAAAATATCTACGAAAAATTTCTTATAAAATACTCCACAAAAGACCGACTGTCAAAGAAAGAAAAATACATAGAATGAGTGACTTACGAGAGAAGAAAAATATGTCACACACCATACTCTAAATCACATCTGCCTTCATAGCACTTTATCAGCTAGAGAGACCTCACACGACCAGGAAAGGCGAGAACTCGGCAAATAAATAATACTCTGTATTTGATAAGCGGAGTGTAGAAATATTTACTTAATGTGGCTAACTCTTTGTGTACGTTTTGGTCTCAGAATGCTGTGCGAAAAATCGCAGTCGTTTTAAAGATCTAAAGTGATTACGGTAGCTTAATAATGTAATTTAATTCAGAAAATTTCGCATGAGGAGTATTTTGTGAGAAGTTCTACCTTTGTGCTATAGCCTGACATATATTTATGTGATATTTTCCTACAACATTCGTGATAATTATTATTTAAAATGGGTGATATAATTCTATGCATACTAAGATTTCATCATAGATATCTGTTGAAAAATCCCATGCATTGTTACCTAGTGAACTCAAGTTCAGTAGGTTTGCTTCGAGCTATATTTCCATCTTCGAAAAAATATTTATATGAAAGATTAAAAATCTGCTATATGATTTACATTTAAAATGCGCATATGCATTACATTTAAAATGCGCATATTAGTAGTTAATGTAGGCCTCATAAATCATCCATTTGATACTTTTTTATCTTAAATCATGCTTCAAAGACAGTGCTTCAGTTTAATCTGAATAACGTAAAGTATTTAGGGTTATTTAAAGCCAATCCTTTTGTAATAACATATATCAAATATTCTTGTTATTACAACGTGTCTGTGACAGACACACAAGCATGCACACAGACACACACACACATAGATACATTTATATATATTATATATATATATATATATATATATATATATATATATATATATATATATATATATATATATATATAGAAAGCAGGACTGAACTCTTAACTATGAACTTTAAACTTCATAAAATGTTATTTGTAAACGCATATAATGTCTGGCGCAAGAGGGCGCCGCTAGCACGAACATTATCACGACCCCTCTACTCTGTTTGGGGAGAACATTGAGACTCCCGCTTTGGATTCCATCGTGGACGGACTACGTTTTTTTTCAATTCTTTCTTAATAAATCTTAATTGTTTTTGTTATTTACGATGGTTTCTAGTTAGTTTATGTTGTGGATGTTTTACTCCAACCCCGCGCCCTACAATTATGGTGTCAGAAGTGGGATTAGGAATGAATTAAAAAGAAATCAACGGGCACACGACAAGAATCCCCATCAACGCATTACGATGCAACGGACTCCGAACTCAAGTAAGATCCTACTATTTTTATGAATTACGATAGTGACTGTTTTGTTTCTTCGAATTACGGCTAATTACGATAATTCTATTTATACGATTTATGAGCATTATTTTATGTTACGAATATTTACGATTTTTGCTACGATTAACGACTCTAAATGGAAAAAATGAAATTAGCTGATATTCCCCGAATTAAAGCAAACTTGAAGTCTGCTTCTGTTAAATCTATAAAATGTTTGCATAATTTTGTTTATGAAACTGAAGGTGACCGATTAAACCGGAAACGGTTACGAGAATTTTCTGGCTTTGACTACCAGAAAAACGACGAACATTATGAGAAGAAATTAACTTTTGCTGTGAAACACGTTAGGCTTGCGAATTTAATTACAATTTGCAATATTTTATGTATTGATTGTGACGGAAATGAAACTGTTCTCGCTACTCGAATTCTCGATAGCCTATTAGATATTGAAACGCTTAAAAATGATAATTTTGAATCTGATAGCGACGATGAACACGTGAATGAAGAAATTCGTAGCGAAGTTAGCGAATTAACCCGTGTAGAACCATCAGTAGATAAATTTCTAAATTTACTATTTCCTATCATGATATCGAATACAGTTTGAGAAAGTTCGACGGGAAAGATAATTATTCCATCGAAAAGTGGATAACTGATTTTGAAGAAACGGCAGGTATTTGCGCATGGAATGATCTTCAAAAATTAATATTCGTGAAACGATCATTAACTGGATTAGCGAAACTTTTTATTCAAGGTGAATCTGGCTTAACTTCGTGGGCTAAGCTTAAATTAGCTCTTGAACAAGAATTTGCCTCGAAGTGCACAAGCTCCCAACTCCATAAAATGTTGACGAAACGTCGTTTAAACAACAAAGAATCTCTGCAAGAATATTTTCTGGTCATGAAAGAACTAGCAAGCAAAGGTAACATCGAAACAGAATCCTTAATTCAATATGTTATAGATGGTATTCCCGATAAACCGTCTAACAAAGTCATTCTTTACGGTGCGAAAGATTTAAAAGAGTTTTAGGAAAAATTAGGTATTTACGAGAAAATACGAAATCATACTACGATTCCAACTGAACCAGAAACGACAAAAAAGAAAAAAACATTTCACCCCTCTTTCAGACGTGTCTCCCCGCTTTCAGCGTTGTAAAAACTGCGGTGATAAAAATCATAGTGTTTGCCCATTTAAAGATCGCGGAAGAAAATGCTTCAATTGCAACCAGTTTACGAAAGACCACGTTTCTGCTATCTGTCCGGTGAAAAATAATAAAACCCCTAAAAGTCAAGCCAAGAATATCAGTCGCAGTGTTCCCGAAGAGAAAAATTCTCTTGTACAGATAAGCGTCAGGTTGAACGATAATGAGCTGACGGGTATTTTCGACAGTGGTTCCAGTTTGCATGTAATACGATCTGTGAAAGACTTTGTTTCCCAGTTTTTTCTCCCCCCGCCATGAATATAGTAGGACTAGGCTCTAAGAATGTGTTTACCAAGGGTTCTTTTATGCATAGCGTGGAAATCAACGGTCACTCCTTCGAATTGCTGTTTCACGTTGTCCCGAATGAAGCTATGAGTTTTGACTTTATTATTGGCACCCCTCTGTTAGATTTCGCTGACGTTATTTTGAAAAAAGATTCTTTAATCATTCAGAAGCCCTCCAACACGAACAACTTTTTATTGTTGATGGAAAATTTACCCAACTTTGTTACTAACGAATTAGATTTAAACCACATTAAAGATAAGCAAAGAAGAGACACTATTTTTAAACTTGTATCTAAATATACGCCAAACAAAACGGAAACCGTAGATATCTCTATGAAGATAATTTTAAACGACGATATTCCCGTGTATCAAAGACCCCGACGTTTAGCAATCAACGAAAAATCATTTGTTGATCAACAAATTAAAGAATGGTTAGAAGCCGGAATAATTAGACCTAGTTGCTCTGATTATGCAAGTCCAATTGTTCTGGTTAAGAAAAAAGACGGATCTACGCGACTATGTGTTGATTACCGAGCATTAAATAAGAAAACAATAAAGGATCGTTTCCCCTTACCGTTAATTGAAGATGTTCTGGATAAATTACAGGGTGCAAAAATATTCACAACGATTGATCTCCGAAATGGCTTTCTTCATGTCGATGTAGAAGAAAATAGTCGCAAATTTACTAGTTTTGTAACTGGACAATATGAATGATGGACAATATGATGGACAATATGAATTTTTGAAAACACCTTTTGGTCTCTCTAACAGTCCCAGTGTTTTTCAGAGATATATCTTCCACGTATTCCGAAACCTCATTAATGAAGGTATTGTTATATTGTATATGGATGATATAATTATTCCGTCAGTAGACGAAGATGAAGGTATTCAACGATTACGTCAAGTTTCTGAAGTAGCCTCTCGATACGGATTAGAAATCAAATTGAAGATATGCCAGTTTTTAATGCAAAAAGTAGAATTCTTAGGTCATGTCATCGAAAACGGAACTGTTAAGCCATCTCCGTCAAAAACAGCTGCAGTGCAGAAATTTCCTCAGCCAACGACAATTAAGCAGGTCCAAAGCTTTCTAGGCCTCACGGGATATTTTCGAAAATTTATCCCTGGTTACTCTACTATCGCAAAACCGTTGAGCGACTTGCTTAGAAAACCTGAGTTTATTTTTGGTCCAAACCAACAAGAGGCATTTTTGCGATTAAAACAATATCTCGCTACTGAACCCGTTTTGAGCATATTTACACAAGGCAGAAAACTCGAAGTGCACACTGACGCTAGCAAACACGGATAGTGAGCTGTGTTATTGCAAGAAGATGAAAATGGAAAATATCACCCCATCCATTACATGAGCAAGAAGACGTCGCAAGCTGAATAGAAGTATTGCTCGTACGAATTAGAAGTTCTCGCGGTCATTGAATCATTGAAAAAATTTAGGAATTACTTGCTTGGTTCCAAATTTACAGTTGTAACCGACTGTGCCGCTTTCCAGATGACAATGGGCAAGAAAGACCTTTCACCGAAAATTGCAAGATGTCATTATTCCTGGGAGAATTTGACTATGAAGTTATCCATCGGTCAGGAGCACAGATGAAACATGTAGATGCGCTAAGTCGCAACACTGTGTTAACTATTTCAAATACGGACGACGATATAACCGCCAAAATTAAAGCTGCCCAAAAACGAGACGAAAATATTGAAACGATTAAAACCTTGATAGAAAAGGGAAATGATGAAGAACATTTTGTCAAAAATGGAATTTTATATAAGTATAAAAATGGAAGAGAACTTTTAATGGTGCCTCAAGAAATGGAAAAAGAAATAATCAAACGAATTCATAGTAAAAATCATTTTGCATCATCCAAGACCGAAGACGTTTTAAATCAAAATTATTATATACGTAATGCCAGAAAACAAATTGATAACGTCATTGCCAACTGCGTAGAATGTATCCTATGTAACAGAAAACGTGGCAAAGGAGAAGGTTTACTTAATCCTATCCTAAAGGAAAATTCACCGTTGTGCACGTATCACATTGACTTTATAGGTCCTATGCCTTCTACGAACAAGAATTATCAACATATTTTCACTGACGTCGATGCCTTTACGAAATTTTTATGGTTATACCCAGTAAAATCGACATCGTCACGCGACGCGATAGAAAAGTTAAAGCTACAACAAACTACCTTTGGAAATCCTTCACGAATTATCAGTGACAGAGGAAGCGCATTTACTTCGAATGATTTTGAGACCTATTGCGTAGAAGAAGAAATAGAGCATATTAAAATTACAGCAAGAATTACCCGTGGTAACAGTCAGGTTGAAAGGATGCATGAAACTTTAATTCCTATACTCTCTAAACTTTCAATTTCCGATCCAACGAAATGGTACAAATACGTGTCTATGGTTCAACGAATAATGAACAGTACCGCTTCTCGATGTACTAAATTCACACCATTCGAACTGTTGACAGGAGTGAAACTAAAAGGCATAACAGGCATACGAGTGAAAGAAGTCTTAGAAGAAGAGTACCTTAACGCGATGATGAAAGAGAGAGAAAAAACGAAGGAAGAAGAAAGAAAGAATATTCTTAAGATTCAAGATGAAAATCAGAAATCCTTTAAGAAAAGGAAAAAATCATGCAAGTTTAAGGCAAGAAAATCATGCGCAATAAAGCCTACGCGGTACGGAACTAGAATGAAATCAAGACCGAAATCCCTAGGTCCCTACATAGTGACCGATGTCAAGGCCTACGATCGGCACGGTGTCATCAAATTCGAACAACATGAACGTCTCAACATCACGTCCTCCGCTGCCTACTACATGAAACCATGGCATCCCCACTATCCCGATTCAGACGACTGACGAGTTATCCAGCCATCCGATGTCACCACAAGAGCACTCCCTGCATGGTCCCGTGTACTCGATGTCAGCACCAGCGCATCCCCTGCATGGTCCCGTGTATTGTAAGTGTGTTCCATTTTATTTCTTTCTCAGAGACTGTCAGTGTCTATTCCTTAATGTCATCCGAGGCCGCATGACAGCTAGGATGGCCGATCTATAGAAAGCAGAACTGAAATCTTAACTATGAACTTTGAACTTCATAAAATGTTATTTGTAAACGCATGTAATGTCTGGCGCAAGAGGGCGCCGCTAGCACGAACATTATCATGACCCCTCTACTCTGTTTGGGGAGAACATTGAGACTCCCGCTTTGGATTCCGTCGTGGACGGACTATGTTTTTTTTCAATTCTTTCTTAATAAATCTTAATTGTTTTTGTTATTTACGATGGATTCTAGTTAGTTTATGTTATGGATGTTTTACTCCAACCCCGCGCCCTACATATATATATATATATATATATATATATATATATATATATATATATATAAATAAACAAATTGTTTTATGCTTTTCCCATAATTAACTTATAAAGTAAAGAACATCCCTTTTCCTAAAACGCAATATATGAAAATCCTAATTTACAACTATATTAACCCTTTATACACGTGCCGACACAATTCCTGAACAATAAACACATTTACGCATTTTTAATTAAAATTGCCAAGTATCGCATGCAAATTGCTGTCACACCTTCATTGTTGATATTAAACTAAAATTTACTACACACACAAAATCACGTGTTTAACAATCTCACCCCACTAAACCTATTCCAATTAAATGCTGGGAGGCGTCTACTATGATGCGGTTTAACCAATTAAAAATGTATTGTACTTAGTGGTCAAAATGGGCTTTATTCATATCATATGTGTTTAGAGGGAAGGCAACGCTCTTTCTCAATATGCTGTGGTCTCAAACACACTCGCAGCAAGGACGTTGCTTTTTCCCCTCTAACGTGTTGTTACGTCTTGGCCCTTTTCGAGTAAAAGGGGCCACCCAAGCAAAAGCCCACCCCTTTACGAATTCTGCCCGCTTCCAAGAAACCATCGTGGGTCGCTCTTGCGCCCCCCCCTCCCGGCTAGCTGTCTGAAAAGAAAAGGAGAGCAGTGCGTGGGAAGCAACCAGAGAAGGAATCTGTTTTATTGAGCCTCGGATCTTTCCGTCGACTAGCAGGGCCGAAAGGGCGCTGTGCGGACCGAAGGCCTGAAAATTTCTCTCTCGGCTCCCGATTTTACGAGTGGAGAGATACATCTCTGTTAATGCTCTGTTAATGTAAAAGATATTTTGGTTCCTATAGAATATCTCATATGCAGAGGAGCTTAGACTCTCTGCCTTGTAGATACTGTAAATTTTTATTTGTTTAATACAAGCTCTGTGTAATATAATTGTCTCTCGTGTGTCTCATTTTCCACCGAGGACGTTAGGGTAGGTGGGGGCAAAGGTTCGCACATAAATTTTAAAATGACCGGGAAGAATTTGGGAGGGAATCTCGTAGGCAGTGCATTCCTCTACTTCCAGTCAGTTGCCTCGTAAAAAATGTTGGAGTTAAGACCTCCTCTTGCAGAGAAAATGAGGTAAGTTTATTTTCGTCTCTTTTAATGTAATTTTTTGCAACTTTTCAGTAATTTTGAGCATCACTCAAACTCACGAACTGTTTTGGGCTTATTTTCGTATGTCAGGGTGGTAAATAACCTTTCAAATCCTACCTAAGTTTGGGATTAGCTCAAATAAAATAGGGTAAAGGTTTGCGGGCGGCATGGGGTAAAGGTTCGCAGTGCAAACCTTTGCCCCATCTGCAAACCTTTGCCCTTTGGTGGCAACTTTGCTGCAAACCTTTGGTGGTAAATAACCTTTGAAATCCTACCTTAAGTTTAGGATTAACTCAAATACAATGACCTCCATTCTGAAGAAATAGAACCGATACGAAATGGGATAAAGGTTTGCAGGAGTCATGGGGTAAAAGTTCGCAGTGCAAACCTTTGCCCCTCTAACTATTAACATTTGTTTTATGTCCTCTTTTCATTTGGAATCCTTATTAAGAACGTCATTTATTATTAATGAGAATTCACATTTTTGTAATTTGAAAATAAATTATGGTTTTTGATAAAAACTGCCTGTTTTTAATCAGAAATTTTTTTGTAAAATGATTGAAAATCCATAAATCAAAAATAAAATAAATTAGTACAACACAAAAAAATAAAATAGCTCTGAACAAAGACCTATTTTACAAGATAAAAGAATTACATGTTGTTACAAGACATTATAAGCTTCGAAGGTCTGGTTAGGGAAATTAGCTCTAAATGAGTAATTTCCAGATTTGCAAGTCTTTGAAATGCTCCTTCCGTCACAATTTTTGACGAAATTTTATAAAATTTAATACAAAGACTCCTCTTATACATTAAAATAAAGTTACATATTCATTTCAGGTTTCGACTCCATTCAGATTATCAAAGTTTAACTTAAGTGTGGAAAAGTACAAAAATATCACGAGAATTCAGGGTACAAGCATAAAAATATTTCCTAAAAATTAATTATTCAACGAATGCACAAAATAAAACATAACTCTGATCAAAATATATAAGCAATATAAATGCAAAATTATGGGTAAAGTTAAAAATTGGATCGCAAGGAGAATATTAAAAAACTTAATAAAAATTTCAATTTTAAAATATAAAAAATAAAATTTTAAATATTTATAAAATTTTATAAAGTGTTTCATATAGTTTTACTTTAATGATTATTTATGCCAAATTTCATATCTCTGAGGTAAAAATTTCAAAAATTGTTTTGTAATGTCCCCTATCCCCTTAATTTGCTTAATTTTTACGGGTTTTAAAAGAATGAGTAAAGCCTAATATATGATATAACGATAGTGTTAATAGTTGATATTTTAGTTGGAAGTTCATTAGTTTATGAAAAAAATTATTGAGATTAACTCCATTCAATTTGTGAATTTCTTTGTTAGATTCAACTTTCTGTGTTAATAGTTGATATTTCAGTTTGAAGTTATTTAGTTTAAGAAAAAATTTATTGAGATTAACCTATTCAATTTGTGATTTTCTATATATGTAACACCTTTAAAAAGATTACAAAATGTGAAATAAAATTTTTTAGACAACTGTATTTGTGATTTTCGATGCCTATCCAGTAAGAAACCAACGAGTGGGGTAAAGGATTGCAGTGCAAACCTTTGCCCCACGGATTGGGGCAAAGGTTCGCAAACAAATGTTTTTGTAAAATTAAAAATTCGGTGACTAAATCTTTCGGGAAAAAATTCATTATTTTATACACTGAAGTGCCACTGAATTAGGGATAACTACCTAGTAACGAGTTGGGCCTCCTCTGGCCTTGATAACGGCTGCCACACGACGAGGCATAGATTCAACATGCTTCTGGAAACGTTCCACGGGAATGGCTTGCCAAAGATTGGCTAAAGCTGTCCATAATTCAGTAAGGTTCTTTGGTGCTGTGTGAAGGCCTTTCACGCCTTGTTCCAAAACATCCCAAAGATGCTCAATAGGATTTAAGGGGACTCGGTACCCTTATATTGATGAAAATATCGATTTTTCAATTTTTTGTTAAAAATAGACTTTGACACCTCTAGTATATTGGTACAAAGTTTTAAGTTGATCTGACGATTGTAAGTGTATCAAAAATACATTTTATTATCTTAACAGCCATTTAAATGCCACGCCCACTTCAGTGTTTACATTCCTTTTACTCTGAAATTTCCTCCCTGAATTACAAATATAATGCGTAATAGAAAAAGCATGCGTTTAACTGTGAAATTAACTCTTAGTAGATCGTTGTTTACATGTGCTACGCTATTTTCAACTTGTGATTCGGTTAATTTATTGTTTTAAAAAGTCTTTTTCAAGACTAAATCTTCTTGATTTCCTTTAATTTCTTGCTTATATATTTACCAATAAGTGATTATTCAGTTTTCTAACGATTTTTATATTAATAATTGCATTATTTATATTAATATGGTTAGTCGAAAGCGTAAAGCACATTCATCTCGTATGAACAATAAAAGGTGGTGCTCAACGAAAGATGAGATTCCAGGTTCCAGCAGTGCCACAAATGTGATAAATTCAAATCTCAGACTCCAGAATACATCTATTATTGATGATATTATTAAAGACTCTAATTCTGAAGATTATATTATGGTGAACTTTGCTCAAATCAGTAAGTTATTTTTGAACTTGAAGTGTCCAGCCTGTGAAATGCAAACATTAAAACTTGAGCTAGGCACAAAATTGGGATTCTCATACAATCTGAATTTAACTTGTGATTCTTGTGATAAGAAAGTAAATTCTATTAACTCATCTTGTGAAAGAAATGGCAATACTATACCTGACATAAATTTGAGAGTAACACAAGCTTTTTTAGAGACTGGAAAAGGATATTCAGCCATTGAAAAATTTTGCATGGTCATGAATATCCAACCTTTTTCATCTAGAACTTTCAACAAATGTGTAAAAAGTTTAGATTCTGCATATGCTGCTTCACTGAAAAATGTTTCAAAGAATGTGCATGATGTTATTAAAAGGACATATGAAACAATTTCCCCTAATTCTGATGAAATTAAGGACATATGTGTCACGTTTGATGGTACGTGGTTAACACGGGGGCATACATCACTTATAGGAGTAGGATGTGTAATTGACATTCATACGGGTTATGTCGTAGACTTCGAAGTAATGAGTAAAGTATGTCGTCACTGTTCTGTAGCTGAAAGAGAATTTGGTACATCTAGTGCTGAATTCAACATATGGTATGAGGGTCATAAAAGTGCTTGTGACAGAAATCATAGTGGAACATCAGGAGCAATGGAAATGGAAGCTGCGTTGATCCTTTGGAAACGATCTGTTTCTTTAGGCTTCCGATACACTACATTGTTGTCTGATGGTGATTGCAAAACTTTTAAATACTTATCGGAAAGAAATGTTTATGGTCCTGATGTCAAAATAAAAAAGGAAGAATGCGTAAATCATGTCAGCAAGAGATTGGGAACAGCTTTACGGACAACTGTGAAAGAATGGCGTGCTCGAGGTGTTACCTTAGGTGGAAAAGCTCATGGCAGTTTGAGTGAAACAACAATAAAGAAACTTACTGTGTACTATCAAATAGCCATCTTGCAAAACAAAGGTGATGCTACTGGTATGAAAAGAGCAATATATGCTACTCTGTATCATAGCATTTCCACTGACAAAAAACCTCAGCATTCCAAGTGTCCAGTTGGTGTCAATTCCTGGTGTTTCTATCAGGCTGCATTGGCTAGAGGTGACAACCCAGGGAGTCACAAATTAAGAGTAGGTACCCCAATAAATGAAGCATTTCTTCCAAAAATTTTACCCATATATCAACGGCTTGCATCTAGTGAACTTTTGGAAAGATGTGTACGTTGTGGAACTCAAAATGCTAATGAGAGTTTGCACAGTGTGATTTGGGCAAAGTGCCCTAAAGAAATATTTGTTAATAGACAACGAGTAAAATTATGTGTATCAACAGCAGTTTGTGAGTTCAATATGGGTACAATGCAAACAATAAGAGGAGTACAAAATGTACTAGGAATGAATGTTGGTCATTCCACGAAAAAACTTGGTATTATGTTGGATTCACGAAAAGTTTTGTTTCGGAAAAGGCGTAAGAATGCAAAGTACCAACTTGCTCGTAAAATAATTAAAAAAGCTATTCGTAAAAGAGAACAGCTAGCCAGAAAGAGAGAAGGCCTTACATATTCAGCTGGATGTTTTTAAAATTATCATGTGTTATGAGTGAAGTTTACGTACTCTGTTGATGGTGAAACATTGCAACTTAAATTTTCAAACTCTGAACGAAACTTTTAATTAATGCTATAAATTTTTATTATAAGTGTCTTCTAATACATATTTATAAGTATTTCATGCATTTAAAAGTAATTTGAATACCTGTTGCAATAAAAAACACTATAAGAAATATATTTAAATTGTTATTCACATTTTTCACCAGTTTTCTCGTCATTTCTGTTTGGGTAAGTTTTTAATGAAAGCCTCTAATTATAACTAAATGTTCACCTATTCAAATAAAATGGCTATAATTTTCAAGATATATAAGTAGTAACATAATAACATTAATATTAAGAAAACTGGAAGAGGTTTTTACAGTGTTTTCAGTGCTTAAAATCTTTAAATTGATTTTTCTCAGTTTGCTGTTTTTTGACGTATTACTGTGTTTAAAGCAAAGTGACATCTACAAATATATGTCAAATGACTCTAATATTTTTTTGTGGCTTCAATATAATGTACTTAATAAAACTATGGATGGATTTTACAATATAATGAAAAGAAAAAAAATGAAAAATGAAAATGTTGAGGAAACCATGCTTTTTGCTGCGATTTTGCCTGTATTTGTATATTTCATTTTTTTTCTCAGGAAGTAATTCATTAATTGTAAAATCGATCCATAAAATTATAAAGCATAATGTCATACACTTCCAAAAAAAAATCATGTTAGAATTTTGAAAACTAAAGGAGAAAAATAATTTTTAAAATTCTTTAATTTTTTTGAAAAAAATTAAATTTCTCAATTTCTACTCACAAAATGATTTTTTTTCTTGTTAAAATCAGTTTGTATAAGTATTACCTATAATAATATGTGTATACTATAGATAAACATACTTTTGGAAAAAAATTTCTTCAAAGGGTACCGAGTCCCCTTAAGTCTGGGCTTCTAGGTGGCCAATTCACGACAGAGAAGTCAGAAGAATGCTCATCCAACCAGCCAGTAGCCAACCGAGACTTGTGAGAGGTACAGTTGTCTTGCTGGAAAACTCCATTACCGTGCGGATAACAGAACAGCATAAATGGATGGAGGTGATCACCCAGCAACTCTACGTACCGAATTGCACTGAGGGAGGTTGGTACACGCCCAAAAGATCCCAAACAGTGCCACGAAAAAACACCCCAGACCATGATTGAGCCACCATGCCCTTGTACAGTTCCAGCCAGGCATGCAGGATCTATGGCTTCATGAGCCTGACGCCATATTCTCAGCCTCCCGTCGGCGTTAAGTAGTCGGAATCGAGACTCATCACTCCATGCTACTCGTTTCCAGTCCTCTACACTCCAGTCTCTGTGCTCTCTTGCCCAGGCAAGACGTGCAGCCCGATGGCGAGTATAGAGCAATGATACTCTCGTAGGTCGACGGCTCTCGAAACCCATACGGTGAAGCGAGCGTTGCACAGTCCATTTACTGACTGTACGACTGGCACCGTCATTAAACTGGGTGGTAATTTGAAGCTAATGTTTGGCTTCGCTGGCTACGTACAATACGCCTGAGCCGTCTCTCACCACGCACTGTCAAGGCTAATTGTCCTTTGCAGTTTGCCCGATCGCTAGTTTTTTTTTCCACCATCCATGTATTCTTGGTATACTCTTGAGACTGTCGACCTTGAAAATCCTAGCTGTCTGACGATTTCGGAAATTGAATGGCCCATGCGTCGCGCACCTACGATTTGTCCGCGATCAAAGGCGATTAAATCAGGCAGTTTACCCATACTGGCAATTCCAACAACTAATTCAGAACAACCACAGTACGCACTATATATGCAGTTACCACAGCGCCCTGACTTGCGCATACATGATGCGCAGCGCTACACAATTTGCATAGGCTTTGCTATCCCTAATTCAGTGGCACTTCAGTGTAGAAGGTAGAGGAGATACCCAACTACAATACAAGTGACTTTTTGGGGCGATATAAAGGAGGCCCGTAAAAAACCAAAAACTCAAAACTGCAAACCTTTGCCCCCACCTTCCCTACACTGTGCATCAAAGCAGTCATCATAACTGCTTGTCTGCATTTTGCTTAACCCCCTCTGTACCAGTGGATCCACGTATGGATCCATGGAATGATTCTCCACAAACACGAACTGTAAATTAACTTTTTTATTTAATTTTTATATAAATCGATGTAGATATCGTTACATTTATATATGTATCGATTTATATATATATATATATAGATACAGTTGGCTATCTGTTTAACGACTTTCAAGGGACCGTGAAAGATCGTCCTTAAGTAGAGATCACCCTTAAACAGAATTTCTGAAAAAATAACATTTCCCATAACGTCGGAGGGGCCGGGACTGGGGAATATCGTCTTTAAATAGAGATCGTTAAGTAGAGCGTCATTAAACAGAGAGCCAACTGTATATATATATATATATATATATATATATATATATATATATATATATATATATATATATATATATATATATACATACACTCAAGAGCCAAAACATTATGACCACCTGTCAATAACGTGTTGGCCCACCTTTGGCGCCAACACAGCTTCAACCCGCCTTGGCATGGATGCCACAAGTCCTTGGTAGATGGCCGGAGACAGATAGTACCAGATGTTTAAGCAACGGTCACGCCAATCCGAGATATTGCGAATTGGTGGTCTTTGAACTCTGAGCTGCCGTCCCATGAAATCCCAAATGTGTTCTATCGGATTGAGATCCGGTGAGTTAGGCGGCAAGGACATTAACTGGAATTCAGCATCATGTTCCTGGAACCACTCCAACACAATTTTAGCCTTGTAACACGGGGCGTTGTCCTGTTGGAACATTCCATTTCCAGCTGGAAAAACAGAGGCCATGTAAGGGTTCAACTGGTCCTCAATGATGTTCAGATACCCTGTAGCATTCATGGTCTGCTCTACCACAACCACGGGTCCCAGAGACGCCCAAGAGAACGTCCTCCAAAGCATAATACCGCCACCACCGACCTGTGTATGACCTACTGTACATTGATTGAGCAATAGTTCGCCTGGAAGACGGCGTATCCTGACACGGCCATCGGCGTGATGAATGACAAACCGTGATTCATCTGACCAGGCAACTCTCTCCCACTGATCCATGGACCAGTCGCGATGTTCCCGGGCCCAGCGCAGGCGCAGTTGGAGATGACGCTTGGTCAGCAAAGGCACACGAGTGGGACGTTTGCTGCGTAGCCCCATATCCAACAGTGTCCGCTGAACAGTGTGTTGCGATACTATTCTACTTGGCACTGCATTGTATTGGGCTGTCAGCTGAGCCACTGTCTGGCTCCCGTTTTGCTTCACTATGCGAGACAGTCTCCGACGACCTTTTTCTTTGATAGCGTGTGGACGTCCAACACCATGTCGTCTACTGCTGGTTTCACCGTCATTCATCCACTTTGCATAAGTACTAACAACTGTAGGTCGCGAACAACCCACGAGTCGTGCAGTTTCGGAAATACTTGTTCCGAGCCTTCGAGCCATTAAAATCTGCCCTCTATCAAAGTCGCTTAGATCCGCAGCCTTTCCCATCACACACAGAAGTAAGTGAAAGAATGATTCTTCAGACTCTCCAGCAGCAGTTAAATAACACTTCCACCTTATCACGTGCCTTCCACGTCATCCAGGCGAATTCATTGCAAAATGTAGGGGTGGTCATAATGATTTGGCTCTTGAGTGTATATATATATATATATATATATATATATATATATATATATATATATATAGATTTAAATATCGATACCTATATCTCTTCTTATTAATATGAATAAAAACAATTCATTTATCTGAAAACTACTATTTGATATTTTAAATCTAAATGCCTTAGAATATGGTTTTGCATGTAATCTTCATATACATATGCTGGTACAGAAGGGGTTAACTCCGTGTCCATGCGGGGAATTTCAGTAAAAGTATTGTAAGGGTATCTTATTTGACTCGATTAATAACTTTATTCATTCTGTGTATCATCACAGTTCATAGCCGACAGGATTCCAACCTGTACAAGGAAACCTCGATAGATTTTGAAATGTTGCAGCGTTTTGTTCAGTATTTATCGTACAGGGGCATAATGCGCAGGCAGGGTATGCTTGCGGAAACAAAAATAATCATCCAACCAAAAGTAAATGATGTTTAGTAAATGATATCAAATTTAAAAGATAAATACTAAATGCTTACATATGAATTTTAATTCAATCATATATTAAAATTACTATCTTAAAAAATAAAACAGTAATCACATATAATATATATAACTCTCGGAATATTACATTTTGCGCACTTAGTACACAAAATTCAGTCGTATGCCTTACCAAAGATCTAAAAGACACAAAAAATTAGAAGTTTTAAAGTAAATGCTCAGCGTATAGTTTCATTTTCTAGAGTTTAATATTTTCATTTTATTTTCGCTTACTAAATAAATTAAAATTAAATTAAAAGATTTTACATAAGATTTTACATAAGATTTTGTTTTCCGACGCCAGTTAAATTCTTAAAGAGAGGGAAAAAAATTTCAAGCCGAATCCAATTTTTTTTTCGGTTAAAAAGAGCAAAATATAAGAAAAGAACATCTTGATGCGATGACATTTTCTGAATATTTTCAAAGGAACGTTTTTTAACAACAAAGGGATCGAAGACTTTATTTTTTTTGTAGAATAATGAGTATGTGGAAAAAATCTAAGTTTACATAAAGCATTTTATTTCTTAAAGCTTTTCCTTGAGAAGGGTGGTATTTTCGCTCTTGAAACTTTAACTTTTCTCTATAGACATTTGTATTTACTGAAAAGTAGTTTTTTTTTTATAATTTTTTCCCTTCTGAGGTGATCATCGTAATTTGACGCACGACTGCTTTAGGACATGACGGATATGCAAATTTTCCCTTCTGCAGGCAATGACTCTGAAATGACCGCTAGCCGAGATATAAAGGACAGGATCGTTGTCTACGGGTTTGAGTTCTAATGTCAAGCGGTTTCTATTATTTTAGCAGTCCTACAGTGGGCTACAATGGTATTCCTAGTTCAGAGTTATGTATTTTCAGAAGAACATAAATTTATGTTGGTATTATAATACAAGGTGTCTGGGATAAAGCTATCCAATAGTCATGACTTATTTTTACAGAACTACCCATTACAATTTAAAAATAAAACAATATTTAAATAGAAAGAATATCTCATCAAGTTTCAATATCAATCATATATTTCTATCATTGTATCATAGATTTCGATGTGTGCACCTTTTGTAGCAGGACTAACGTCTAAATGGCAGTTCAGTTATCTCCAAGTGTATTGTAGCATATCAGGCGTTATCAGACTTTTTTAATTGAGGATTCCTTAAATCCATTGTGTATAAACAAAGAATTGAAACCGTGGATGAGTTAAAGAAGCGTATCATTCAAGCAATTCGTGTAATAACTCCTGATGTGCTACGAAACACTTGGAGAGAACTGGATTATCATTTAGAGGTTTGTTGTGTTACAAAAGGTGCACACATCGAAATCTATGATATTATGATCGAAGTCTATAATTTATATTAAAACTTTTGGAGAAATTCTTTCTATTTAAATTAAATTCTTAAAATTCTAATGGGTAGTTCCGTAAAAATAAGTCATGACTTTTGGATACCTTTAGCGCGGACACCCTGCATTTTGTGCGTTTATTGAATAGCACTATACCTTTGTGGTTAACATTTTAAAAGTAGAAACAACTTTGCTAAGACAATATAAAAAACATGCCTTAAAAATAATATATATGGTCATAAAGCACCGTTTAAACTTTTAAAGATCAGTGTCCGTTCATGTTCACCCATTATAATAACCTAGAAGGATGTTCCGGTGTGTGTGCGTGCGTGTGCGTTATTTGCGTTTTTGTTAGTGCAGTCTTGCTGTTTCAGTTATTATTTTCTAATAATAACACAACCAACTAAAACTTGTAAAATGCTAATTTACTGCCAGAAAGGAATATGAATTCGTAAATAAGATAGAAAAATATACCTATTAGTTGAACGAAAAAAATCGAACTTTTCTCAAGCAAGAAAATAATTGCTAATTATAAATGTATAAATAAAGTCTTTTGTCATGTATCATTATGGGAAGTCGAATGTATACTCTCCTCAAGGAAAACAATGCATGCAGATCTTCTTAAGATACAAAATATAAATACAAATAAACATATTTAAGAAAAACAGCTTATTATATAACATATTGATCATTTTATACAAACGATTCTTTCACGGGAATTGAGAATCTAGCTGACATTACATAAGGAGAATATTTCACCATCCCTCATTATAACAAATATAATTTCCATTCTTTTAAAAGTAACAGGTGTTAATGAGAACTTTTAGGTAGCATTTGACATCATTTAGAGCGAGGGTTCTTGACTCATGATGCTCGATAAATTTAATATCACTGCCATAAATTGGCACATTTATTAATTTAGCCATGGCGAGGATTGAAATTCTTAAAATTAAGGACTTTCTGGCTGTTTATTAAAGAGTTCTTTACTTCATATCATTAGATAAACAGTTTACCGACGCTGGTAGAGAGAAACTGTGTCGTTAGTGGGTACATGTCTTTCATCTTGTAAAAATATTAAATACTAGGTGGCCCATGCGACCCTTTCGCATGCGATTAAAATGCGATAAATTTTATAGCAAGGTTGGTGGTTTGTAGTAGGATGAAAGAAGAACCGGTCCAATTGTAGCAATCGTTTATTTGTCAAATAACAATGGTGCGAAAGGATAATGCAAAACCAATAAACAAAACGTCTTTGGCCACGATATTGGAGGTGAAGTTTAAGACAAAACCGGGGATCATGAGATATGTACACGTCAAAACACCTTTGTAGACAATATTAAAAGTTAAATATGACACGAGATCGTGGAAAATGTTATATTTACATTACAAACCCTCTTTGTGCACACTATTGGACTGTGCCGTTTCGACGCAACCCGCAAAAGAACTTTATGGCCAAAAGTCCATTTTTAACTTCGATTTTTAATCAAACAATGCAATGTGCCATTCTGAATTAACGATTCGTCAGAAGCGGAGAATTTAATCTTGAAAATGGTACCTCATTTATCGATTTTAGTTAAGTAAGAAGGGAGAAAAAGGGATAAACAAAAAAATACACCTTTTAGAAATAATATACAGTGGCTCCCAAAAGTGTTCGTACACTTACGAATTTCAAAGAAATAAGGGTCTATCCATTAATTAAAATTAATATTTAAGAATGGGTATTTAATAATAAGATCTATAATCTATTCTTACCAAAACTACATGAAATATTTTGAAAACATAGTAAAACTTTATTTTTAAGAAACCAGTAATCAAAAAGTAACAAAAACTTTACGTCACAAAAGTCATCGTACACGAAAATATTTTCGGATAAATTCATAATAAAAATTATCGTCTGGCGCTTTATTTTTATTTTTGAATTGTGGTGGCATTTAAAATATCGTTTGGCTTTAATTTTTGCTTGCCTACTCCGTAATATTCGATTTATTATTTAAAAATGGCTCGTAGTCGTAAAGAAACAACAAACAGCATTCGAAAATTGATCATTTTTCATCATAGTAGTGGTAAATCAGTTCGGAATATTGCTAAATTACTTAATTTATCCCATTCTACTGTGCAGTATGTGAAAAAACGCTTTAAAGACGAAAATTGGATCGAAAACAAGGTAAGAAAAGGCCGTCCGGCAAAGTTGACAAAACGTGATCAGAGATTTATAATTAGAAAATTTGTGAAAAATTCACGTTTGAGTGCTGTAAAAGTTTCTGCAAAATTCAATGAAACATTTTCTACTTCAATTTCACCTGAATTTTTTTGACGAGTTCTCAGAACAGCTGGATTACATGGGCGTTCTGTCCATAGAAAATTTTTTGTGAGTGAGAAAAACAGAAAGTTTAGGCTTCCCTTCGCACTATCAATGATAAATAAGCCCCAAACCTATTGGAAAAATGTCTTATTTGCCGATGAACATTTTTGGTGCTGATGGGCGTATAATTGTATGGAGAAGAAAAAAATGAGGAACTTAATCCCAAGAACTTAGTAGGAACTTTTAAGCATGCTGGTGTAGGTATCCTTGTGTGGGGGTGCATGTCAGCATCAGGACTAGGCAATTTGGTATTTATTGATGGCATAATGAATTATGCTGTTTTTATAAATATTTTAAGAGACAATTTAAAATTATCAGCTCAAAATTTGGGTATTGGAAACAACTTTGTTTTTTATCAAGATAACGATCCTAAGCACACGGCTCTCAACGTTCGCATCTGGTGTCTCTATAATTGTCGACAAGTTTTGAAAACTCCACCTCAATCGCCAGATTTAAACCCAATAGAACATATTTGGAGAGAACTGGAGGTTCGAGTACGAAAACACGACATTCACACCAAAAGCGAACTAAAAACAATTATGATGGAAGAATGGATGAACATTGATGCAAAAATTACAAAAGAACTAAAGCAATCTATTCCCAGACGTTTAAAAGCTGTTGTGGATGCTAAAGGATATCCTACTAAATATTAATTTAACGAAAAATTAGAATATTTACTAATATGTAGAGATTTTTTTACAAGTGTACAATGACTTTTGTGAGATAAAGTTTTTGTTACTTTTGGATTATTGGTTTCTTAAAAATAAAGTTTTACTATGTTTTAAAAAATTTTCATCTAGTTTTGTTAAGAATAGATTATAGATCTTATTATTAAATACCTATTCTGAAATATTCATTTTAATCAATGGATAGACCCCTATTTCATTGAAAATCGTACGTGTACAAACACTTTTGGGAGCCACTGTATTTGTTTTTTCCCTTTGCAAAAAGAATAATGTACACGTACGCGGATGTTGCCAATAAAGAAACTCATTAATGAAATCACAGAATTATAATAAAAGCAAACGATTTTTAAATTTAAAAGTTCAGTGTGATAATAAAAAAAGGCTAGCGTGAGCGCCATCTACTATGGGAAGAAAAATTGTTTAGAATGCTTATACTTCGATTTTTAAACAAACAATAAGATGTGTAGTTCTAAATTAACAATTTTCACGAAGTGGAAACTTTGATCTTTAAAATGGTATCTTATTTATCGATTTTGGTTAATTATGAAGGGAGAAAAGGGATGAAACAACAAAAAAACTAATTTTAGAAATAATATATATAGATTATAAATCAATAAAATAATTTTATTTTGTGGATTCCCTGAATTCATTTATTTTTCCAGTAATGGAAAAAAAACAGAGAGCAACATCTTAAGATTAATTAAAATTTAAAAAAAATTCAAAATATTTAATATAGAATTAAAAATATTTCGGAGCTGCCTTTATTCCCCAATATACACTGCTGGCCACTGTACATGCAACACCCTGAAGGAAACATGCAAATAACATGAAATTTACAACATACATTAGCGGAGATGAGATATGCCAATGATTAGAATTTCAGCGCAGACGCACATCATGTGCTCCTGTGGCGCCACTTCAAAGTGCTATTTAAGGCTTGGAGATTTCGACGATTTCAAGTTCGGCAATTGTGTTTTTCTTGTGGTTTTTTCAAAAAAACGATCAATTATGCCTCGTCGAAAACAGCGATCATCTTTTGATCAAGTATCCGAGTTCGACAGAGGAAGGATAGTGGCCTACCGAGATTGTGGATTATCTTTCAGGGAAATCGGTAGTCGTGTTGGACGAAACCAAACAACTGTAATGCGGATATGTGATCGTTGGATGCAGGAGGGTACGACGGACCGGCGTGTTCGATCGCATCCACCTCAGCGCACCACTTCACGTGATGACAGGCAAATTGTGCGCATGGCAGTGACGGATCGCTCAGTCACATCACGAACCATAGCACAGCACATGCAGTCTGTAACGCATCATCCAGTGTCTGCGCGTACCATTCGACGCCGTTTACAGCAGAGTGGTCTGTCCGCAAGACGTCCATTTCTTTGTCTACCCTTGACGCAGAACCACAGACGTCTCCGCCGCCAATGATTCGATGACAGAAGGATGTGGACGGCAGAATGGAATGAAATTGTCTTTACTGACGAGTCACGCTTCTTTCTGCAACACCACGATGGTCGCATTCGAGTCTGGAGACACCGTGAAGAGAGGATGCTGAACAGTTGCGTTATGCACCGCCACACTGGTCCTGCACCGGGTATTATGGTATGTTGCTCTATTGGATATCACTCTCGCACACCTCTAGTACGCATTGCCGGTACTTTAAACAGCCAGCGCTACATCTCCGAATTCTTGGAGCCAGTTGTCCTTCCTTACCTTCAGGACTTGCCCACAGCCATATTTCAACAGGATAATGCGCGACCACACGTGGCACACATTGTCCAACGGTTCTTCGTCAATCGCCAGATTGAATTGCTTCCCTGGCCACCTCGCTCTCCGGATCTTTCGCCGATAGAAAAGATGTGGTCCATGGTTGCTCTACGATTGACCCAGATTCCATCCCCAGCTGCCACAGCAGATCAACTTTGGCAACGTGTGGAAGCTGCTTGGTCTGCTGTACCCCAATAATTCCTGAAAAGTCTCTTTGAATCAATGCCGAGGCGTGTGGCAGCGGTGATCTCCAACAATGGCGGCTACTCTGGCTACTGATTTTGGCAGGAACCACACTTCACAGATGTCTATAAATTTAATCATTTGATACTTGGTCAACATGTTATCTACACAATAAATTTTGTTGTGATATCTCTTGTCTTTCTTGGTGTTGCAATTTGGGTGGCGAACAGTGTATGTGAATAAAGTAAAATATTTAGTTAGCTGAATGTATTATTACATAAGTTAATTCTTGGATGATTCATCAAATTTAATGATTAACGAACTTTGCGTGTAATGTTAGAAACGGAAAAATGTACTGCGGAATTATAAAATTTCAAACCCGCTAAAATCTCTAACTGTATCGATTATTTCTAATATATATAAATCTATTTACCTAATTTTTTGTAGAATCAAACGATGTTCTTATAAATCAAAAGAGAAAATTCCCATGGTCACTCACTAATTTAATAATCAGGTACCACACCTTTAATATACATAAACTGAAGAATTCTTATTATATCCGTTATTTGTGTCAAAATCATATCAGAAAATAATCAGGTAATGTACTTTTTTCCAATTGATATCTAAGGAAATGAGAAAACTTTATTTGAAGTAAAACATTTCAAGTTTTCGTGGTATCCACAAAATATTTTTGTTTAAGATTTTATATTTCCTACCTCGAAGATTTTCTAAATAATGGAATACAATAGAAAAAAAACTAAAGCTATAGAAAGAAATGCAACTATTTTTCAAAATAAATTTAAGGGAAATAGATAAAACGTCTATTCAATTTTCAAAACTTATGTTAAATGTAAGACGCCTATTTTAAATTTTCACGTTAACGTTTCAATAGAGTAGAGCCCTCTATTTTAAATTATGACCTAAGGATAAACGGATAAAACCAGCTAAATTGTACCTTAACACACGTGCTAAACAGTAAGAATTGTTTTGAAAACATGAAGAAAAGATTATACTACTTCTGACACAGATGGTCACCGATAACCAATTAGAAGTTTTTGGCCCCTCTGGTGTACAAGGTCCTGAACCCTTCGTAAAAGCGAGAGCAAGGGTTCTCCTCGGCTTTTTTCCATGACTGTGGAGTTCGTATATTGATGTTGCCCCGTCCATGCTTTATGTCATCTCCGAACTCATTTGTCTTGTGTGCCCTCTCTCTCTCTCTCTTTCTGTATACATAAATATATATATATATATATATATATATATATATATATATATATATATATATATATATATATATATATATATATATATATATATATGAAATAATAATGTTCTACCTTTATTAATTAACACCTATTCTAAATTTTCACGTTAACGTTTCAATTAAGTATAGCCCCCTATTTAAAATTATGACCTAAGGATAAACGAATTAACCACCTAAATAGTCTCTTAACACACGTGCTAAACAGTAAGAATTCTTTTGAAAATATGAAGAAATGATCATACGACTTCTGACGCACGAGGTCTGATGGTCACCGATAACCAATTAGAAATTTTTGGCCTCCTGGTGTACAAGGTCCGGAACCCTTCGTAAAAGCGAGAGTAAAGTTTCTCCGCGGCTTTTTTCCGTGACTGTGGAGTTCGTATTTTGATGTTGTTCCGCGCGCCGCGTCCTTTCTCCGTCCATCAAGATGTAACGTAGCAAAATGCTCCGACAGGTCCTAAATTGTACTTTTATATGTGTTATAACTTACTTCAAAACGCCATTGTGTGTCCAGAATAATTTCAGTTCTAAAAATCTATGTAGATTCCTTTCGACATGACTACAGAACGAATGCCTACAGTTGCTGGTATTACTTACACACACATATAATATAATGTATATATATTAATTATATGTGTATATATATATATATATATATATATCTATATCGGGTGGTTATAATTAAACTTCCCCTATAAACGCCATCCTACAGTGCAAACGGGTGAACGGAATGCAACGAAATTTTGTATATGGGCTATACACGAGATGCGCTCACGGAATTTCGGGAAAAAAATTAGTTCCAAAATGTCCACTAGAGGGCGCCTTTTTGGGAAAAACATGAAATTTAACAAAATAAACTACCAAAATGGAATACATAAACAATTTGAACATTTATTGACTAGTTTTTGATCACTTTTTCATCCAACCACATTAAATAAAGGTAAGGAAATAAATAACACTACGCCTTTGGTGTTTGAGAAAAAAGACAGTTGAGTTTGCAGAAACAGGTACAGATTATGACGAAATGAGCAATCGTGTTCAATCGTGTTCAGGACGATGCAAGGAAAGGTGCTCAATCTGACCACCGTCAGTCACCTGCAAAGTTTGAAGGCGATGGACAGTGTGTTCAACAGCAGATCGTAAAGGATCAGTTGTGATGTTTCGCCCACGAAGAGTGATGTAAGGAAAACACTAACCTTTCCTTACATTGTCCTGGACACGATTAATAACAAGCTATTCTTGTGACATTACGTCATAATCTGTCCCTGTTTCTGCAAACTCAACTGTTTATTTTTCTTCTCAAACAGGAAAGGTGTTCTGTTATTTATTTCCTTACTTTTATTTAGTGTGGTTCGATGACAAAGTGATCAAAAACTGGTCAATAAATGTTCAAATTGCTTATGTATTCCATTTTCGTCGTTTATTTTGTTAAATTTCATGTTTTTTCCCCAAAAACGCCCTCTGGTGGACATTTTGGAACTAATTTTTTTTCGAAATTCCGTGAACGCATCTCGTGTATAGCCCATATACAAAATTTCGTTGCATTCCGTTCACCCGTTTGCGCTGTAGGCTGCCGTTTATAGGGGAAGTTTAATTATAACCACCCGGTATATATATATATGAGTGTGTGTGTGTGAGTATAAAGTCCTATCATAGAGCTGACCAAGTTGCGCATATTCAGTTGATGCAAAAAAACTATTCCAAGACACTCATTACAAGGATTGCAAAAAGCAATCTGATAAGGTAATATTTCTACAAGAAACTCATGGTTTCGCTGTTACATTTGGAGAATAGGATAGCTGTTTCAAATAGAATATAGAACAATTTTAACGAAAAGGCTGACATGTTTTAAAACACTCCATTTATAAAATTAATGATAATTAAAGGAGTGAAAAAAAAATTAAAAAAATTGTATTGTTTATTGATAGTGCAAGATAAAAACCATTAAAGAATGAACTAATGTTTGTTTTCATGTGTAGATTTTGTCTGTTTGAAACAAAAAAAAAGTGCTATAATTTAATTAGGAATGTTAACGAGATCAAATATCCCTTCATTTTTTTTGCAGGGAATATTTTTATGTGGGTGCTTTTAAAAAATTATTTAAAATTAGTTAAATTTTTTATCTTACTACTTACAAATGAATATTTTTTGCTCTCTGCATACATTTTTAAAGGTTTTACAGGTGGATCACATTAAATTGAAACGTTTTTAATTAGTCATCAAGTTTTAATACAGAGAGCAAAAATTTTTGCACATGATATTCGACGATTTGAATCAAGTAATAAAGTTTCATAACTTAAGTAAGCTTAAAAGGGAACACTGATGGCTTTAATTGAGACCTATTTAAGAGAATTTAAATATGATTCGTCTTGTATTATATTTCAACATTATATAAACATTTGTACTAACGAGGTATTGATAAAATACATACACACGTCAAATATTGGATATAAGCTATTTATCTATTAGTCATTGTGACTTGAAAAATCTAATAGGCTCTCAAGTAATTTTTATCACGGAGTTTTTATTTGACTCATTCCACTGGTTAGACTTTTCGGGGGTGTCGTTTGCAAGAAATTCAGAACCATAGATTATTCTATACGTCAGCAATTACGACTTTTCTAACAAGACTTGCTGACATCAAAGTTAAATATCTAGACATGTACTCTTCTAAACCGTAAGAATTGTGACTTCAGCAAATTTCAGTTATCTCCGTTCAGTAACAGAAAGTTTAAGGCCAAGCGTAAATGGTCTAAGTGACTTTGAAGGTTTATTAACTTCATGAGTCTGTCTATTCTCTCCGTAGGCTATGTAAATTGTATGTAAATAACGGATGTTAGCTGACATCCACGTCCATTTCAACATTAATTTGAAATTACAGTGTCAGTGAAATATGTCTAACTCATTATTATGGTCATACACGTAGCAAAGTGTTTCTTACAAAGATAAAATAATGAAAGGGAAAATTGAAAAATATATATATATAAGAAATATACGAAAAACAGTAATAAAATTCAATTACTTGTTTGAAACCCCACCCCCCCAAAGGTACTATTTTAATAAATAATCGTATTTGAAATTTTGAAATAGGCTTTGTCGTATGGTATGTCCTAAAATTTAAAATTTTATGAATAATATTTTATTTCCACACTATTTATTGCATGTCGACAATTATTTATTCAGAGAAAGGGAGCCTGGATTAGAAGCAGTTTACATTTTACTTTAAACTGGGATAAATTTATTTCTTGTTGAATAGATCCAAAGTTTCATGGTATCACTCTTTGAAATGGCATCATCCACTGCAGTACGGCAGATGTTTATTCTAATTTAGATAACAAGATTCAGTACGGAAAGGATTAAAGTTTAAATAATTGAATTCAAACGATAATTGATCACTTTACTTGAAGTATTTCAAACAAATTTACCAACATTCAATGAAATCCTTTGGTGTTTATCATGTATATATATATATATATATATACACATAATTAATAAATAGTTGCCAGTAAATTCTTGATTTTTATAAAATTAATAATATATTAATTTTATAAAAATCTCGTACGATAAATATTGTTTCAGTTTTTTTCTTTGTTTCTAAAGGAATAAATTATAAATTTTACTGAAGAACAAACAAAAATAATAAAAAATATTGAATTCTATTTCTGAATTCTTCAGAATATGCATGGAGTAAATAACATAATGTAAAATTGTAATGTTTTAGCTACTACGATTTCTAACCTAATTTACTACTATGTATATTTTAAGAAATGCTATAATGATTTATAAGAATTTCGGAAATATACGATTAAAAGTATTTGACTCGTAAACCAATTCCTTTCAAATTTAAGTTGCTGTGTTTATCGTAAATTGAGACTTCCTATTTGTTTAATAGATATCATTATGACAATTTTAGTTGAAAAATAATTCTTTTATAGGTAAAACGAGTTACTGCAGAATATATTAAGTCTTGCAACAGGTGTAAGAGCGTTTGCAGTTATAAGTTTGCAGTAAATATGAGTGCCTTCGTTGAAAAACCTTATTCGTGATCACTAGTCATTTTTTTTTAGATTTTAATTTTTTTATTTCCATTTTGAAAGCCAAAAATGAAAGCAAGCGGCAATGAAATCCGCAGCAATTTGAGTCTGTTTTGCACGTCTATCTCATTTAAGAATTCTCGTCCTTCGTCGACGGTCCCGTTCATTAAAGGTCTTTTTCCAGCCGCACCGATGTTGGACATCTGATGTTTTACCAGATACTTGGTATTCAAGGTACACTCGTGAAATAATCGTGTGCGAAAATCCAAATTGCATCGCTATTCGGCAAAAGGCTATGTCTTAACTCTCGTGCGCCGACTATAACGCCACGTTCAATGTCACATAAATCGTGATAACCTGCCTTTGTAGCTACAGGAACCGATCTAACAGCTTTGCCAGACACCTGTTGTCTAATATAGGAACTGCCGACCACATTGCGTTGCGGTCATTGGTCGCATATCTCCTTTATTTGCATATGCACGACTGAGTCAGTTTTTTTGGCTCTTCAGTGTACAAGAAAAAAAATTGACAGAATCCATGGCAGAAAAATCATCGACGTTGAAAATCATGAGACCATTATCTTGTATTCTTGGCCTTAAAAAGAAACGGTATCAATGAGTAATGTAATTAAAAATATTACAATTAGTTATATTGACGGTTTACTAAAATGAATCCAAGCACCCGAGTTCCAATCCTGGAAAACAGTCATTATGACCTCTATGCATGTTAAAAAAACTGAATAATTTAAATAAAATAAATCAATAACCTCTTTTAAATAGGAGAAGTTCTAAAAACAGCTAATGAAATAAATATGTTATAATTTAACGCATTGTAAAATATTTTATTTTTAACTTTCATACTAATTGCCAGTTTATATATATACACTCATGGACAAACAAATTAGCGCACCAAGAAATAATTGCGGGATCGTAATGAAACTTGCAATGAAGGTACATGACGGGGAGATATGCAAATGATTAGAAATGCAGCGTGATTGCGCATTACGTATAGCCGGTAGAGGGCGTTGAACATCGTACTCTGTGGAGTATTGGACCCCCTCTAACGCGAATGCACGATGCGATACGAACGGCCATTGAGTCATACAAGTTCTGTATGATGTCTTGAGACATTTCATTCCATATTTGCTGTAACCTTGCCTTTAGTTCGTTCAAACTCGTGGGATGCCCAACTCGTCGTCCCAAATGATCCCAGATATGCTCGATTGGAGACAAATCTGGGGATCGGGCAGGCCAAGAAAGGGTAGTAACAGTGCGGAGACAGTCTTTTGACACCCTTGCCATATGAGGCCGAGCATTGTCTTGTTGAAAAATGGCTCCTAGGAGCCAAAGCATGAGTGGCAACACATGTGGTTGCAGGATTTCATGAACATACAGCTGGGCTGTCTGGTGCCACGGAACAATACTAGGGGTGACCGTTTATTATAGGCAATGGCACCCCATACCATCACACCAGCTGTGGGAGCGATGTGTCGCTGTACAGCAAAGGCAGGATTGAAGCGTTCACCACGGGCTCTCCACACACAAACACGATTGTCATCACTGCCGAGATTGAATCTGGATTCGTCGCTAAAGACGACCTGGTTCCATTCCGCTGCAGTCCAGTTTCCTCGTGCGCGGCAAAACTCCAAACGGAGGCGTCGATGGGTGGGCGTCAAGGGCAGCACACGTAATGGGCGCCGCGATACCAACTGTCCTTCAGCCAGGCGCCTTCGTATGGTTCGAGAAGACACAGGGCCCCTAGTGAAGGTGCTACCTGTGCCTGGATGGCGGCCGATGAAGCAGTTGGCTGTACGCGTGCATTTCTTACGATGTGGCGGTCTTCTCGACGACTGGTCTGTCGAGGGCGTCCTGAGCCTGGTCTTCGTGTACATGACATCTCTCGGGTCCACTGGTCCCAACACCTCCTCACAACACTATCAGAGCGGCCTAATTGACGAGCTACTCGCCTAGCTGACCACCCAGCTTCCATCATCCCGACGATTCTCCCCCTCTCAAACTGCGACAACTGCTTATATTGTCTTCGAACACGGGGTAATAGCATGTCTATCTCAGCTCTTCCTTTGTAAATGATTCAGCACACTCAAACAAACTTTGGTTACCTGTTTTATACTCCACAGAGTACGATGTTCAACGCCCTCTACCGGCTATACGTAATGCGCAATCACGCTGCATTTCTAATCATTTGCATATCTCCCCGACATGTACCTTCATTGCAAGTTTCGTTACGATCCCGCAATTATTTCTTGGTGCGCTAATTTTTTTGTCCATGAGTGTATATATATATATATATATATACAGTCAAACCTCGATATCTTGAACTTGAAGGGAGAGACAAAAAAATTCAAAATATCGAAAATTCGAATTATCGAAAATCGCATGTTATCAATAGTAATAGAGAAAATAAAGCTTTTTTACGTGCCTTTTTAAAAAGTAATCCATATTTTTATTTTAATAAACACTATTTACAAAATTCTTTGAAAAAAATTGTTGTTTGCTTCAGAGAGGAGTCTGAAATTTTATCTATTACACTTTCTAAGTGGACAATGGCTTTAAATGTGTTCTCTTACCTATTTGATTGACTTTCAACATATCTCCTCAAAGCCTCCACTGCAAATAGTCCTCCTTTGTTTGTCACATTAGGTGGCAAATGGCGGATTTCGTCCTCATCTTCTAATGATAATACACAAGAAGCTTTCATCTGACCGATGATGTCATTGTCCTCTCACTGACCACACACTATTACCGTATCATCTACGATGACAAAGTCATTAAATTCCATGTTATCGAGGTGCATGAGCATCGAGGCACTGGCTTGAATGCAAGACAGCACAGCACAGGCATGCATTCACACTTGTAGTTTTTTTTCTTTCACTCCTTGTTGCAATAAGAAATTCTACAATCTTCTTGGAAGCCACCTACCTCTTGATTTTTGTTCATGCCTTCCTTTCCTGTTTTGTTAAAACCACCCCAACCCCTCTAGAAAGTTACCTTGGAGAATAAAAGTAGAAAAAATAAAAGAAAGGATTGATGGTCACTGCGTATGCATGGCAACTAACTGAAACGAGATAAGAAAGCAATAAACAAGAATTTCAACTCCCATCTTGGAGGGTCAAGAGAAGTTGTCATTTCATTGTGTTATCTTCCGCCTTTATATCCCTTCTTTTTAAAGTTTATGCAGGGTTTTACCACTGTAATGTTTGAATAGCTTTTCTACTTTTTGGATATTATTTTTTTTGTTTTTAGAAAAATTTTTCTTCTCGCTTTATGGAAAAAAAATTCAAGTTATCGAGGGATGAGCCAAAAAAATTCACCAAATCAAGGTTTTTTAACATTGAGTTCATAGGAAATTTTAAGGGAATTTTTATTTCTTCGAGATATCGAAAAATTTTCGAAATCGAGGTTCGAGTTAGCGATGTTTGACTGTATATATATATATATATATATATATATATATATATATATATATATATATATATATATATATATATATATATATATATATATATATATATATATGTCACGGCACTTCGCCGTGTACTATTTTATCTACTAATTAATCTAAATGGCAGTCAACGTCTTTAGATCGGTGGTAAGTAACGATACTTAAGTTACATTTGAACAACTTTATTTCTCAACATTATTAAAAACCCATCCTCAACCCAGCAAAAAAGCCATTTTCAATCATCACTCAAGCTCCCCTGAAGGCGCGCGTCCTATCTCTCCAAAAAATATCCCTAACCTAATGAATTGTTCTCTTCATGCGTTATGGAAAATCGTGGGCGAGCGTCACTGGGGCTCAAGCTATCACGCGCCTTTGACTGTTCGAGAATGCATCACCCCAAGCGCGTGGGAACAATTAATTATCGATGACCATATACTCTCCACTGCGAAAAGAACCTACTTTCTGAATTATGGAATCGCTGCAAATCTATGGAATCGTAATATCACTGCTAAAAACATAATTTGGCTTTGCTTCGAGACCCCGTTACCATTTGTTCTCTCTTCCGAATACTTATATCAGTTCTGTTCGTGTGAATTATTTATTTGCTTTATTTCCAAGTGGCAAGTTTAGACGTATCTGCATATTTTAAATAAATGGAGGTGGGGTCTAACAATTTGATTGTCAAATAAACTAGTAGAATATATGTAACCTAAGGAAAATCCTACGGGGGGAAATACTATTAAAATTATTAATAATTTTTATGAGTGGAATGATATAAGTCTCCAGTTCAGCATCACCAACAAAGCCAAACGAGTAATGAAACGCCATTCCGTTACAAGGTAAGCTTTAAAAGTCTGTTTGAAAATACGGAGTTAGCTCTAGTGAATAACCAGAGCAGTTAAGATGGATGTTTTGATATCGATAGAGGACTGAGTGAACAAAACAGATGAAAACTATACACGCAGTAATAATTAAGAAAAACTAACATATCCATAACTGACAGAGAGTTGCGATAATTCATTCAAAAATATACATTAAATCTGAACCCAAAACTTAGGTACACATTAGGTTAAAAAAATAAAAATTGACAATAAAATATCGAGTTTAAATATAAATATAATGAATTAATTATTTTAAACATAGTGCATAAAATAGCGTACGTACTACAGAAGGATATTTATTTGATTGTAAAACAATTTAAGATCTTATTTTGACCTCTAACGATTAATTTTAATTGTTTTTAAAGCTATTAGCAATATCTTTTTACCAATAGACAAAAGACTGTCCTTTGGGAAGAATCTGGAATATATAACATAGTAAACCCCAAGCGAATTCCGTCTACATTGAGAACGAGAGATTAAGACTCTATCGCTGTGTATTTATAAGATATAAAGAAAACGCAAATGTTCAGAAACTAAGAATTTCTTTCGTCCTTCCAGACTTCTTTATTCAAGAAACAAACAGGGGATTTTTGTTCCTTGGAAAAATCTTTACTCAACGTAAAGATCTATTTCAGTGTTCTACCGTTTATGTATTTATTTTTGCATTTAAGAAGCGGAAAACGGCTTTGTCTGAATAAAGAGTTTGAATGTCAGTTAGGAAAGAAACATTGTTTCTGCCATACTGATAGTTTTCAGAAATGTAACAGCGAAAGCATCAGCATTTTTTTTACTATTTGTAGGTAAGGGGATTTTTCAAAGGTTTTATATCAGGGTATAAAGATTCAAAATTCAAAGTTTTATTTGTAGATTGATATTTTCAATAACATTTCATGGATTAATGGTGCTTCCAGCCTGTAGGAAAATTTCTGTCCCTATAATTTATTACGAAGATGAGACAATCTATCCTTTTCTACTATAACAGTTTAAAATAGGTTTGCTTGTTCGATGTCATGTCAACTATCATAATTTTTTTAGTAAATTAAATGATTTAAATATTTGCCACATTTTTCTAAATACTTTTATCAGAAATTACTGTTTCTTTATTATATAATTTTTTTTATTTAATTATATACTTCTTTATTAATAGACTGCTGTTCATTGAAATGACAACATCTACAAAGATTTGATTAATAGCAACGAAATATATTTGAGCGATGACATGTGCCACAGTGTCTAAATGTTTGAAATTGTTAATCTATAAGTTAAAAGGAGCATGTTAAAATCAGTATTTAGCGATTCTAGATGTCTGGCTATGTAATGTCGTTTCACGAAGATTGAATACGTATCCACAATTCTTCAGATGGAACTGAGAGACTTAGGAGCAATTTTCGGGGGACACACGTGCTGTTCGGAGCTCGTTTCCATATCATTTTCTAAGGTGGAAAAATCCGAAGATGTATAAACGAGGTGTGACTATTAAATAACTGGACTGGTGGATAAAATGTATTTATTACAGCATCACAACTTAATTGGTATCCCTTTCAACATACTCATTTCCCTTACCTATACACCGTTGGACACTAATCCACCGTTTTGCTAAAAAGTTATGAAGATCATCATGTATTAGCCCATTTAGCAGCGTTTCCTTCAACCACAGTTCTAAAATGGCTCCCGTTGAAAGGGGATTTTACATTAGATAATAGATAAAAGTTACATGGAGATAAATGTTGTAAATATGGTGGATGGTCCAGCACTGGGATCTTCTCATCAGCAAGAAACTGTGAGCAGAAGAATTATTTTTCTCATTCGTTCTCTCAACTGTGTCAGAACCTGAAGATGATACTGCTGATTGACTGGGGATTAACTGCTGATTAACTGCTGATTTACTGCTGAGTAACTGGTGCTGATTAATGGGCACCATCCGGTGCTCATTCAACCACGATCACACAATTGATATCGACGAAAACAACCAGTATTCCATTTTTCTTCGACTCGGCTCATTCTTGCCTACTTCAATCTCGGTGCCGTCTTCTCTCGTGTCTCGGCAAATCGTTTTTGCCTTTCACACACACATGTACGCGACAAAATATTGTCATCGTACACCTCCTGCAACTATTACAGACGCTCACACAGAGAGATTTCTCTCATTTCACAAGAAACTTCAGACCGATACGCTGCTCCACTTTTACTTTAGTTATGATTCCTCCAAGACTACACACCCAAACCTGCAATCGTTGTTCGCAGGCTGACCGCGAGCGATAGCAAAATCCAGCTCATTTTGACTAATCTTGTTCCAGAAGAATCAAGGTCATTTATATCCATGTGCAATCCCAGCCCCAAGAATTATAACGGTTACCTAGCACTCAGTTTCGTTCTTTACTAACAATATATATATATATATATATATATTGTTAGTATATATATATACATACATACATACATATATATATATATATATACACACACACACACACACACACACACACACACACACACACACACATATATATATATATATATATATATATATATATATATATATATATCAGAGGATTTTGAATTGATTTTTCAAAAAGCGGGAGAAGCTATTTTTAATCCAATTACCGACCGATTTCATATATTCGAGTTAATAAATAATTGCAATTGTTATTTTTAAAGTGAATATGAACATATATGATTCAATTAATTTCTATGTCTCCTTATTATATTTCTAAAAAAGTAGCTGAGATAAGGTCATAATTTTTTCCTAAATCAATTTTCAAATTTTATGTCCGTTGTGTGTCAGAAAAGATGTAATCCGCTCTTGTTCCATTTGCGGAATAAAATATGGAATTAGGTCAACGGAAAGCAAAGACAAAGATGAATCAGATTTTATTTTAATGTATTCAATTCCAGAATAAAATAGATTTGTATTTACTCTGCATATTCCGTTGTATTAAGTTACAGTAAATTTTTGAAGTTGATGAATTTTAATGTTCGTAAAATGGAAAAATTGTGTATTAACTCCATTGTAATACATGACGATTTTAAATAGAAGAAAATTAAATTATCAGTGTAGATGGCTTCCATGATTGCTGTAAGTAGCCTGTAAATAGTTTAATGAAACAATTTAAAGAATGAATAATTCTGTTACAAAATATAGCCCTTGAAATACTTGGTATTTATATTTTGCTACTTAAAGAATGCGATAGTCTCACCTAAGGTAATATCGTCATAGATACAAACTGATAGACAACCTGTGGAATACATAAACTTGAAAGTAAAACAAGCTTCCAAAGCTTAAAGCTATTCATGTAATGGGATTTGGGTGAAATATCACCAAAACGTCATCACAAAAGTTAAATATCAAACATTTTTTAATAGTACCTTATAAAAGTTTCTCACTTTTTAGAAAAATGTAATGTTTTTTCATTTTTCTTGATTTTATACGACGCTTAAATGACCAGGGTCGAATTATATGAAGATAAATACAGGAATTAATAGCACACTTATGGGAGACTTGACTAGAGTGAATTATTAACAATTAGATATATCAATAAAAAGCAAATGCATATGGTTTGCAAAATAAAATCAAAGTTGAGGAAACTAAACACATTGAGTATCAACTTGTAAATCGCATTCTATTTTAATTCTCCTTGTTGATTCGAAAAAATCAACACTAGAAAATTAATATATCAAAGAAAAAAACTTGATGACCTAAGAAATATGCAATTTCTATTCGGATTTCGAAACAAAAATCGTTTTCGTTAGCAGAGACGGAGCTACAGTTTATATAAAAATCGTACATATGTATGCAAAAGTAGTTCCGAATTTCCTTTAATTACTTCACTTATCCGTTATTCTGACCTTTTCATTACTAGTTTCTACTTTTTTGACTGGCGTGTCTACCACCATAAAGAGACTGGTGACAGATAGTTTCGAAAAAGTCTTGATCCCTCGCTTCTAAGAAAATATATATTATCGACTTGCCACTTTCTTGTATAAGAGGTTTCCATAATTCTTGTGTAATATTTCTTCATTTTAATCTAGTGTGCATTCTTTTCCCCTTTCCACGAGTACCATCAAAGGTTTATTAAAGAATTAAAGCCCGAAGTATTAGGTAAAATTCAACTAAAGAAACCAAGCGAGCAAAAAGAAAACATCAATGATGTAATTAACTTAAAAGAGTCTCACGGAGTTAGATTAATCTTATTATGGTGAATTAAAAGGCCAATTATAGTTACTAAATGCCTCTGTTACAGGTAAAGTTTTATAACTATAAATTGCTGAAATCCACCGTAAAGAATTTTGTTTAAATAATTTTGTTTCATGTGAGTGCTAGAAGAAAATAATATATCTTTTAAGTATTCATTCTGATTATAAAAATTCTATGCATGGAGACCACTTTTCAACAGCTGAATGACATGTCTCGTATTTACAGACAATACATGTCATTCAGCTGTTGCCTACTTGTAATTTTGCCAGTAAAATTAGAACAATAAATTGAGGCAGTTCCATTTCATCAAATCTTTCATCATATTGAAGAAAGTGAAAAGGCAACATTGAATGTAATTTATTTGTGATACATTTTGATATATATGAGATAAAGTTAAATTCATGTATTTTATTTTCTACTGCGGATATAACATTTAAGGTTGATAAATAGTTCTGAAATAAAACAATACATTAAAGATAATATAATTTATTTTACTTCGACAACAGAAAAGAAAAATCGACTGTAATGGATGTTAATATTGTGTTTAAGACTCTCAAGACTTCTTAATCATATTTAAAAAATTCAACGGTAAAACGCAAAAAACTTTCGATGGAAATAATGCTTTGAAAATTGAGCTATCACTAATTATTTGAGGCTGTCGTTTATAAAAGCTTGATGACAAAAGAAAAATTTATATCCCGTGGAAAAGTTAAGTTGGCATATGCAGCAAATTTGGCATTTGATTATTTCAGCTGCTTAATTGACAGTTTCCTTTTCATTAGGATTAATTGCTTACAAAGAAACCTCATCTAATTATTCTAATGCTTTCAGCATAATTGAATGAACGGAAAGGAAAAAAAATACATATCCTATACAGAATATAAGCTGATTATTCTAACAGAATTACGCACTGTGATTCAAAGCATTTTCATTACCTACTCTTATTTTTAGATTCAAATGTATTATTATAAATATTGAAATACATACATAGTTACAAATACACATGTACTACAACACCGGTACATACAACATTCATGAAGTTAGTAATCCTGGTAAGTACATTCACATGTATATATATATATATATATATATATATATATATATATATATATATATATATATATATATATATATTTATATATAAAAGGCAAAGTATGTGTGTGTGTGACCGAGTGTTTGTCTGCTCGCGGCGCAGCGCAAAGACGGTAGGTCGGACAGTCTTGAGATTCGACACGAAGATGCCTCCCGAGGTCTCATTATGCACCTCGAAGCCCTTTTTTCGATTTTTTAATTAGATTTTCCGTAATTAAATATTTAGTCGCGATTTGGAGCTCCCGGACGAGTAAAAGCCCCGTAAATCCTAACGTATCCGTCCAAGAATTTTTTTTTTCGGACGAGCCTATACGGGAAAGATGACACTATACGGAAATCACAATTAAAATTGTCTGTCTTAATTTATCGATTAATTGTGATTTTTTTTTCGATCGCCTGTACGCACCCGTTTTTCGGAAAAAAACGCGATTTTGTCCGTGACCCTTTTTTCCAAATTGTCGAATCGATACGTAAATGTCGTTACATTTTTACGAAATTTTTATCTCAGAGACCCTAGACATCACAGTTTCGAAAGCCAGAACCAAAATTAATTTACAAATTGTAGTTATTTTTTAATAATTTATTTTATGATTCGGAAACTCTTGCGAGAAATCTCATTTTGGAGATTTCGTTCTTCATTTCCGGACGAAGGTAAAATAGGAGAAAAACCAGTTTTTCGACGTCATGCACGTGTTGGGGCGTTTGTTTTCTATGAGGGATTCGGTGGTTAAAGGAAATCGATTACTATTGCAGTGATAATCGATTAAAAAATCACATTTAGTAATGCCGTAATTTTTTTGGCCAGCACTTAGTTAATATCATATAATTTGTGGTGTATTTGTGGAAAAAATCTATGAAGATTTCAAAGAATTTCAGCATGTGGAGGATGTGATATATTCGCTTTCAAGGAAATCGATTACTATTGCAGTGATATTCGATTAGTAATCCTATGTCAAAAATTTTGCCAAAATCTGCCAGAAAGGATTAAATTTATATGGGTAAAATAATGTATCGTGGTGAGGAAAAGGATGACAGCGACGCCCATTAACAAAGGGTTAAGGCTACTAAAAAATTGGTAATTACATTACCCGAGCAACGCCGGGACGGGTACAGCTAGTATATATATATATTTACCAATGCGGAGGCACTTGAAATCAAACATTCGTCCATACTACGCCGCAGTTTTACTGCCCATTTTATTATGGGGGCACCATATAGGTGGACAGCATTACCCCCTATGAAGGGACGACACAAACGGAGGCATTTTTCGTGGCGCACCGCCGGGGTTCGATCTGAGCTCCCTCAGCACCGAAAACCAGCGCGCCGTACCACAGGGCCGCCACAAGCCCCATATATATATATATATATATATATATATATATATAAATATATATATATACACTCTGTCACAAAAAAATATATATGCACCCAGAAGGAAACGAGCTACTATCACGAAACTTAACATGCATGTAGTGTATGAGGAGATAAGCAAATGATTACCAATTCAGAAGAACAGACCGATTTATTAAGAAGATATGGCATGAATAACGTTACAAATCAGTAGGTAGTAAATACACCTCTGGCAGCTATACAAACCGAAACACGGTGTGAAATCGAATCAATGAGGTCACCTATGATCTCCTGCGGAAGATCCTGCCATAATCTTTGCAACTAGGCAGTTAATTCCCCAGTATTCCAGGACGGCTGCAGTTGCCTTCCAAGCACGTCCCAGACGTGATATATTGGCGAGAGATCTGTTGACCTGGAAGGCCATGGGAGTACGTCATATCCTTGAAGATATTGTTGGGAGAGTCATGCAGTATGTGGACGAGCGTTGTCTTGCTGATAAATGGCACCTGGGCTACTTGATACCATAGGCAGTACAACAGGCGTTGACATCTCGTCCACGTAACTGCGCGCCGTCAAAGTGCGTTGAAGGACGACTAGAGGTGATCGTGTGTTCCAACAAATCGCTCCCCACACTGCCACACCTTGTGTAATCGCTGTATGCCTCTAGACAACAAATGCCGGATCGGACCGGTGGCCTGGTCGCCTCCACACGCGTATGCGCTGGTCATCAGCATTGAGACGAATCGAAATTCATCGCTTAAGATCACACGAATCCAGTCGGTCACATTCCAGCTTGCCCAAGGTCGGTCAAAATCCAGTCGACACTGCCTATGATCTGGGGTCAGTGGTAGGCGTCTTAATGGACGGCGGCTCCTTATCCATTTGTGTCGGCCAGTCGTCTCCGAATGGTTTCGGAGCCACGGGATGTCTGGAAGGTGGTAAATGGCGTCGAACCGATTCTAGCGACGATGTTGGTGCGGACGTGGCCGCTCTTATGATTGCGCTATACTCGCGTACATTTGTGTTCCTGGGACGCCCTGACCCTCCGCGACGGTCCCTTTCGTGATCCATTGTTGCCAACACCGAGCAACTACCATATAGCTCCGATCGAGGTGGCGATACGCTTGTTCGACCAACCTGCTTCTCTGAAGCCTAATAGACGCCCCCTCTCAAAGTCCGTCAATTGTTCGTACACCCGATGGTTACGTCTCAGAGGAATCTATAGTCACAATATCGACCATCCAAGTCGACAGATTTGTTTGAATAACCCTATAGCACGAGCAATCATGCTTTTAAACTCTCCTAGCTGCGCATCTAATATGCGCATAGCTCGCTTACACTTGTCTCGTTGGAGTCCAAATTTTAATCATTTGTATATATCTTATCAGACTACATTCCTGCCAAGTTTCGTGACAGTAACTCGATTTCCTCTGGGTGCATATATTTTTTTGTGACAGAGTGTCTCTCTCTCTCTCTCTCTCTCTCTCTCTCTCTCTATATATATATATATATATATATATATATATATATATATATATATATATATATATATACATATATATATATATATATATATATATATATATATATATATATATATATATATATATATATATATATAAACATATGTTACCGGCAGAGTTTGAAACCCGGCCTTCTGTAGAATGCGAACTAACAAACTGGCAAAGTATGAAATACATCTCCGATTCATTTCGAATATAACGTGGCACGGCACGGGACTTTTAATTCTCCTCTCAGGCTCGGAATTTGACATTTGCATTTTGTGCTTTGTTCGGGAGTGTCAAAATACGCGATTTCACTTAAATTTGTTCAACAAAAGATTAGTTTTATAATGTGCGGCATGAAAATGAAAGAGCAAGATATAGTGTCGGAGAAGGAGTCACAGTCAGTAGACATGCAACGATGATTCGAAGATGAACTGTAGAAGCTTCGAGTTAATGCTGCAAAAAACAGTTTGCTCTTAAACGGAACTAATTACTAGAAGTTAATAAATGATGTAAATAAAGCCAAAATGACTACCAAGAAGGAACCGCGGGACTATTGGTTGCTGATTCGCTATGATGTGATGCTTGTGGAAAACAAATGTAAACTCATTTATCTTGTTAAAGAAGGCGTCAGTACTGTACAATATTACGTCATGGACACTGAGTTATTTCAAGTGTACTTCATGAAACTCATTTGGCTATTGGACACGGAGGACGTGATAGAATGTTGAAAGAACGTTCATCCAAATACAAAATCGTTACAAGTAATGTTATTGAACTGGACATCCACCTTTGTGAACCCTGCCAGAAAAAAACAAAAAGGTATTAAAAAGGGCATTGTTGTGAAACCTATAATTTTTTATCAATTTAATCCCCATTGTCAGATAGATCTTATTGATTTTCAGTCTCAACCAGATAGAGGTCACAAATGTATTATCATGTACCAATATCATCTCACAAAATTTGTGATTCTGAAGGCTATGATGTCAAAAACAGCTGAAGAAGTTGCCTGGAACCTAGTGGACATGTTCTTGTTGCTTGGGGCGCCACCTACATTACAGTCTGACAATGGTAGGGAATTTGCCAATAATGTGGTGACCACTTTCAAGGAGTTTTGGCCAGCACTGAAGATCGTCCATGGGAGGCCTCGCCATTCACAAAGCCAGGGTAGTTTCGAAAGAAATAATCGAGATATTGAAAAAGTACTAAGTACTTGGATGCAGGAAAACAAATCTGACCAGGGGAGTGAAGGACTGTATAGAGTAGTTCCAAAGGAATTTCAAAACTAAAATATTCTGAGGGAATTTCAAAACTAGATGCGAGATCACAATTCACTTTATGCCCTAAGGACTTGCTTAGAATTGAAGATATTCCTAACCATGAAATTCCTATCCGGTCAGTTGCAATTGCTCAGTCCAGTGGAACCGGCCAAGGATTCATCAAGTGTACAGGTATTCCTCGACTTACGACCGCTCGCACTTAAGACAGAAATTTTCAAATTTTTTTTTTCCTCTTAAAAATTACTGTACCTCGAATGTACAGTACATACCTATATGTACATAATTATTAAAAAATATGATGCAATATTCTACAATACTGCAAAAATTTATGACGCAATAAGGAAAATGTACGACGCAATAGTTTCGATATCCACACAATAAAAAAAATAAACCTTCATTGGCTTCAGAAATGGCTTCAGCTTTTTATTATATTAATAAAGGACTATGACAGTTAGAAGCAGTGGATCCAAATGAAGAAAGATTCACAAGTGTAAATCGTCGTATTCGGGCTTGCTACCAAACAATAAACAAGAAAAAGAAGACGCAAACTGTTCAAACTACCTTGGATAACTTTGTTAAAAAGACTTTCAACGTATCTTCTGCCGCAAATTCTGAACAAATGGATTGTACTAACATAACAAGTAGTGCTGACGAAGCATAATTTATGTCTTCTAAATACAATGCATTTTAAATTACGAGTGAAAGTAAAAAATATATGTATGTGCATATACAAAAAAAATTGTTTGAAACTCAACTTACGACCAATGTCTCGGTCCCTATCTCGGTCGTATGTCGACGAATATCTGTAAGTGTAAAACAAACTGCCAAAATATGAAATGTCTTTGCGTGTAAAAAGTGATGAAGTGTAATTCAAAATGCCATTAAAGCCTAGCATGTTGCAACAAGTAGGTTAAATGTAATTTTTAAATTTTTTAAGAAAAAATTGCATTTTTTATATTTTTTTTATTCATGTTTGTAATTTTTAGTAAAGTCCATTTAATGATCCTGTTTTACATTTTATAAGAAATAAAATTAAGTGCAATTCAAAACAAAATTGTTTCCTTTCTTGGTGCAATTAGTAGGTTCATACTTTCTTCTGTTTTCTTCAATGAGAAAGGCATACATTTTGTTTTCTACAACTTTAATTTTATTGCGTATTTTGAATAAAAGTTTTTAGTGACACTCTTCCACTATTTTTTCAAAATAACATTTGAATTTTTGAGAGATGAACGTCTTTTAAATAATGACCTTATCATGACCTTTTTTTCATACTTTGCCTAAATAGCATTTGTCATTCTATAGAATGCCTAGGGCTTCTATAGAATGCCGGCGTTTCATACCTTGCCGGTAACATATGTTTATATATATATATATATATATATATATATATATATATATATATATATATATATATATATATATATATAAATATATATATATATATATATATATATATATATATATATATATATATATATTTATACCAGGTGATCACAATTAAACTTGGCCTATTCAAAGACCTCTGTAGCTGTAACTAAAAGGCTGATTGGGTTGAAAATTTGCAGATAGACAATTTAAAGGATACGCTGAAAGATTCAGAAAAAAAAAGTTAAGTTCAAAAAATGTCCGCTAGGGGGCACATAACATGGAAATAATTTAAACAAGCTACAAATTCCAATTAACGCATTATTTATTTGCTACATACTGTCTAGCGATGTAAAGAAACTGTTCAATGTGGGCTCCGTCATTAGTATGTAAAATGTGCAGGCGGTGAACAGCGTGTCGAACATACAATGTTATGCGGTCCTTCAGGTCAGCCAAAGTTGTAACATTCCCCCTATAAACAACGTTCTTTAAATGGTCCCATAACCAAAAATCACACGGAGGGCGATCGGGAGACCATGCCGGCCAAGGAGTAGGAAACGATCGACTAATCACCCTGTCATCCGTAAAATATTGTAGTAAAAACCTCCGCACACAGAGTCTATTATGTGGAGGGTCACCATCCTGCATAAAAGTAATAACGACTCAAGGCATTGTCGCTGCTGGAGTTGAGGTAAAACGAAACTGCTGAGCATGTCACGATATCTGAGGGCTGTTGCAGAACAATGTGACAAGGCCATTATCTTTAAGTTCTTCGAAAAAGAATTATCCAAGGATAAATTGGGAAGTGAATCCCCACTAGGCGGTAACTTTAGGCGAGTGTTGCCGAATTGTGTAGAAGTCTCGTGGATTTTCTAAGGCCCAAATTTGACAATTCTGGGTGTTCACTGTCCCGTTCAGATAAAAATGTGCCTCGTCACTGCAGAGAATGCTCCACGGCCAGGAGTCATCGACTTCCATATGGGCAAGAAAAGTCGTGGCAAAAGATAAGCGACGGTCATCGTCGGTAAGAATCAGTTGCTGGTTGTGGCTTATACGGGAAAAATTTCTTATACGGGAAAAATTTCACTATTTTTCTCAGGATCTTCTGCACTGTGCTATACGGTACGATTAATTGATGTAACACTGCACGTTGTAACACGTTGATCGAGGTAGCAATCGAATCAACAAAAAATCACAGCCAAATAAATTAAAATCGACGAATTTATTTCAATTCGGAGGAGAAAATTTGGAGATTGATGATCCGTTGCACAGTTAATGAAAGTCCTCTAAAATGACGACTGAGTCCGTTAGGAGGAGTTACCACCTGGAGTTTCGCTAATTCAATATCATCGAATAGTTCATTGAAATTTGAGCAAGTCCCTCGATTTTCACTCCCTGCAGGGCGGATGACTGCGAGGCACTTTATAGGATCAGGATGATCCGGACTTGATGATCTCGTCGAAATGTAACCAAGTTTCCTAGCCGAAGCTAAAAGTTCTCTTCGTGAGAAATAAGCCGCCGACTACGCAAGTCCGCGCATAGCCTTTTTCTTTCGACCCTGGATGGTCGGAGGAGTCTACCACAGCTTAGAAGGTCGCTAACTGACTTTTTCTCGCCCCGTCTAATTTTGGACTCTCTCGCTCCGTCCCGAGAACTCGTCTCATATTGGATCTGCTAATCGTGATGTCATTTTAGACTTTTCGATTTGCTTGCAGGCAAGGCTGAAATTTTCGTGATTTCCCGGTGGTCCTGCGTCATTAATCTGGAGCACCGTGGCGAATTTCTGTTCCACCAAGATGTCACGTTTTTCCAACCGCTTTGTGTTCCTTTCGTTCCAGCTCGCTGTCACCTGTTATGCGTTAAAGGGGGGCGTGTCGGTCAGCTGCGACAATTCCATGTGTGCAGCGTATGTTTTAATTGTGCGAATTATTTTAATTCGTCACAACGTGCACTGCTGACTCCATGATCATTTGTCAGTGACTGCTCGGCAACGGCCTTTGCTACTCTTGAAACGATTTCTTCGCTGTTAGGTTTTCGCCCTCTGCCATGTTGAACGCTTAAACACCCAGCGTTTTCAAATCGAGATATCATGTCTGTCATACCTTGTGGAGACATTGGACCCCGACGCAATTTATTTTGACGTCGAATTTCGCGAAGAGCTGCAACTGCACTTCCCTAGTTTAGATTTTAAAAAATTTACGATTAGCGCACGTTCTTGTAATTTAAAAGGAATCGTAACTGAAAGAATGATACTCACTCGATCTGATCCTTTTTATACACAGAACTCACTTTGAACTCGTATTCTTATGCAAATCAGATTGTTTTCTTCTTCAATTGCAGTGCCACACTTATCACCTTTTGTACCGTCATATTGCTTCAAAATGTAAAAATAACGGTTTTAAACATCATAATACTTGAGAATGTAAAAATAAAAGTTTTAAATGTTAAAAGTTAAAAATAAAAGTTTTTACTGTGCACAATTATTTACTGCATAACTTTTCAAGCATTTAGGCTGTAATGCGCTCCCTAGCGGACATTTTTTGAACTTTTTGACCATTTTTTTTTCTCGGAATCTTTCAGCGCATCCTTTAAATTGCCTATCTGCAAAATTTCAGCTCAATCCGCTTTTAGTTACAGCTACAGAGGGCTCTGAATAGGCCAAGTTTAATTATGATCTCATGTTATATATATTACTGCAGTGCCAGATAAACTGGGATACTTGTCTAATACCTGATTAATCTACTTCTGGAATTTAGACCTACAGAGACGCGACCGGGCATAGACTCCATGAGTTTTATGAGGAAGTCTGATACTGACGACGAATACGTTGGTGAAGCTTTAGCGCAACGGTAGATCCACCGTCACAACTGGCGATGGCCCGACCATTATGATCGAGGACATGCCTTCGTATGGCCTTGGATCTTTGCCTTCGTATACCGACGTCGGTCCTACGTAGTTGTGTTACTAGGGTGTGTGTGTGTATGTATATATGTATATATATATACATATATATATATATATATATATATATATATATATATATATATATATGTATATATATATACATATATATATATATATATATATATATATTATATATTATATTATATATATATATATATATATATATATATATATATATATATATATATATATATATATATGTTTCGTATATGCGGATATTCGATAATGGGGAATTACGATCGACGAATTTGCACATGTTAATTCATTTAATACCTTATTTGTATACTTATGCCATGTCTAATGCTCTGTTCCTTTTCATAAGGACGGTGGTCCGAGCTATTAGTACGTAGATGTCGCTTTGGTCTGTATTTGCATTTATCAGTATTCATCTGTGGTTTCTTCCGCTCCTTGTGGCAACTTTTTTTGTTTATCTATGTGACAAGCGGTCGCATAGTTTTGTTCTGTAATAAATTCATGTCAATACAGTACACTTGTAATACGTTTTTATCCGCATTGTTCGTCGTCATTATTAGACGGACTAATCTTTTCTCATTAGTGATAAGTGTTGGCATGATGGTGTTCTGAAATAAGAGAGAATAAAGGAACTATGGAACACATTCATAAAGATGGCAATTTTCAATTCTCTGCATAACTGCCGCTTACATTTATCATATTTCACGGTGAGCATTTTTTTTTTCATTTTTGATGGAACTCTTATACATAAGGACATCACGTTCAATTATTAGTGTATGTTCTTGGCCTTAAATAAAAATACTTTAAACTTTGTTTGTATTTACATGCTTGAATTCCATTCTCTATTAAATACAGGGTATCTACAAATTTTCAATATAAGACAAATTAAATTGGAGGGTTTATGGATACGAGGAAAAAGGTTGGACTACTCGGCAGCATCTCGTCTTCAGCTAACTAACTGTCATGATCTCTCATTCACTGAATCACTCACTAACTCCACTGGCGTTCGGCGACTACATATATATATATATATATATATATATATATATATATATATATATATATACCTCTAGTTGAGCGTTCGGGGGAAGGTCTGGGTAACGTCTTCTTGCTTTATGCAACTACATTTCCAGACGGCGAGGCACCACTTACCGGCAACTCCTTTTTGTGTTTACTCTAGTGTTTCGCGCGACATAGTTTACACGTGTGGCCTATTATGTTGACGGTCGACAAACTGGCTGCACTGGACAATGGTGGCTTGAATCCATTATGCGCTCTGGGTGATCTTTCTTGGAATTTCCCCAGGTGAAGATAATCAGGAGTCGCCAGCCCGTCTGGCCCTTTGTGTTGACAGACGACAGCCAGTCTGCTTTCTGCAAAGGTGACTTACATAAATTATGAGTGTAAACCGCGCTCTGGGTGGGCTTTTCTTGGAATTTCCACGTGTGAAGGTGTTCGACGTCGCTACAGTAGCAATGGTAATACTTGACCACGATCTATTAGCACAGTTTTTAAACTTAATGAATATATAGCCTTATTATATGTCTCTTGACTCTCACTGTGTGCATGTCATCATCCTAAAATGGCTTACATTAAGATCATAAATGATATTCTTTATCATTTTTAAGAAAATATTCCGATATTTCCCTCTATAACTATTGCATGTTCTCCTAGAAGATTTTATTGTTGAAATCTGTGCTAGATTTGACACCCACAGGTAAATATTCTTCATCAGGGACTTAATTGGATCCCAGTAAAAATATCTGCACGTGATTAATTAATCAACGAAATATTTTCTATACTCTTTTGCGATTCTTAATCGTCAAATACAAAGAGTGAATGCCCAATATTTATCATTTCTGTAAAAACAGCTCAATCCATTTAAGCTCACAAAAGGGTACGTGGATATACTTTTGTTGTTATTTCCCGCACAATTTCTTCGAATACAAGTTTGTCAGTATATATAGATAGGTACATTATTCTTCGTATCGCAATTCTGAAAAGATATCCACAATTTTTACGTTTGTTTCCTATATTGATAAAACAAGGTTATTGTTATCTAATTCCCCAATTTTTTTTTTCACGGATGAACAGTGAAATATGATCTTATAAATAAATGTGTAAATAATAGTACAAATAATACTCATAAAACATAATGACATTAAAGGATAATAATACATATAACAGATAAATTGCATCTTGATTGGGATGCTTTGATCTTTTTTCTTCCATTTATTCCCGAAAATTATTTTTTATAAGCATTAGTGTAGAATAGAGGTCGCCAACGTTTTCATTCCTACAACATACTTTTGTATCTTTATTGTTGTTAAAATTTCCTTATATACCATTGGTGCCACATAGGGATGCGACATCGATGTCGATGTTTTCAAAACATCGATGTTTTAAACATCGATTTATTGAAGCCGATGTTTTTTTTAACATCGATGTTTTGTGCTCGATGTTTTACGTTGTCTCGATGTTTTTTTTAATAAAAAAGTACCGTAATTAAAAAAATTTACCACGTAGCATAATTTTCACACACAGTAAATGTAAGTCTGAATTCTGAAAAGGACGAATACAAAAGGGGAATGATTCCTTAGCAAACAGACAAATGGCAATTAACAACCAATGAACCAATCAGAGCGCTTGGAATGTTCTTGACACTCCAGAACCTTCCATGGGGTTTTATTTTACAAATAGTAAATACACGAGTGCATCCATTTAAGTCTTTGTTTTGTGCTGGTTTTATACAAGTTGACGTTAATATTATTAGTAAGATGCCTCCCAAAAGTACCGTTTGGAAATATTTTTACAAAACCTCTGACAAATTGACGAAATGTAATATTTGCCTTAAGTCCCTCAAAACTTCTGGCAATACCACGAATTTATCTGGACATTTGAAGGCAAAACATGGCAGTATTTACATTGATAATTTTGAGTCAGCAATGTAGCCCAAAGCAACCAAGTTTTTGTCATTTGTGTCTGCCCAATCAGAGAGTAAAATTAAATCACCCCCTTCTTCCACGACTAACGGAAGTAACATTCATGTTAGAGATTACTAAACCAGTTTTAAAACCTGGATGTTCTAAAACATCGATGTTCAAAAACATCGATGGTTTTTGGGCGATGTTTTATTAGCATCGATGTTTTAATATTGAATATCGATGTTTCAAAACATCGATGTTTTGTTATCGATGTCGCATCACTAGTGCCACAGTAACTCAATTTAGAGTAAGTGCAAAGTAATTTTTAGAGTTGAGGTAGAGTTAGTTGTCAAATAATACATGGTAGAACTACAGAATCAGCATGGTATATTTTGCATCGCGGCTTATTTATCCCCCCCCCCTAAAAAAACAGCAACTACTTGAAAAATTTTCGAAAACTTCAATACTGTCATAAATTAGAATTTACGAGTAATATTTTGTATACTGTCATGAGAGCGTTTTCTATAGGTTATTTAATTTGTTTCTAGAATTTAAATTCACTTCAAAAGTCCCTTTTTAAAATAATACTTATTTTATAAAAATGCAAAGGTAGTAAATATTAGTATTTTTGAAGTGATGGAAAAACAATCTGAATTCAACGTTTTTTAGCACTTGTAACGGTCATAGAAACTTTGATTGTATGGGGCTTGTGAAATATAGGTTGATTTCTATCATTAAAACTAATCAAATTAACTTCAATAGCAAGCATTGTGTACCTACTCGAAATAAATCCATCTATTTCAAAAAAAAAAAAAAGAAATTGAAGTTTGTCGGTATTACGAAACTTTTCCATTACAGTTAACGAGGTGAAACTTATATGTTTAATAAATGAATTTTCAACTGTTTAGTACATTTGAAATTTAATGCGTTTTTTTTTTAAGTTTGCATTTTTCTGTTTCATAATGCACTAGAACTTTTTGGGATAATTTATGCCTTTCATCAGCATCTGTAATATCATTAATTCCTATTTGAATATTCTGCAATATACAAGTTATTTTGGTTGCAGTAGAATTTCATTTACATGATATATTATTTCTGAAGATCCCTTTTCAAAAAGGAAAACAATCATTCTCATGTTTGAAAGCTTAAAATTAAGAAACGGTTAAAATAAATTTAAAAATAAAAAATATTGGTTTCTTTTAAACTCAAATAATCACGATTTAAAGCAAATTCAATTGAGATTACAATTTTTCTTACCATTCTCATTTATAAAAGTCTTAAGATAACAAAAAGAGAAGAAAAAATCCTGTAGAACGTTTAGATTTTATGCATCATTATCTGGATATTTTTTTTACTTTAAAGGAGGAAATATTTTCTCATTTCTTGAAAGCCATAAAATCATTAAAATGTACATTTTTTGTTTGTTCACAAAGTAACTTATGTATGACTAGCTGAAAACCCGCGCTTCGCTACGGAGTACATTCAAATTAAATACAACGGTCAACGTATGCAATTTATGCCAAAAAATAAATATATATATTTATAATAAATGCGATCATCAATGTATACAATTCATGTAAAATATATATCTATCTATACATATATATATATATATTTATAAAAAAATCGTAAGGGATATGCATTTTTTTTGGATAATATCCAATCGTCTGCTGCATTAGAAAGAGAAAAAAATATTTTTTAAGTCTATTTAGTTGTTACGCACGTGACGATAAATTTATTGAAAGTACCAGAAAAAGAAATCACGTGATCAGAATTTAATAAATTAAATTCGAAAAATTAATCTTTAAAAATTCACCAAAAATCAGGAAATGGAGGTAAAAATTCGAAAAAAATTTCATTTTGAAGGAATTTTTATGATCTTTCTCGTGATATAAATTTTATAACCCTCAATGTATTATTTTAAATGCAAACGTAAAAAAAGTTTAAAAAACAGCTTAAAAATTTAATTAAAAAAAATCTAAGAAGAATTTTTGAAAAATCTTTCTTAGTGCACCCCTACACTATTAGAAGAATCGCCATGCAAAATTTCAGCCCTTTAGGTCCAGCGGTTTGGTTTGTGCGTTGTATGTCAGTCAGTCAGTCAGTGAATGAATGAGTCAGTTACGGAACTGTTTTATATATATAGATTATTCAGAAAATATTTAGTAATCTTTCAATGTTACTGTCGTAGCGTTTTATGAAACAAATACTATAATTCATTGTTACTCTACCCAACTTCACATCGCGTAATCATGGGTTAAAATTCCATGTAGGGTGTAGACTTTAATGAGTTTTACCTAAAAGTGAGTAAGATGGGATCACATATCTGTCCTCTTATAATACAGTAGGCAACACATAAATGCATGCTTGGACGAATGTCTTCCAGTTAAGTGCCTGCTGCATTAATATAAAAATTGTTACTTAAAAATTTATTTAAATTTGCTTTCCTTATTTAAATTGCCATTTAATATTATTAGATGATAACATCAAAAGTTTCAGATCGCTTCATGAATAAACTTTCATCAGCATTAGAATTAAAGGCCTAATACTGAATCAGATGAGTTTAAATATGTCAATGATCTTTTTGCATATTTATTACTTCCCGAAATTACGCCAGCGATACAGTAATCGAAACCAAGTGCCCTTAGATCCATCATCAAATCCCATTTTATTTGGAAATACTTAATGCCTTTTAGGCAAATGAGTAATATACTTTGGGATTCAAAACATTTCGGTTGTTGATTTAGAGGGAACAAATGCAAATAAGTCGTGAATGCAGATCATGCTTGAAGGGGGAAAAAGATTTTACAATAGTCGATATATATATAAGGAATCAAATAGTTCAACGTAATTGATAATAAACACTGTTTATCACATTGCTGTGATAAAAAGTCCTTTTTTATAATACAAAGGGATTAATGAGATTATATTTCAATACTTTTTAAATTTTTAAGCGCTTTTTATAAACTGTTTTGTAAATTGCATTCAAGAAAAGTTTAAATAAATTTTTTTTAGAAAAGAAAGTATTAAAGTAATAGTAGGTTTCTTTTAATAATGAATTATGAGACACGCATCTACAAATAGCTACAAATTCCATGTTGTTTCAATAGTTAAACTGTCATAAAAAAGGGGAAACGTATATTCTCCAGAAATAAATAAAATTTGGAGTTAAACATCAATGCCATTCTTTAACTTGGTTATGGTAAGT
>OU015495.1:162153393-162188393 GCA_907164885.2 Dolomedes plantarius | reverse complement strand
CTCGAGTTTTTATCTTACAAAGAAAATATTTACATCATCTGAAAGCTGAAAGCTTTCTTATTCATATAATTCTTATTTCAAGTCTATACCTTAAATTTTCGATTTTTAATTGAATTTTAAACCTGATAATTCAACAGGGAGGAAACGCCCTTCACATTAAGGATGACAACAGTAAATGGATGAAAGCTGTTACATTGCCCTAGAATCACCCCTATGTATCTCGCTATTAGCCTTAACACAGGAGCGAGTGTTGAGAGCCTAGAGGCGAAGCCGCTAGTTTTATAAAAATAAAGTTGATATCATTTAGAGAATCTCTTTCGCAATTTATTCCCTCGGTCGGAAATTTTTATAACTGGTTTAGGCAGAGAAAAGAAAATTGACTGGAAGTAAAAAGTCGACATTGGCTCCAGGAAAATGAAGACATGCATAGTAGGGGGCACTTAATATTAGTTCACAAACCATTCCCTTTTTTCCAAGCAAATGATGTTTCTATAAACATTTAATGAGAGTCCATCTAGCGATAATAAGAGTATTTGCATTCTAATTGCGATTCTTACACTGGAGAAGAATACATACTGTAGATTACTTAGATAGAATTGTATTAGAATAGAAAATAAGTGCGTTGTACATGGCTACAAATTATTTCCTAATGTCATGAAAGAGGTGACTTGTGGCATTGCAGAATGTGATTATTATCTAAAATAGACTTTATTGTGGTTTGAGTTCAGCCGATAAGTTTTCTTCCACACGCTTTTCATTGTCTTCTTCATCTTATTATTATTATTGTTAAAATAAAACTCTAATGCAAGGATTAACTAGACGAAATTAGGGTTTGAGTTCATTTGAGAAGTTTTTTTCTTCCCCACGCTTTACCCTTTGTTATATATATTTTTAAAGAAAATCCCTAGTGCAAGGTTTTTTTTGTCCATTAATAACTATTGGAAAAAAGTACGTTATAAGTAAGTAATGGGGAAACTTTCAGAGCTAAAATATATTTTTCTTGGAAAAAAATAGATACACTGAAGGTTATGGATAATGTATCCATCTGTGCTGGACGATATTCTGCATAATAAAGAACCGTTGGTGTTCGTGCTATCCGCCTTATCGGAAGATCCACCATTAGTTCCATTACTGTGGGACTTGTAGCGAGTATGAATTGCGGACTTTTCTTGGGTCAACAACAATAGTAGCATTACTTCAAGCCTGATAGCTACCGACACATATGAAACACCATCAAGTCTCTCCTAGCCCAATAACTCAATATTTACCAATATCCTATGGCTTTTCAAATTTAATTTTCGACCTCATTGACACATCCTCATTTCTGCTCAGTTAAAATTCTTTTATTTCAGAGACCACAGTTTCCGAGAGAAAATTTTATTTATATTTGGGCCTTATTTATATTTGAGTGAGTTAAGAAATTTGCATAGATTCATTAGAAGTTTATGGATAGGTTTCTAACCATTTGCATTTCTTTATAGATCCAGTTCGTCTAAATGTATTTACTTGTTATATTTAGATGATGAGCAGTGAATTCATTTATAGCAGATATTGTAGGTCAATATTATTCTCGATGAATATGCAAGCACACATGGATACACTGACTCAAGATTGCTGTAATATCAAAGGCAATATTATTTTAAAATGTATAACTTCACTAAATAAAAATAAGTGTTAATTTCTGAACAAACAATTGCTGTACATGTTGAATGAACGGTCCAGTGAATAAATTAACTTTTAAAGGGAAATAAAAAAGGGATGTCTCATAGCAGATACTCTTTATAAAACTTCACCGTCAATCTTAGTATTTTCAAGTCTATAAAATATTGACATTGTATGCAAATGGAGGACATAGTCTGAGTTACGGGAAAAAAAGCTTCAAGGATAACTTCCCGCATTAATCAAAAGACATGAGGGAATATTTGAACTATGTTAACTATTTTTTTAGCCACATAAACCATTCGAAAGAGTTCAATCACTATCTTTACCATAAGTTGTACATAAAGGACCCTCGACACTGTAGGTTTTTGTGGTGATAAATAGACACACATACGTAAATATAACTAAAAAAGTAGTGTGTAGATGTGTATATTATCCGTCATAAATCAGCTAGGTAATTTAATGAAGAACAAATAGGGAAGAAACTCACTGCATTCTGAATAGATACTAAATCTTCGGGTTCATTTATCACATTTTCACGATAGTACTATGCATCTCATACTTTAATGACGAGCTTATCTGGCAGAGATAAAGTGTTAAAATAATTAAACCATTTTATCTTCCTTCCGAGCTTTCATCTGCAACATAAATACCTCATAAATACGTGATAAACAACTCATTCTAATTTTTCATGCGATATGTGTTAAGATATTTATTTAATTCCCACTTTTTATGACTCTGATATAACAATTTCCTTGTACAATGTTTGAAATTACGCCTGATAATTCTTTAAACGAAACATAGTCTAAAAGATTATAGCTAGTAAAATGTAAATTATTCAACAGAAAAAAAGATAGTAAATAACAGGAAGAAGGAAATGGCAGGCAAACGGAATAAACAGAAATCCTGCACTTAGAGCTAAACGCACCATTAATGCTACATTCTATAGCAGTATAAAAACTAAACCACATAACGAGGCAACGGACCGGTCTCTTCATCAGGAGGCCTAACCGAATCAGTTACATCAAGGGGGAAATTATCAGTTACTGTACAGAAAGTTCCCCCTTGAGGTAACTGATTCGGTTAGGTCGAATCAGTTACCTCAAGGGGGAAATTATCAGATACTATACAGAAAGTTCCCCCTTGAGGTAACTGATTTGGTTAGGTCTTCTGATGACGAGACCGGTCTGTTGCCTCGTTATATGGTTTATTTTTTATACTGCTATAGAATCTTGCAATTATGGTCCGTTTAGCTCTAAGTACAGGATTTCTATTTATGTCGTTTGCCTGATATTACATTCTTCCTGTTATTTACTATATTTTTCTGTTGAATAATTTTTTACTAATTATAATTGTCTGTTTTATCAGTATGAGGATTTTTTGCAACTGCGTAATCTTTTATTTAAAAGTTCAAAAGTTATTCAACACTAGTGCAGTTTTTCAGTGAATTTCGTTTCGCTGTATATGCCTTCTTTATATTTTTTAATTTCTTATTTTGAGTTGAATTATTTACAATTTATAAGATAGTCTAAAAACAATCATACAGGACGGTATAGGGAAAAGATAGGTTATTTTCTTAAGTTCTTATATGTATTTAAAGGAAATTAAATATTTAATAGATTTTAATGTAAATCCTAAATAGTATACTATAGTAATAAACAATATTCGAAGTTTTAAAAGAAAATTTATGAGATAACTTTCGTTGTACCTTAAGGTTTAGATGTTTATAAATAATTTTAAAGAGGTTTTATGAAAATTTTCCTTGACACACAAGATTAAATTACATAACAGGAAGTGTGAGGTTAAAGGTAACGTTGTGTGTATTTTAAATTAGAGATATGTTCTTTAGCTGTAATTTATTTTAGTATAACAGCATCGTAAAGACTTAAAAAGGAGTGTTTGCAGAGTATCGATGCTTACTGCAATTTGAGTACAGAACAGCAATAGAACATCGACAAATTACAATCATAATTCAAAATCTGTAAGTTTTAAGAATTTATTTTAAGAATAAGTATTTAAAAACAATAAAGAGGCCACCATCTAACTCAAAACATTTTATAACTTGTTTATTTCAAATATTTTCTTATAGTTTGTGATTTTCGGATGTTAATTACATCAGTGTTACATTCAATTTTAACTCTTAAATAACGTATGATCTTTTTAAATTTTGTTAGTGATGCAAGTATAGGAATATTTTCATTAAAAATGAAAATCATTACAAAATTATTGAACATTATGATCTGGTGGATTTCCATCATAAATTCTAAAATATTTATCGAACTATAGAAAGATTAATATTTTGAATAAGAATCATTCAGGCTGTAAAGAGCGCCAAATATTTACTAAGAAACTGACTCTATTAATCGATAGTTCCACCACTGAATTTTCTTGTACTTAATCCATGATCATTATTTTACTGTCCAAGATATGTAAAGAATACACTATAGATCATCATCTAAGTACTTAAAGTTATAATTTTTGTTACTGGATTTTCCTAATCTTACCGATCGAAACCAGAGACAAGATAAATCCTTACAGTGAATCTGATATTTGTAATAGGAATAGACAAATAACATTTTTGATAGAGAATTATTGAACTGAGCTAAAACCTTCAAGCTTTTATAATGTACATTGCTAGCTTCGTTTTTAACAAAATTCGAGAGGCATTCTGGACTGTATGAAGTACACGGTATTTCTGGAACAATAACCCTCATAACGTAAGTTAATAGTTTTCAGTTTTCCTCGATCGTGAAAAATATATGTTTGTTCAAGTATTTAATTCAAAATTAAAAAAATTAAGAATTCTTAAATATTTATAAAGGCTAATTTTATGAATTTAAAATTTAGAAGACTATCCAATAGGTAGTATATTAGTTCGAATATTAGTTAATAATTCTTCTTTGATTGAAAGAAAAAAGATTTCATTTCGCTTGTTTACTGACAGATATCGGTAAATAAACCTGCTTATTTATCTACCAAATCTGTCATTTCACATTATTTCCTAATTCTGTGTTTTACTCAGCATTAATTTTACTTCCAATATCTTGCAAGATATTACAGAAAAATAAGGTAATAAAAAGAACGAGAAGACAACGTTCTAACAGTAATTTTCCGATTTGGTCCCTAGTTTTCCAATATCTGTCCTTAACAGTGCTGGACAGTTTATGAATGGGGTTTCATTTATAAGTTCGGTATATATGGGCGAGATACAAAACAGATCTGGTAAACGAAGATTAAAAAAATATGTTTGGTTTTGCAGTTATCACCTAAGCTTAGTCAAAATGAAGTCATTGTGTTATTTATAAGTCTGTTACGGATTTCTTAAACATATATTTACCAAATGTTATGGTGTTCGTTGAGTAATATTAGTTATTTCACCATGTTCCGTTCAGTAATATTAGTTATCTCACCAAGTGTTGTTGCGAAAGAAAGTGTCATTTCACCTATACAGAAGGGACCAGATATATGTCTTCGACGTTACTGAATGCAGTGATGTTTAAAATTTGCCATGTCTACGAACTATTAAAACTGAGAAGAAAAATTTTCCATTTTATTTATGGTTTACAGACACTGATTTTTCGAGTGTTTCAAATCAAGTGCTGTGGTAACGACAAATGCGTTGAATTCAATGATATCCGTAATCGATAACTGCGCAACAACATCATACTGTGTCTCTGAAACAATTACCTAACGACAGGTCATAACTTTGCAAAGGCGTCTAGAAGAACTTTTTTTTCTTCTAACGAAAGAGGTGTCATCATCATAAGTATAATGAAATTTTAATTCTAAAAACAACATTTTTACTCTACAATGTTTTATTTTGATTGAAAAAAATCCTATTAACTAATGAGAGAATATGTAATGTGCATTTAAAATTACAGCTGGTTAAAATTATAAATATTTGTTTTTAAGGCTGTTGTAATTTCTCACCGCATTTGTGTCGTAAATTTGTTTTAAGGAATAACTGTATCTATGTCTCGTCTGGACATTTAAACTCATATATATATATATAAGATAATTTAATTAGAATCACTGCCGTCCTCTTTCAATCAAACCAGTTATTCGACACTATAGATATTTTGCACTTGTTACGACGTCGACTAATATATTTTAATTCTAATTTATATATTTATATTTTAACAGATTATAATAAATTTTATTTCTAAAAACAACGTTTTTACTCTACAATGTTTTATTTTGATTGAAAAAAATCCTATTAACTAATGAGAGAATATGTAATGTACATTTAAAATTACAGCTGGTTAAAATTATAAATATTTGTTTTTAAGGCTGCTGTAATTTCTCACCGCATTTGTGTCGTAAATTTGTTTTAAGGAATAACTGTATCTATGTCTCGTCTGGACATTTAAACTCATATATATATATATAAGATAATTTAATTACAATCACTGCTGTCCTCTTTCAATCAAACCAGTTATTCGACACTATAGATATTTTGCACTTGTTACGACGTCGACTAATATAAAAGTCTCGATGCCGCATTATCAGAAAAGTCAAAGGATTTCTTATACCCGCATCCGATATAAAGGTGATTCATTCAAAATTCATTTAAATGATCTACAGAACTGTGAGGTTAAACTCTCAAAATGATAATTTGTTACTCTAAAAGGACACTGAAAATACTATGTGTAACAAATACCGATGTGGGGAAAACTGTGGCGTTATTCGCAAGAAAAAAATACTATTAGTATAAAATGGCTGTAATTTCCAAATACAGTGATTTCCGCTTATAAGAATCACGTTTGTTATTACTGTTTTTGATTCTTATAAGCGGTTGATTCTTATAGCCGAAATTTAGGTTTTTGGACACTCACCTATATATACATATATTAGAAAATTTAATATAAAATACTCTTTAATATACGCTATCTTTTACTAAAATTATTTTTTATAATTTTAAAAATACAACTTAATTTCTAGACCTATAAGTAGATACACATGATTATAGGAAGAGAAAAAAAATCCAATATTTGTTACAACATACCTGCTTAACAGTTTAACATTTCAATTACAGGAAGGGCGCAAGAAAAAGTTTTCTATGGTAGTTTGACGTAATGAAGTTTTCTGGAGGCTGTTTATACCTCTTTCAATACCAATAGTTTCATACCAAGATTCACCTTCTTACGTTTCACTGTTTGATAACGTGCTGAATCTAATAATGTCATGTTTCCCTAAGTGATTGTGGACATTTCGCCGAAGTTTTATGGGTCTCAGGGTCCAGGAAGCCGCAACCAGGATGTGGGAGGTGGGAAAAAAAAGAGTCCCTGTCTTTGTTTGTCAGTGGAGAAAAGTGAAATCGGATCTGGACGGGTAGGATGCCCCTGGGTCAAGCTAATACGACCGTGTTTAGCTAAAGCGTTTAAGGGGAAACTATCATGTTATCTCTAACAAAGAAAGGCATGCATTTTACGACTGTATTCCATCCCATCTTCTCTCTCTCTCTTTCTTTAAAAAAAACAACAAAAAACAAAACTTCGTGCCTTTTGAGGGTTTAAGTGACTTTTTTGAAAAAATGAAACGAAAGCGAAGAGTGTAAACTGAATCTTAAAACCGGTGGATTGATTCTTTAAAGCGAAAATTTTAACATGGAAATAATACATTTGTTTTTGTTTTTGCGATATTGATTCTTATAAACGGTTGATTCTTATAACCACTGATCACTGTAAGCGGTGGTTACTGTATTTATAAAGCTAAAATTCGGTTGAAAGCCAGTTAGGTTATTTCATTAACACTCTAAGGAAGTAGCTATTAATATCCAATGAAGGAACACACAGAACCTATTTTTTTCCTCGTTTCATTAACGGGTTTGGAATAACTGCAATTAATGTGAAACGTGATTACAGGTTATTCAACAACCCCCGCTTGATATCTAAGGCTTTCATGCAGCCTTTTTGAAAAATTTTCATTGCAGTTAAGAGGTTATTAAGAGAGATATGTATAAATTATTTACAGCAATGCATTTGAGGTAAAATGTTTCTTCTTTAAGATACAATATATAATGTTAATTGCATAATTTCGAGTTTAGAAAATATTTACGATAAATATTTTAGAAAAATGTTATGTTAAAGGAGACCAGGAAATATGTTTTGGAACTCATAATATCTATAGGAAAGGGATTCTGACAGTAATTTGGCCTACGAGTTAAGTTAGGTCGAATGTTGACGGATCGACTAAATATAACAGGTGTGATTTATTTACTAGTATTAATTATTTGACATTAGAATACATGCTGATTATTATACAGGGTAAGTCAAAATGAATGCCCCAATTTCATAGGTGTACTACGCAAAATGTAATCAATGTATTCATTCAAAATATACATGCTGAGGTAATATACAAAAGTGACGAATAGTACGTAGTTTGCAATGTTATATTCGCCAATATATGGCCGTAAGCCCAATCGTTTCTACGAACAGAAAATAGGCAGATGCTGCATTACGCGTTGGTAAAATGGCGACGCAACAGCAAAAAGCGTTTTGGGTGCTTTAGTTTCACGTTAGTAAGTCTATTGTCACTGTTCAGCGCAAGTTCCGAACAAAATACGGACAGACAGCGCCTGAACATAAATCAATCTTTCGTTGGTATTCAAAATTTCAAGATACAGGCATCGATACAGACATGCTGCACAAATTTTGGCAAGAATTACATTTCAGGGTTGATATATGCCGTGTAAAAAAAAAGAGCGCATATCGAACATTTGTGAGGAGTACATTCAAAACTTTTGTATATTACCTCTGCATGTATGTATATTTTGAATGAATACTTTGATTACATTTTGCGTAGTAAACCTATGAAATTTTGGCATTCATTTTGACTTACCCTGTATTTTATTGCACACTTACAATTAAACTATTTAGGTTCATAAATAACTTTCACTGTTACACCCAGAATCTTTAATTTTAGAATCCAGTTGTGTGACTTTTAAAGGTAACTTTGAATTTCTAATCTTATGTATAAGTTACTCTTAAAAGTGGAAATCTTCATAATTTATTTTTATCTTTTTCTCAAAAATAATGTTCCTTGAATGTACAGTACATACCTATATGTACACACATATAGGTATTAGACACACATATAGGTAGTGTGCATTACATGACTTGTAAAAACTACCTTGGATAACTTTATTAAAAAACCTTGCAACGTACCTTCTGTCGCAAATTCTGAACCATTGGGTTGAACTAACATAATAAGTAGTGATGGCGAAGAATAATTTATGCCTTCTAAATAAAGTAAAATATATTTTAAATTACGTATGCATGTATAAAAGCAAAAAATATATGCACGAAAATATAAAAAAAAAATTGTTTGAAACTCGATTTACGACCAAATCAACTTACGACCAATCTCTCCGTCCCTATCTGGGTCGTAAGTCGAGGAATATCCGTACATCCATACGCAATTCGTTATATCCCCCTCCACCTTTTAAAACTACTAAAAAAAGAAAACCAGATGTTCTGTAGACATTGCAAGGATTATTCTTAAAAAAAAAAAGGTTTGTATCTAAAGAAGGCCTTAAGTGTACTCCTAAAATTATGCTTATTAATCAGTATGTAAGTCACATTGGAAAGAGGGCAATTTATGGAATATTTATTTCCTATTCTTTTGAAATTTATGTCCTCTGGAAAATTTCTTTCCCTTAATGCGATTTTTGATGACAAGGTAGAATCCCACTCTCTATAAAAATCAAATATTTCTGCATTCGAATTTATTTAGAATATAAAATTAAATTTTAAGAACGTATACAGTTTCCTTTTATGCTCTAGTTTGTGATTTCATTGCTTATGAAAGCTCATATGGAGTCAAAAAGTGAAAAAGTTTTATCGAGAAATAAAAATAGACCTTTTAAAATTGAATTTTGTTTAATGTATACATTGAAAAATACTAGTTATTTTATTTTGGAAAATATAAGAAGTAATAAGTAATAAGTAAGACAATATTATTAAAATTACTTCTAAAAATAGAATAGATTTATTCATGTTTCATAATTTTCAATGTCAGTCTATTCCGAATGAAAAAAAAAATTACATAAGGGTTAATTCATGGATGCACGTATACACAGAGAGACAGACAGACAGAAACAAACACACACACACACACACACACACACACACACACATATATATATATATATATATATATATATATATATAAGGCAGACGTTATTTTCAGATAGGAATGAGCATTAAATTATACGAAATATTTATAAATTTAATACAGAAAAATTATGAATTCATTTTAAATCTAAATTAAATTTATGAATATAGTCAAATGAAAGTATTTTCAACCTTTTATATAAAAAATAAACAACGGCAACACCAATGAAATATTCGACTGAATTCTTTCATCTATGGATATCTTTTCTAACAGAAGTAAATGTAACATACAAAATATAAGATGGCAACCAGCAAAATACTCACCCGCATTGCGTGAACATCCGACAAGGGGTGAAAAATGTTTTCTGAATAATAAAGAGGTCAGAAAAGCAACAAATGCAAAACTGGAGCGCATGTATATTTATCATTTTCTCACTCATGCATCTCTGACATTATGGGACATTAAGGAACTTCCGGAAACTAGAAAACTGTTGTATATTTCATGTTTCCCAAAAGTTATCTTCGAAATATAACAATTCATATTTGTCGATCAAATACGATTAGGAAAATTTATGATATGTACTGTTATTTTATATTCCTTTAGTGAATTTGATTATTTTCTGACCGACCTTGGAGTATTATCACATATCATTAAACTTTCATTTTACTGCAGATTCCTGTTTCGGAGGCATCAATTGTAGAAATACAACCTGACATTATAATTAATAAATTACATTTTTAAAATTTTTAATGCTGTTTCATGAAGCTAAACTCGGGTTTTTCTAGCATCAGATAGATAGTGACAACACGAATTTAAAGGATTAATTAACTTGCTACTGAACCTCGCTATTATAAATTCATTGATATTATTTCTTTCATATTTAAAAGAAACAGCTGACCGCATGATATAGTGGTTAGCATCGTGAGCTTCCACGCAGTTGGGCTTGAGTTGAAATACCGAATATGGACATGGTCGTTACAGTGTGGTCTCCTCATAGGGAGCAATGCTGGCTCACCTAAATGGTACTTCCACAATAATGTAGCCAGCAAGACTTCATGGTGAATAACAAAAGGCTAATGTCTCAAGACAAGTGCGTCCTCATTAGAAAAAATAAAATGTAAAAACCGTGAGACGTATTTGGAAATTGAACTTCTGTTGTGACGACTTTGGTATGCTATAGAAAGGGGTGTGTATGCCTTTCCAGTCCCTCTTCCCGCCCCCTCACCCTATTTCGCCACCGGTCTGGAATACATGCTGCCGTCTTGTGGGGCCCCGAGCACCATTAATTTTCTGAACAGTTCCCCATTGGTAGGTGGAGGTTTTGGGGGATTGGCTACTATCTTGGCTGGGTTAGCACTTCCGATCGTTATGTCCCAGTCATTAGGGGTATGGGTGTTGGCCCACCTCCTCTTGGCAGGCTTTGTTTTGTTGGCGGTTTTCGGGAGGCACACATTTTCTGGCAACCCCTACTTAAGAAGGGCTGACCACAGCCGTTTGAGTTCAGTGGTCAGTGGTTAGTTGGATATGTCCAGATTTGACTGATTTGTCCAGAATTTGCACGAGAAGTCAATTAGCTGTACGTGTATGTGCTAATAAAGATTTGAAAACGAATTTCACGTGGTATTTTTGTGATCCTGGAATCATGTTTGTACAGCAGCGCGGGTTTCTCTTCCTGCCAAACACAACGCAAGATAAAACGCTGGAGACGCGGAATTTCCTCGTAACACTTCCAGCTTATCCCTGACGGATAGGTGAACTGATCATTGTACAAGTATCTACCTTAAGGAGTCTCATACTAAAAATACACAAATATGAATGTGTATCTGCAAATCTGATTAAGGAGTAGTGAATTCAGAGTCATTCAATTCTTTTTCATCTAGTTATATGAGAATTTTATGAATACTTTTATCAAAGAGTAAATTACGTAACCGAAAGTCTGTTAATTAGCTAGAATTTATAATTCTGTTGTACTTTTACCATTGGGAGATGTTAAAGACAGAAACTACTGTGTAGTAAACCTAGCTTATTTACCCATATTAACACAAAATATATATTGAAAATAATACGCTCGTCCAACGCAAGATAATATATATATATATATATATATATATATATATATATATATATATATATATATATATATATATATATATATATATATATATATATATGTATATATATATATATGTATATATATGTATATATATATATGTATATATATATATATATGAATATATATATATATGTATATATGTATATGTATATATGTATATATATATATATATATATATGTATATATATATATGTATATGTATATATATATATATATATATATATATATATGTATATATATATATATATATATGTATATGTATATATATATATATGTATATATATATATATATATGTAAATGTATATATATGTATATGTATATATATATATATATATATATATACATATATATATATATATATATATATATATATATATATATATATATATATATATATATATATATATATATATATATATATATATATGTATGTATGTGTGTGTGTGTGTATGTGTGTGTACATACCGTAAAAGCTCGACTAAAATACCCACCCATAACTTTTCAATATTTTATTTTAAAATTGCACAAATATTTATAAACATAAATAACATTTGTAATTAAAAGAAACGAAAACGTCAAATTCGGTAGGAAAAAAACTTAAATTGTTAATTCAAAACAAACAATAATGTCAAATTATCAGTCTTAATCCCTGTCACTAGAATACAGCTCATCTATTGTTGTTTCTTCCATGCCATTATTGTTGCCGTCGTAATGCATATCACCATCTTCATCCAGAGTTGACGATACGAACTGTGAGTTTCGTTTGTTAAAAAGGAATACTTGCTTAGTAAACGGGAGGATGAATCACGGAGTGCAGATGCGCATGCACCCGTGTTGCGAGAATGTCTTACATCTGCTGTACGTTCGTTTATCCAATGTTTAAAACTACTTTTTTTTCTTTTTTTTTCGGGGGGGGGGGGTGCGCGAGTATAATACGCACCCTCATTTTTGCGGACTAAAATGTGAAAAAAAAGTGCGCATTATACTCGAGATTTTACGGTACATATTTATAGATGCATATATACATAACACATAAATTCACATATATATACAAAAGATGTAAGCAGCGATAAGTAATCCTACGTCAATAACGCGCGCTAGTTTCGTTAGAAGAGTCTAACTGAAATTTTTGGTTCAGATTGCTTCATCCTATTGAGAATAATTACAGAATATTCGGGGCCTCTTTGGAGTGAATCATTCTATATATACAGCCCCTGTCGAGACTTTTAGTTTACACTAAATCCCCGTCACGTAATAAAATATATTTCCGGCAAAAGGAGGGATTTCAAAGTACCAAGCAGAAGATCATATTTTCAATAAGAAGTTAGTATGTTCACTGGGAAGGACAATCTTATGTAATAGGACACATTATAAATATTTTGTTACGTGGTATTAACATGCCGTGGGTACAAAACTTTTGCCATTTATCAAAATACTAACTCAACTAGTTCATGAAAGTGTGTCTTTATTAAGTGGAGTTAGAACATGTAATAAATAGAAAATCGTATAGTGACTTTTTTTTTTCTTTACAAAATTATTATTTTGAGAAAAAACACATTCTGACACATGTCTGAGAATAACTAAAAGAAACAAACTCAACTTTAATAGGTAATGTTAGCATTTAATTTCTGTTCATATTACTTAACATTAATTTTATCACTGATTAGAAATTTTCACAGAAATCATCATACTAATTATTTTCATACATTAAAATTTATTCGAACACAAAAAAAAAAAAATTCCCAGATACATATATTGAATCATTCTGTGCTCTCGCCTAGTAAATATAACACAAATTAATTATTACTCACCAACACCCTCATTGGAGACTGAAGATAATAGCTCGTTGTCTAACTAAAATCGGTCCTAAAGTAGACCAGAGAAATCAGCATAGAAAAGATGGCGAGTCTCTGATGAGCGGACAACCTAGAGGTCTTTTTCAGTCGCTGCCTTTTCTTCCACTGCCCCAAAAACGTTAAGAAAATTCCAGTACCGGAAAAGCAGAAGTCAGAAAATGTTCTCGAACAATTAACACCTTACAGCTATCATTGGTTAAAAGATGTTGCTAGGCCGTTAACATGGGGAAGCTAGGTCCCCCCTAAATTCTCCAGAGGGTTGCAAGTAATTTTCCCTTCTGTACACATGACCTTGGGTACTATTCGTACTCTTACAGGTTACGCTAAATTGCCTCCGGGAGGAACATTCCTTTTTTCCAGGAAAAACCGGTACGAAAAAAACCACATGCATGACTTTAAACACACATACATTTTACGACTTACAAAATAAAACACATACACTTAAAAATGTGCATGGAACCGAATTACTGCTGTATTGAGACTATGAGATTAGAAAATATATCTTTTTAGAGACAAAACAGTATATTAAGTAAAATATTTACAAAGTCGAGTTCCATGTCACAGTCTTCTTTATAACTATGCGAATTCTACCATGTATATTCAGAAAACTCTATATTAATCGATCAAAAGAAAATATATATATTGTCATATAGGTTTCTTAATATTCAACAAGCTTTCAACATCAATTCCAATTTTGGGAGATTCACAACTTACATATTTTGTATTTTAAATGCTTATTTATGGGTTTCATACTTGTTTAAAATTTAAGAATACACATCTTATATATTTGAAAAACTTTAGAACGATGAAAATCTTAGACTACAGAAGTTTATTCCTTATGATAAAATAAGTAACTTAACTTTAAAAATTAGAAACTGAGAAAGTGAACATCATTTTCAGCCTTTCAAATTGAATTCAAGTAGATATTCATGAATTACCTTAAACTGTTTAGAAAACATTTCCTACGGTATCAAAAAAACCGACTGGTCATAACAATGAAAACAAGGAAAAAGAAACGAGAGAAGAAAAATATTTTTATATGGGTCGGCAGAAGTTTTATTACAGTGCTATCATCTCTACCGAAAGTTTTAATGGTCAAAACACTGATTTGGAAACCACCGCACATATCGCTTTTTCACTTTCAAGCCTGTTTTATTTTTCTGTCTCCGAAAATAAACGCAGGAAGCGAGACCAAAAGCGAGATATAATATGTTTTATATATTCATTTATATTTAATTTTAATTTTCTCTTTTAAGCATTTCGTACATTTAATTTAATCGCAGCAAATTTTAGAACAATATAATTTGAAATAATGAATTAGAAAAATTATAGTGAAATAATCATCCAATCTTAAAATATAGTAAGTAAAATAACTTAAGTGTAAATATTTTTCCACATGCACACGAGATTTGGACTTTTATCAAACAAGTATAAGAAAATCTCTCTAACAGAAGAAGATAAGGTATTATAAAGTATCATTTGCAAAAAAATGCCTATCTGTAACAACAACAAAAAAAAAATTCGATTTTTCCTAAAATTTAGGTAGGATATCAAAATTTGTGGCTGTGCAAGAGAACACATACGTATTTGGGTACTACAAACGGTTCAGTATGCAGCTCTTTGGGTACGCGGAACTGTTCAGAATATACTTTGTGTTTGTAATGTGTGTTTAACTATTACGTGTTTTAATAAAGGATTTTAATTGACATTATAATTGGCTTCATACTTCCATGGACTTAAATAGCTGGTAGTAATCTTGCGACTCGATTGCCTTACTTGGCATTTTTACTTCATCAATATACGTCAGGAACCTCAATGCAAGCTCTGAGACCTAAGTGAGAATAAAGACAGATCTCACTTCTGTTTCATTCCTGCCTTTGCGGAATCTCTAGTATATTAGCATGACTGGGAGGCGGGGAAACAGACGTATTTAGGAACAAACATTTGTATCATTACCCTTAGTGTTCTTAGTTTTTGTGAGTTCTGTTGACGTTATTTTTTGAAACTTATAACCGATAATAAGCAGACTGTAATTCTACAAAATAAACATTTATTAAATTCACCAACACCTTCAAACACCACACTACAAAAAGCTTCATTGTTGGATACAACCGTGGAACGCACCAAAACTCCGTCTATATTTTCAATCCCTTCCTTTTTTCTACCATTTCTTTGTTCTTTTCAGAAACTTCCAAACAAGAAGCTTAGCGAGCAGCCAATTCGCCAAATGGCGCAGAATCGTGCTAAAAAGAGAGCCAACGAGTTCCTTTTGGACTATCTGTTCAATTGTTGCTAATCACTGGAGATACAAATAATAAATAGCCGGCTTATTCCTACATACTGTATCAAATTATTCATTTCATTCCTTTGAAACAAGTATGTATTTTTGAGACTGGCATCAAAGTCTCATAAATGCTTTGGTGAAAATAGAGCCAGTTTTGTATACTTCACTATGCATCAGTTGAGAATGCCCTATGTTATGATATAAAGAGTTCTATGCTTGCTATTTTGCTAATCTTAGATCTGTAAATGCTTTTTTTAGATATTTTTTTTCAAATTGAGTTAGACGTTTAAATAAAGCACGAGATATTTTATAGTACAAAATATTTCTGCAGTTATATTTTTAAGTGCACTAAATTATTAAGTTCTGTTGCTAAAAAAATTAAAATTAATTTTGGAAAAAGATAATTTAAATTTTAAAAGACCTGTGCATTGCATTTAACGTCTGCCAACACATGCAAAAAATGAAATTCAAAAAAGTATTTGTTAAGCTGAAATTATTAAAATACTGTGAAAAATGCATTGTTGATTTACACAGGTATAAAAAATCTTCAATGCCACTGCATCTATCACCTTAACGAACTGATACAAGACTTTCTGTTATAACGAATCATAGCTACACAAAATTTTATATCCTTTGTCCGCTGTGCATCATTTTGAATTTATACTAGTACAGAATTACGTCTATTAGCTATTTTCTATCTGTTTCAGTGATATGAATGAAGATTTAAGTTTTGATCATTGGGCCAATTCTCTTTATTTTAATCACGTTCTTTGATATGAATAATAGGGGACAAGGGACCTTCAACCTTGTTGTTTATATTTTCATTATTTTATTCTCATATACAAAACGTGAACAATCAATATATTTTTATACTACGTGGAAGACACTTTGACTTCACAAATAAATATTTTGTGGAAGAATAAGACCTGCTTTTCATTTTTTTTTTCAAAAAGGTTAGAGTTTTGGAAAATGCTCAGTACGAATTACTTTTCTTCAGATTTCGTCCAAATTTCCCAAGATATTTAATTGAAGTGTTTTCCTGAAATCTGTGCATCATTCTTTGAAAGCTCAAATATTTTTCAAATTTATGGACCATGAAATAAAGCAAAAACATGAACAACGGGCAGATTAAACAATAATTATTTATGGCTTTATATTCATAGAAAAAAGTCATTGCATAACTATGTTTTTATATGTCGGGTAAACTTATATTAAAAAATTAAGGTTTTCATTTGATTTGGAATGCACATGGAAAATTTTGAAAAATGCTAGAATATTTGGAAAAATTTTGAACAATGAATGAAAATTATTCTCATTTTGTATATAAAGTTGTATATAAAGTCATTTTGTATAAAAATAGAAAATTACGAAATTCAGGTACATTGTCCCCTTAACAACAAAAAAAAAATTATAATGCTGTACAAAATGATAGTCGTATAATGATGAATCTAAAACACACTATTTGTCAAAAATTGGGCTGAATATATTTTTGATGCACTCGATTTAAAAGTTTACCAAAGTATATAAAATTTCGAATGCTAATATGATGCAATCGATTTCAATTTTTGTTACTAAATATAAATGATAATTGTATAAGAAAGCATCCAGAAATTTATTCGCAAGCATAGGATGAAGAATTTTGAGATATACGATTTAAAAATTATGGAAATCGATAAAATTGGAAAATTTGAGTTTGAAAGTTAAGAAGGGGCAGTAAATTTAGATTTTTTTCGGATCATACACAAATAAAAGCCATACAGTGATATGTCCAACTTATAATATCGGGTGAAAACATTTTGAGATACATTTTTGCATACAATCTTATATTTACAATAATATATATTTTTTATATCTGATTTTGAGTGTTAATATGATATACTTGAACACGACTTTTGTAAAAATGCCCAAATCATAATCACTTGGTGATGTAGCCAAATTGTTTGAAAATTATATATATATATACATATATATATATATATATATATATATATATATATATTCTCAAAAGATGGTTCTGCCTGACTCATTTGTTACCTCAATTTTTCCTTCAACGACTAACGTGGTTTGTTTACAGGAAGGTTACACAACACTTATCAACATACCAAATCCTTCAATTGGCCTGAATTGATGAATTCCGTAACTATTATATTGAATTTTAAGAATGTTAAGTTAGTTTATTTTTTTCCAATCCTAGACAAATAAAATTCGTTAGTGATGCGTTAAAAATTTAGCGATATTGCACAAAGGATACTTATATAGGGATAAAAAAATGTGTTCGACAATATGGGATTGAAAGATTTAAAAAATAAAGCGTTAAAATTTTGAAAACTCATTTTCTAACGAACACAATTGAAATTTAACTATTTTCAACCACAATGATTTGAGGCAATTTTATTTTCAATCGAAGAGATTAGACATCATTTATTTTTATGAATCGGGAAAATTTAAGAGAAGCTATTTTCAAATGTAATGGTTCTAAATTTTGCGCCAAAGATTTAAACGACTCTACTAAAGGTTTGTAGATCGTTTATATATTGACACTGGATCGTTTATATATACACTGGTATTTTGCATTATTATTCACGAAAAAGTTGTTGTAGTCAATGAAGCATTTTGAAAAGTAGCCAGACTCTTTTAAAGTATTTATTATTTATTCTCAAAAAGTTTATTATTTTTTTTCTGGAGGAAGAAAATATTCACAGAGGCGGAACGGGTTTATTTTTGTTGGGATGAATTTATTCGAATGTTATCACCTCTGGCAGCGGCAGTAATGCACGAAAACTCATTTCAAAGCTCCAACTCATATCTCACTTTTGAATTTCGTTTTATTTTGTTATTTTCTCATTTTGCAACAAGATAAGAAGAACATGAATTTATTCTAACGGTACGATTTGCAATTTTATACGCAGTTTTTTAATTGTTTTGTGGTTAGAGAGGAGATTAGATTAAATGTATATTTTATTCTTAATACAGGAACGTTGAAAAAATATATCGAATATCTGTTTGTGACTTCCTTTGAGAATGCCGTTTTTTTTAATCAGAAATTGTTTTACTCAGAAATACATTGCATTTCGCATAGAAATGGATGAAAATCAACAGTAGATAAATTTATGTCTTAACTTTTAATGTTAGGTACATTGTAATCTATATATATATAAAACAGTTCCGTAACTGACTGACTCATTGACTGACATACAACGCATAGACCAAACCGCAGGACATAAAGGGCTGAAATTTTGCAGGGCGATTCTTCTTATAGTGTAGGGGTGCACTAAGAAAGATTTTTGAAAAATTCTTCTTAGATTTTTTTAAATTAAATTTTTAAGCTGTTTTAGTAACTTTTTTAAAGTTTGCATTGAAAATAATAATTTGAGGATTATAAAATTTATATCACGAGAAAGATCATAAAAATGACTTTAAAATGAAATCTTTTTCGAATCTTTACCTCAATTTTCTAATTTTTGGTGAATTTGTAAAGATTAATTTTTAGAATTTAATTTATGAAATGCTGATCACGTGATTTCTTTTTCTGGTACTTTAAATAAATTTATCGTCACGTGCATGATAACGAAATAGAAAAAAAAATTTTCTTGCTAATGCTGCAGAAGATTGGACATTATCCCAAACAATATTAAAATATAGTAAAAGATATTATGTTCCTAAAACTGTACTATATTAACTATACTGTGTTCTTTAGTATGTCCTATTACATTTAATTTGAATATTTTCTTCTACATTATTTTGTCTATAAAAATAATCCCTTACGATTTTTTTATAAATATATTTCTTTTCATCAATTGTATACATTGATCGTCGCATTTATTATATATATATATATATATATATATATATATATTTATTTTTTTTTTTTTTTTTTGGCATTCATTGCATACATTGACAGTTGTATTTAATTTGAATGTACTCCGTAGCGAAGTGCAGGTTTTCAACTAGTGAAAATATATGTTCCTGTTTGGTTTTATGAAATAATTTATAACTGAATTAATTCTTAGTTTCGGAAGTATAGTTTAATTTTTGACTTGCAGGTTCTGTTTATTTGTTCTTTTCTTATATAGTTTTAAAATTCGTCACGCATTCTCACTTCTTCTGAAAAGTAACCTTTGATCCGACTTATATGAATGCGTGTGTATTGAGCAGAGATTAGAAATATGAAGGTGACTTGAAAGCGCATTACTCAGTGAATGGAGCTGAATGTAATTTGAGCAGTTGGAGTTATGTGGAGATTCAAACGCATCCGATGGAACGGAATGCTTAATCTTATACTGGGGTATTTAAATTTTGAGATTAGAATAAAGCATCGGTGTGAGGTAGACGCGAATACAAGTAACGTTGGTTCAACGCGTTACTCTTAATTCTCGTATATTTTTAATAAAATTATTTTCTAATTGATTTCTAAAAATCTGATTTTTGGGTTTAAATGCTACTTGAATTTCAAAAAATCATTGGTAAATTATCATAGTGATGGTCAAACCGCAGATTCTAAGTTTTCCAATAAATTAAAAGAAAAAAATATTTAGTTGTATTTTAATTCTCCTCACATAAAACATCTGACTCCTCCCCATCTGACAAACTCCTCACATAAAACATCCTCCGTATCCTCACATAAAACATCTGAGTAGAAATTTTTTGTTGCCAATTTAAAACATCATTTCATATCAGGTAATGTATTTATATATGCATTTAATTAAAATTCTTTTTCATGCAGGATTTCTTCGATCTATAGATGAATATTATTGAAGCAAATTTGGACAAATTCAGGAGGAGAGATCTGGGCAGATTCTAGAGGATTCCTTCCAAATTAAAATTCTAAATTTTCATAATATATTCATGAGGACCAATTTAAATTAACTCTCTACATATTTATGGAACACAAAATCACCTTTACTTGTGTTTTTCTACTATGTTATGACATAAAATAGTAGAAAAACACACGTAAAGGTGATTCGAAGGAATTTTTGAGGGGATAAAGCTACCTAGTGGTTAGCGTGTCGGAATTCAGCATTAAGAGTACTCGGTTCAAATTCCGAGAAGCACCACTCACTGCTCTTGGGCCTATGCCGGCATGGGATTGTTAAAATAAATGAGAATATTAGATCCCTCAGTGTGGTTTTATAGAATTAAGATATGAGTACGAGTCCATCAGATATCGCCAATGGGAATTGCTCGATCTAAACTGCGGCGGCCTTAGTCGCCCTTGTTTGTGGTGCTCAAGAGCAAGTGCTGAATCCAAAGTCTAACCCCTTTAGCCCTGCAAGGGGCACACGACAGAGAGCGAGTCTTTCTATGAAGAAGTATTTGCTTTGAAAATACTGCACAGAGCCGTCCCGTCATGATTATTATTTTGCGATCTCGAAATGCCACATTTCTCAGATTTTGAATCATTGAGTGGTAGAAAGCAACAAAATAGGTGTCGTATTGCTCGTCCAAAGTTATTTTAACGGGCGTGAAATAGTTAGTTAGTACATTAAATTATTTATAAAGGGGTAGTTGGGTGCGTTGTGTTTTTAAAATTTATTTTGTTAATAACCCGTAGTTCAGGACGTAACTAGCAATTGACGAACAAGGGAACTAAAAAATTGAGAAACAAATAAAACAGAGAGATTAAAAATTAACTTAAACTTAAATTTATTTACAAATTGTTATACATTGTTTGTACACATTATTTTAATCATATTTTTATATGCACACTTATCCATATACCAAAATTAGTTTATCATTATATCGAAATTTAACATTCAAAATTTACTTGACGAGGAAAATAGGGAGCGCACGACAAAATACCAAAACTCAAAATACTTATTCAACTAACTCTTATATAAACTACTCCTACTCTGACCGTAAACAACCTATTTAAAAAAAACCAAAACAAAAAGGGGACTGATCTAAACAATAAAATTGTGCCACTCACTCAGTTCCGTTGATATTTATCTAATTGTTGAATCCGCTGACTCGTCTAGCTGGGGTCCTTTGGATCCTTCTGTACATAGGCAGGGCACACACACACATCTTGATTCTCCGCCTCTTGATGATTCTTGTGACCGCTACACTACTCGCTCCACTATTATTTTATATGCAGGGGAACTTCTATTTTATCATTAATATTTGTGGGGAACTCCAAGTTCGACTGAACGCAGTAATAACACCAGGAGAACCGCAGCTCTACTCCAATACGCAAAAAATCTCAGGATAAAAGCGGGGAACCGAAGCTCGACCCGACATGCCAGAAGTCTGAGTCTGAGACTCGAGAGAGAGAGATCTGAGAGGGCCTCTTTTTTTTTTTAAACTCCCTAATTTATACATTTCAAACTCCTTTCTTCTTTCGTGTCTCCTCCTCCTCAAAATTTCTCATCCATACAAGATTCAGCAAAAAAAAACTCATTCGCTTGCTCACTTCAAACTTTATTTTATTGGCCGCCCTCAGCTAAGCCGCACACGCCCCCACGGAAAACATGCTTGCATAAACCTCACACGACGCCCTTGGTTCTTACATGCCGCCGTTGTAAATCTGAAAACACAGTCCATTGTCGTGTAGTGTGAAATCCTGGCGACAACTCTCTTAATCTCGTCTGGCGATCTACCTCCCAAGTTGACCACCGCCGCAGGACTATTCACTACCTTACGTCACACAGGACCTCTCCGCTCTATAATTATCGTCCCGCTCAGCCGGCGTTCCCAATTTCATCAAAACAATGTAATGATAAAAGCCTTCGATCGACTTCACCTCTTAATATTTCTATGAAATTTTCATATATCAGAAGGCGCTTCATTACAATAGGGAACGTAACAAAAATGCCATGCCAGATGCTATGGAAGGTTTCTGATTCGCTAGTGATAGACGGAAGAAATTCCGTCTAAAAACTCTGTAAACGACTCGAATACCAGAATAATTGCTCACAAAAGTGGCTCTATCTGAGAAGTTTGATAAATCATGTTTAATATCCTGTTTCAATGGTTAAAATTGGAAAGAGATTTCAAAAGTTTGCAGCAGCCGGACTCCATTAATCGATTACGAAATTCGACCTCTTCGGCTAGAATTAGTATAGTGCAGTATGCGGGAATTAATTTTGATGCAGTGCAGGGGTGCGTTGTATGCAAATAATGCATGGAGATTTTTACTGATTCTTATAAAAACATTCACAGAATCGGTTTAACCCTTTCGCATGTCCATCCATATAGTGCACAACTGATAAGAAGCATTCTAGAAAAATTAGATGCTGGCGGTATGTGGCTTGACTTAAAAATTATAAAATTAAAAAGTATATATATATATATATATATATATATATATATATATATATATATATATACACTGGTGTAAGAAATTAGGAGAATTTGCAGACTTGGTCGATTATCTCTAGAACTACTGTACCGATTTTAATGAAATTTGATATGTACATACATTGATACAATACAAAACAAATAATCATTCAATAATAGTAATACACACGCATGATCGTGAGTAACACTCGTTGAAATTGGAAAGTATGAAACAGCGGTTGCAGAATAAGCAAAAAAATTGGTTAATAGATGGGTTAATAGGTTCTATGGTCCCCTCTTACAAATATACAGGTCTCGCAGCGTGATTTCATACTTGAAATAAGGCAGTTTATCATTTCCTGTGGCAATTGGTCCCACTTGTTCAGCAACGCTGTTTTCATTCCCTGGATGGTTCTCGGAGTGGGGTTGCGAGTTGCAATTGCCCTCCCCAGAGCGTCCCAGATATGCTCTATAGGGTTAGGGTCTGGCGATCTGGCTGGCCAATTCATCCGACGAATATCCTCACTCTCTAGAAATTCGTAGACTAAAAGATCTCTATGTGGTCTCGCTTTATCATCCATTAAAATGAACTCAGGGCCAACTGCACCCCTGAAAAGGCGAACATAGGGCTCCAAGACCTCATCCCTATACCTCACACCAGTCACAGTGTCTCTTTCAAAGACATGGAGAGGTGTGCGGCCATCCAACATGATGCCTGCCCAGACCATTAAACCTCCTCCGCCATAATGGTCGATTTCGCGGACATTGGAGGGTAGGTAGCGGGGCCCTGGTTCTCTCCATATGAACGTACGGCGAGAATCGGTGTTTAGGCTGAACCGGGACTCATCACTCAAGCGAACGGTCGCCCATTGATCCATACTCCAATCTCTATGCTCTCTGCACCATGATAAACGGATTATCCTGTTCGTAGAAGTGAGGGGCACGCAAACAGCAGGTCTTCTTGCAAACAACCCTCTCTCATGAAGTCTTTTTTAAACAGTCACCCTTGATACACGGGTTCCTGTGGCTGCATACAAGTCACGAGAGCTGAGATGCTGTAGCACCCCTGTTACGCCTCGCTATATTCGACAAATGGCGATTTTCTCTGGCCGTCGTAGATCTTAGACGACCTTGCACAGGCTTTCTCTCGATGAATCCGGTATCCTGGAACTGTTTCCATAAGTTACACACGACGCTGGGCGTTAAATTGAACTCTCTAGAAATTTGGACTTGAGATTGGCCTGTTTCTAGCCTCCCCACAATTCGCCACCTCATTACATCATCTAAATGTTTTTGGTTACTCATTTTTACTTTTACAATTTGAAATTAACCGATTGCTGCAGAATAACACTAAGAATTAACCCATTTTTTTGTTTATTCTGCTGCCGCTGTTTCATACCTTTCGACTCCAATGAGTGTCACGCACGAACATGCGTGTGTATTACAATTATTGAATGGTTATTTGTTTTGTATTGTATCAATGTATGTACATATCAAATTGCATTAAAATCGGTACAGTAGTACTAGAGATAATCGACCAAGTCTGCAAATTCTCTCAATTTCTTACACCAGTGTGTATATATATATATATATATATATATATATATATATATATATATATATATATATATATATATATATATATACGTGTGTGTGTGTGTGTGTGTTCGTTCGTTCATGTATATATATTGTTACGAATTTGGGTCCAACTTGGCGTGTTATCGCCAGCATGCGATGTTTTGGAGTCCGCGATAAATAAAAACAATGGTTTAGCACGTTCACGCGTCTATCATGGAATAAATAATATATCCTGCTCTTGGGTCCATTGTTGGAAAATGGTTTGGTTGAGCAGTGTGGCAACACGGGTTTTGTTTCCTAGGTGAATAAGAGTCTGGAATAAAAAGTTCAGTTCTAAATTTGGTTCTGATGCGATCAGTTGACAGTTTTCAACAGGTTATTCTCGTTGTGGAAAGATTTAGTCTCGGCTGGTTTAAGACGAGGTCCTTAGAAGGAGGGGAATATTTAAGGTCGTACGCTACTTGTTAATAATTGTTATATTGTAATCAATTATTGTGTCTGAATTCCTCTAAGTTTAAGAAAAGTTTGTAGGTGCTGGAATTGTTAGCTTCCAGCGAAGATTCAAAGTTTTTATTTTGTTTACATTTCTGCAAGTTTCGAGAAAGTGTACTGAAGATTTAATGTCATATAAATTTCTATTATTCAATTCGCGGTAACTGGCATATTTATTTCTGTATTTGAAATTCACCTTTTAGAATATCTACCCGTCGCTCGGATTTGGTACAATATATATATATATATATATATATATATACACTGAAGTGCCACTGAATTAGGGATACCTACCTAGTAACGAGTTGGGCCTCCTCTGGCCTTGATAACGGCTGCCACACGACGAGGCATAGATTCAACAAGTTTCTGGAAACGTTCCACGGGAATGGCTTGCCAAATATTGGCTAAAGCTGTCCATAATTCAGTAAGGTTCTTTGGTGCTGTGTGATGGCCTTTCACGCCTTGTTCCTAAACATCCCAAAGATGCTCAATAGGATTTCAGTCTGGGCTTCTAGGTGGCAAATTCATGACAGAGAAGTCAGAGAATTGCTCATCTAACCAGCCAGTATCGAACCGGAACTTGTGAGAGGTACAGTTGTCTTGCTGGAAAACTCTATTACCGTGCGGATAACAGAACAGCATAAACGGATGGAGGTGATCACCCAGCAACTCTACGTACCGAATTGCATTGAGGGGGGTTGGTACACGCACCAAAGATCCCAAACTGTGCCACGAAAAAACACCCCAGACCATGATTGAGCCACCATGCCCTTGTACAGTTCCAGCCAGGCATGCAGGATCCATGGCTTCATGAGCCTGACGCCATATTCTCAGCCTCCCGTTGGCGTTAAGTAGTCGTAATCGAGACTCATCACTCCATGCTACTCGTTTCCAGTCCTCTACACTCCAGTCTCTGTGCTCTCTTGGCCAGGCAAGACGTGCAGCCCGATGGCGAGTATAGAGCAATGGTACTCTCGTAGGTCGACGGCTCCCGAAACCCATACGGTGAAGCGAGCGTTGCACAGTCCGTTTACTGACTGTACGACTGGCACCGTCATTAAACTGGGTGGTAATTTGTGCTAATGTTTGGCTTCGCTGGCTACGTACAATACGCCTGAGCCGTCTCTCACCACGCACTGTCAAGGCTAATTGTCCTTTGCAGTTTGCCCCATCGCTAGCTTTTTTTTCCACCATCCACGTATTCTTGGTATACTCTTGACACTGTCGACCTTGAAAATCCTAGCTGTCTGACGATTTCGGAAATTGAATGGCCCATGCGTCGTGCACCTACGATTTGTCCGCGATCGAAGGCGTCTAAATCAGGCATTTTACCCATACTGGCAATTCTAACAACTAATTCAGAACAACCGCAGTACGCGCTATATATGCAATTACCACAGCGCCCTCACTTGCGCATACATGATGCGCAGCGCTACACAATTTGCATAGGCTTTGCTATCCCTAATTCAGTGGCACTTCAGTGTGTATATATATATATATATATATATATATATATATATATATATATATATATATATATATATATATATATATATATATATATAACAATATAACAGTTAGGGTTCGTCCAGTATATAGTTCTAACATATAATGCAATGTGCAGCGAATATTCTGAGAGGAAATGAAAGCTTGCGAGCCATCGAAGTTATACCCTTTTAAGTACTACTAAGATTTTTCCTCTTGCCCGTTAAGTAGGTCAACTAACCAAAATGCTCTTCCCCGACATCTTTAAGAAGCGCTTGTTTTGAATCAACTGCATATCTAATCAGAGGCTTTTCAAGTATCGCATTTTGAAAGTGATTTGAGCTTTGAATGCTAGTTCTGATATTGCTTGGAATTTAGGCCAACTCCTAGACATGTAGAACACTTAGATAACAGGTCAGAATGAATCCGAAAGTGTTCGTGATTGTACAATTTATACATTAAGTTAAAACATATCTCAAATGTTTCGACTAATGTCTGGGCAAGATTTCAAAATATTAAGAAAAGTAATTGCTTTGAAGTTAAAGGTAAAAACCAGTGAAATTCAACCTATGGATAGTATTAAGATAAGCCTAATAAATATTAATATTCAGTTACATGATTAAACTTTATAATCATGAAATGAATAATTAAATCATATTATAAACTCTCAAATTTGCACCTTATTTTCCAGTGTTAAATATAACACATATTTAGGGATAGAGGGAATATTATTTTATAAGAATCTTTCTAATATATTACTTGGCTTTATAATATTCTTGTAAGTCACTTTTTCTGGAAAACACACTCAAATTTGCTTAAGCCTGTTTCAATTTCTAAGGTATAAGTAAGTGCGTATAATTGTGGTTGTGCTATACAAATCTAAATATGCAAGAGATCAGATGTCTCTGAACATTATCGAGTTTAGAGGATTTACTGATTCGTAAGTTTGAAATCAATAACTAGACAAGAAGCAGTATTTTTCCTTTCAGTTTACCAGTTATTCTGAAACTATAACTATGTATAAAAACACGACTGTTTACTGAATTGAAGTAAATGCAGTAAATATACAAATTTATAATTGAGTCAATAATCCTCTTTCAAATATGCATAAATTCAGAAATGTCATGAGTGTAAGAGTTTTAACCGCCTTGCGTGGGAGTTCTTTTATGCGAGGAACAGAGACGACACAAAAAAAAAACTTCAATATTTTTGTTCCAAGCTTTTATTACATCGTTTTTAAGGGACATGCAGCACATATAAAATAATTAAAAAAGGATTGATTTGGCATACAGAGCCATATTTGTCAGCTAAACCCTGTTGGCCTATGTGTTCTCGTCTGCCTTTCAACTCCAACTACGAACAAACAAGTAATATATAAAAAAAAAAATTAAAGTCAATTCCTACTTAATTCAACAAAGAAAAATTTGAGTGTGAACTAATAGTAGGAATTGAAAAAAAAGGATTGCCTACCAGAACCTTGCCTACTGTGTGAGATTAGGAGAGCGGAAAGAGAGAGAAAAAGTTTGTCAGGTTGGGGATTCGATCTCGCAACCTACAGGACGTGAGAAGCCCGCGATACCGCAGTGCTACCGTTTACTCAGTAACAAGAGGGAAATTACTATTCAAGAGCATAAGTCGCTCTAGGTCTAAAACTAAAATTGATTAATTAAATTTAATTAATGAATTAATATTTGAAAAAAACTGTATTAACATCAAGTATTATCCACTACAAGTTTAAAAAAATGTATTTGAACTTGAGTGGATGAATAAAAAGTACTTTTATTAACGATTGAAAATTTGAACAAGATATATATAGAGAGAGTGTGAACTAATAGTAGGAATTGAAAAACGCTCCCCTCGGAAGTAGGGTTGCCACACGCCAACCTTGACACGGGTTTCCAGATCTGGCGCGCTTTACAATGATTGAAAATTTTAAATTAATATAATCGTTTAAATCAGGGGTGTCCAACCTTTTAGCTTCCTTGGGTCACATTGAAAGAAGATGAATTATTTTGGGCCACACAAAAATATGCCTAACTTTAAAAATAGTTGATGAGTAAAAAAGGTATAATATACAGTTATCATATTTATTTCCTTACAAATTTTATTAAGGATAACTATTGGAGTCATAAAATTAATGTGATATTTGGCATTGAATTTGAGAAACTAATGCATCAATATCTGGATCAACTGAAGTGGTCGCAATTCTCAGGGAGTTCTCAAGATGTTCATCCGATACTTTGGTCCTAATTTCACTCTTAGTGGGTTTCACTCTTGTGCATACTAATTTTAATATCATTACAAATATGAAAAATTAAATCCCTGGTTTAAATAATGTCCTTTGTGTGGAAATTAATTTCCCGCGATTAATGTAGATAAGGATGTAATAAAAATTGTAACAAAGTTCACGTTGTTACGAATTTGTAGTCAAAGGTAAAAATTATTTGATGTGTAATAACGTAAGAATTATTTGATATGTAATAACGTATAGCAAGACTACCTTTCCCTTTAATTGCCATACTAAAAGGTCAAGTATTGAATGACAATAGCAAGTCATAAATATGAAGAGGGAAATTAGTTGAGAAGGAGAATACAACAATCCTTTCCTTTGATGGCGCAATTGTACGCCCTACTGCAGATTTGTAATTAATGCACATGAATTAATTACAAAAAGGGTCAAAGGGAACTATTGCACTTATTTATAAAATGGAAGAAATTAATTAAATAGTGCGTATACAGAAACTCTGAAACTGCAATACTAGGACTGTATGTATCTAGAATAATTTGTGGGAACGAGAACATCAAACAATGTGATATAAAAGTTAATTTGTAGAAAGCCACCCATCTGTCTACTAAGAGAAAAATTATGATTTAATATGGCAACCTTAAAATATGAAGAGGTAAAATTAGATGGGGAAATCATATATATTTTCTACGTGATCCTCGAAAATAATTTTGCGAAATTTAGGAGATATGGAGAGCAAAAGGGACATTCAGACAGAGCTAAATTTTAAATTAATGGATGTATGCATAGAAAATTTAATTAATATGAATTCATTTCAGAAGAAGAACAGTTTGTGTGAATACTAAGTCGATTAATATCTGACCTCTAAATTATAAGGAGCCAGTGCGTTATCCATCTAAAATACTTATATTCCTTATTTAAATGAGAAAGGAAACGTTAATTATACTTCGGAATATCATTTGATTGACTATCTTTTGAAAATTTCATAACATTTGATCATTTGCGGTTGCATACTGATGAGAAGGGAAATCTAACATTGTTTCATTTTTGTTTTTGTTTTACAATCTACTATACATATTCCTTCTGCATATCTATTTCTAATTAATGATGTCGAAGTACCAGTTGTATCGCTTTAAAATTCTAATATCACCGATTTCTACGACAACTGATTTCTTTTAAGGTATAAAATATGAAACAAGTGTGGTGATATCATAACAAGTGGATCTTTTGTGTAATTAATTCTAGTATAATATGAATGTTTAGTAATTATTTTTTCTCAAATGTAAATTTTTATAAAACAAATGTAAATTTTTATAAAAGAGAAGTTTCGTGGTTATTGGTACATCAAATAGATAAAAAAAATTATTTAAACAACAATATATGCTTTTATTTGAATACATTAAATATTTACATTAATAGGTGAGTTTTATCCAAGGAAATAGAAAATAGTATATAAATTGAAATTCCTACATTACATGTAAAAGAAATAAACGTGGATTAATTTAAATTTAAGTTAATAAGTTCATATTTTTGAACAATAAAATTTTAATATATGAAATTACTTTCATTGTTATAACACATTTTGATCACGGTATCAAGTCTTATGATTCGTCATATTAACAATTAAATGTTATTTAAATCAGTTTTATAGGAATTTGAATGACTGAAAATTGAAAAAAAATAGTTTGGAAAAACCAGAGTTGTCTAAAAATTTTCGAGTTTATAACTGTTTACTTGCTTGTATGGCAAGAAAAATATTATAAAATAATTTTTTTACGGCTAAAAGCATCTAGGTACATAAAACTTAAATCGAATAGAAAAAAAAGTTATTCAAACGAGATTAAAATTGTTACTATCTCTCTTATCTCAATTAATTGATCCTGAATATTTGTAAACAGAATTATCCTCACTGATGTCGTACAATCCTTTTAAACAGCAATTAGTATCTAATGGCTTTTCCAGCAAACATGATTCAGCCATCAGTTCCCAATGAGATTATTTCTCTTATTCAGCTGCGTGCAAAATAGCATCAAATTTTAGAAAAATGAAGAACTAATACAATATTGACTCATAGAACAAGTTCATTATAGTTTTAATTTTCAATTGCAGGATTTTAGTGTCTTCCTAATGTTTTTGTTAAATGGATTGATAGAGTTATGCCTAAATTTATATCTAAACAATTCATTTTAAAGGCCACTCTGTTATCACTAATAGGTTCGGGGAATGAGACATGTTTCGAAAACAAAAAGCTTCTGTATCTAGATCCCGAGGGTTTGACAGACTGGAGGTCTATATATATATTTCCTGTCATTAATATGTCACCTACATAAATCAAAAGTTGCATTTAAATTACAAAAAAAAAGATTGAAGGTAGTGTTTCGAATTTCAGGGTATGTTGCTCCGTTATTACTCTTAAGTTACCATCGGTTCTAAATTGGATAATCTGTCAAAGAAAAATATTAATTAAAAGGAAACGGTGGCCATTAAAATTTTAATTTTAATTTTTAGTTTTTATCATAGAGATACGAAATTTTGTACATATATACATTTGACTATAAATATATAGAATACCTTAAAAGAAATTTCCATTCTTATAAAAATTTTAAGAGTTTTTTAAAATTTAAAATTACAAAAAATAAAATGCTTCTTAAGACTTAATTGAGATATTTCCTCGATTTTGCATTTTATTCACTTTAACTGTCTAATAAACAAATCTTGGTATCATTTATTTAATCCATAGTTAATTTTTGAGAGATTTTTTTTCTTAATTCCATCCCAATTTTCATCAAAATTTTGCCTTTTAATAAGATATAAATGAAATTTAATTACTTTAATGAAGTCGAATTGTAAAATGCACACCCAGTATCTTTGTAAACAGTATCAGGATTCTTTCTTATTAATTTTATGAATTTTGAAGAAAAAATGAGTTCTCTGGAGCATTTAAAAAATCTAAAAACCTTGAATTATCTGTTTTGAGAAAAACAGATTTAAAGTTTATTACTATACTTACCCTTTATAAATTACCTCGTAGAAGCTTCATAAATGATTTTTTACTTAAAAAAACTATTTTGGTACTATTAACCTACAGAAATACACTAATTATTAAAAATCTATGAAAAATCGCAAAAAGAGGGATAACACGTTCAAAACTAGGCCAATCTGTTTAAAATTTTAATATGTTGTTAAGTAAAAGGTGCTGAACAATACTTCATTATACAAAATACTGGCGCTGCAGGCGGAATATGTCATTTGCGAGGAGCATAAAACTGCATTTATCAGAGCAAGGCGGCAAATCTCAGAGGCTGAGATTAGACATCTGGCATAGCCAAATTGTAACAATGATCTCCAGGCATCATTTGACCGAAGAACTGCGATGGCGAGCTATTGGGAGACTAGAGGCAGGGCAAAGTCAGACAGAAGTGGACAGATGGCTAAATGTGAGTCCGTCATTAAATGGCAACAATTTCTAACTACGGATTCGGCATCCAGGAGGTTCAGCCAAGGACGGCCATATGCTGCGACGAGTGCCGATGACCGATATTTGTCGTTATGCGAACGAAGGAAAAGAACCGCAACTCCATCTGGAACTCCGTCCCGTTCCGTCTGTAGATCCTCCCTCGCTGCAAGCTCAGGAAGGTTGGTATCAACGTCAACCTGCGTAGAAGGCTTCACGAAGGTGGTCTTCTTGTGAGACGACCAGTCATTTGCGACCCGCTCACGTCATGCCATAGGCGGGAACGTTTGCAGTTGGCACGTCAACATGTCCACTGGACGCGTGATCGATGGAGGGCTGTTCTCGTACGGATGAGTTCAGGTTTAGCCTCTAAAGCGATAGTAGGCGTATTTTGATTTGGAGAGAACCTGGAACTCGTTTTCATCCATCACACATTCGTGAAAGAGATGCATACAGATCAGGCAGTGTTTGTGTTTGGGGTGGTATCTCTTTGGGTGGACGCACAGGCCTGCATGTCTTTCCCCGTGGAAAGTGAATGCTCACACCTATACATATGACATCCTTGATGCTTATGTGCGCCCTTATGCCGGGGCAATTGGGGGGGGGGATCATACGCCATATTAAAGGTACTTTTCCTATAACAAACTGACACATCCGATTTGTTCATTGTATACATATGCTAGTTTCTATAACACCATAATTGTCTGGTGATTTCTTTTTATGCTATTTTATACCTACCTATGTGTTGTATAATGTGTATAAGTTTCATTAACTTCTACGCGTAACTTTTTGAGTAATCGCTATTTTTGTGACTTTTCCTTTATTTTTGATAACCAGTGTATATATAAATTTTACAATAACACAATAAATATGACAATGAAAAGATTTGCTCAAATAAATGTCCACGGTTATCTTGACAGACTGCAAGAGAGGCCTAGATATATTTTTTCAGTCATTAATATGTCGCCTGCATCAATCAGAAGTTGCATTTAAATTCGAAAAAGATAAAAGTTAGTGTTTCGAAATTCAGGGTATGTTTTTCCGTTATTACTCTTAAGTTACCATTGGTTCCAAAATGCATAATCTGTCAAAGAAAAATATTAATTAAATAAAAGAAACATTGAATTTTTGATAAGAATTATCATTAAATTTACAGAGTCTTTTTGCAAGGAAGCTCACCATTGAAACGTTCCAATCGTCCTTAAAAGAATAAAATTGTGATCGTAGTACAGTCTTAGCATTCTCACGATGTGGTTTATTTATAGCTGTGTTTTGCTTAAACGTTCAAATTTTATACTAATTCTTGCTCAAAATGTTAATATCTATTTACACAAAATTAATTTTTTAGAATAGGTTTTAGAGTAGAAATTTAAAAACTTGGCAATCGAGTAACTACGTATTGAATACGATAAAGTTTGCAATTTTAAATGATAATTTGGGAAGTGTATCTCTTAATAAATTTGTGTTTCAAAGCTACTATCAACCTTGTAGAACACAAGTTTTAAATATTGCTTGTGAACTTTCTAAAGATTTTTATCTTCTCTGTTTACACAGGTGTAAACTGTTCAGGGAAAGAAAATGACAGGAATAGAACTACGTGAAAGCTCAAAAAATAGACGGAAATATTGGAATATTTTCAAGCCCAATAAACCTATAAAAGATACTTTATCATTACTAAAGTGAACAAAATGTGGGTAACTGCATTTTATTACTTATCGTTAATAGTATGAGCGAGTTTTAAAAAAAATATTGAAACAATCTTTCATTGAGAGCAAATAATTTCTAAGTTTAATAGGGTATATCAACAATATCTGCAACAAACTTTAGAATTTATTTTTCAAGACCTATCAACTTTTTTGCAAACATTTTATGATAAAACTTTAATGATTTTAGTTGTAAAACGTGTAAAAGGTCTGTTTAAAATATTGGATAATTGAGACATATAACACACTGCATGTTTCACAATAGAATTTTATTTTATTTTACAAATTTGTATTATGAAAATATAATACATTTTATAAGTAACCAGGCTGAAACTACAAAAAAAAAGATTGAAATATATTTATATTAAACTGTTTATGTAGAAAAACTTAAACACGTTATAAATATACAGCACGAATCCTCAAAATAGAATTAAACATATGCATATAAGAATATTATGTTCAAAGGGAACAGTTGGTTTACAGGGAAATAAAAGGGAAGTGGAATAGAATTACACTAAATAAAAGAGCTGCATTCAAAAGTTGCTTAAAATAACACCACTCAAAGACTTTAAGCTTTCATCGCAGTGAATGTTGAAGTATTTTATTCATAATTTTGAAAACCATGAGTATAGTAACTGAAAGCATAGTATTAAAATAAACTTGTTTTTCTGTAGGAAAAGTTCTGATGATCCGATTTTTAAGAACATGTAAATGTTCTATAATAAATTCTCATTACATTT